>CM051039.1:1877500-2477500 GCA_027627225.1 Congeria kusceri
ATTCAAGTCAACATGAAATATAATTCCTAGAACTCTGAAAGTTGTCGTCCCCCAGACTAGTTTATACTTAGTTTTTATTGAATGTGTACTGTACTTTTTACAGCCAATCCATATTAGGTTTGTTTTGTCATAATTTATTTTTAATCCAGAACATGAAGCAAAGTCTTGTAACAGATCAAGAGTTGCATTTAAGGAATTTTCCGAGCCATCTAAAAAAAGAGAAGTATCATCGGCAAACTGAGAGATTTTATATTCTATATTATCAATTTCTATTCCCTTAATTGTTTTAGAGTTCCGAATTTTAATTGCCAGTATTTCAGCGCAAAGAATAAAGATGTACGAACTTATCGGGTCTCCTTGTCGACAACCTCTTTCTATGGTAATAAAATCTGATAAGAATCCATTGATTTGAATTAAAATCATGGTGTTATACAAGAAAAGGGATATCCATTTTTTGAATGTTACTCCAAAATTAAAATATTCTAGAGTTTTTTCTATGAAATCAAACTCAAGGGTATCGAATGCCTTTTCAAAGTCAATCGTCATCAATAGTCCAGGGATATCGTTATCCTCTGTATATTTCATTATGTCATACAATAGTCTAGTATTCTCTCCAATGTACCTGCCCTTAATAAATCCTGTCTGGTCTTTAGAAATCAGAGTATCAAGGACAGTTTTAAGTCTGTTGGCAATTGAGCCAGATGCAAGTTTATAAATAACATTTAAAAGTGTTAAGGGACGTAAATTGTTTAACAATTGTCTGGGTTTATTTTCTTTAGGTATACAAGTAAGTATTCCTTGTTTTTGAGTAATTGACATATAGCCAGAGGCAAAAGCATAATTAAGACTTCTAGTAACGAAATGGCCCAAATCTTTCCAGAAGACTTTAAAAAATTCTGCGGTGAAACCATCCGATCCAGGACTTTTGTCATTTTTCATATTTTTTAATGTGAATGCGATTTCATCCAGTTTGATGGGGCCTTCCAGTACTTGTGATTGTTCATTACTTAATTTTCCAGTTTGTATATCATTAAGGTCTTCATGTATATTATAATTCTCATTATGTACAGATTTTGTGTATAACATTTTATAAAATTGTGCCGCTTCTTTTAGAATATCATTTTGATTAAATATTTTTTTGCCTTCGTCATTTTCGATAAATGGAATAGTTTTACTAGTAGTATGTTGTGTTTCCAAATTACAGAAGTATTTGGAAGGTTTTTCACCATCATCAATCCATTTTGCCCTAGCTCTTATAAAAGAGCCTTTCATTTTTAAATTTCGAATATTTTCAAGTTCTTGTTGCAATAAATTTAGTTCTTCCATATTCTCGTTTGTAAGGTTTTTTTCTATAAATTCAACCGCTTTTAAGATATCACCCTCTCTTTCTTTATTCATTTTGGATTTGTAGCTTGAGTATGATATGGTTTTACCTCTGATTTCCATTAACAGAGTTTCTAAAAAAAGTTGGTCATTTATAGAAAATTGTATAAGATCATTTTCTAATGAATTTAAAGTATCAATATTGTAGACAGGTAGAGCATACTGCATCTTAATCTCTTCAATCTTAAGTTTTATACAATTTAGGTACTCTATATCATGGAGTAAAGAGTTGTTAAATTTCCATAATCCTTTTCCATGTTCTATCTTGCCAAAATTCAATTCCAAAGTTATAGGAGAATGATCAGATCTGTAGCTTGCATGTATATTAGAATTTCTAATATGCTGAATATAGCTACTAGTGACTAAGAAAAAGTCCAATCTGGCTTGCTGGACAGTGTTGGGCTTTCGCCATGTGAAATGTTTCACATCGCCATTAATAAACCTAAAAGTGTCAATTAGACTTCTATCATTGATTACGGAAGATAACAATTCCCTAGATTTTTTATTATTATTTAGTGTTTTGTAATTGACATAATCAATGTCAACATTTAGTACAAGATTAAAATCTCCACATATCATATAAGAGTCATTTCCTATTGTATCAATTACATTGAAAATGTGACTAAAAAATACAGGAGTATCTTTGTTTGGCCCATATAGTGAACACAATGTAAATCGATGTGTATCAATTGTTAAATCTAAAATCAAATAATTTCCAGTAATATCTCTTTCTATGGAATGCACCTTAGTGGGTAATCTAGTTTTAAATAAAATACATACACCTCTTGAGTTTGAAGTGCCAAAACTAAAATAACATTCACCGTTCCATTGTGAGTAGATCTGTTTTTCCATTAAAGAAGTAAAATGACAGTCTTGTAAACAATAAATATCCGCATTTATTGTTTTTAAATAATTAAAGACATCATCCCTTTTGGCGATATCATTAAGGCCACGGCAATTGTAGGAAACAATTTTTACATTATCCATGGTCTATGTAAATGATTATCTTTTCATTTGGTATTTCATTTACATGCAAAAAGACAAGTCCGTACTTGTCACAGCTATTTGGTTGTATTACCCTGCTATACACATGTATATTAAATAACAAGCAATACATTTTATCTTTGTCCAAACAAACAACAGAACAAATAAACATTGAAACAACTACAAAAAGGATCGACCTTAATTTATAAGCACATACGCTTATTTTAAAACTTGAAAACTATCCGACCGGAACAAAAACAAAGCTGTGCCAGATCACACCTTCTCTCGCCATTATTATCATAGCCAAAGTAGGTGGAATTGATTGGTTCACGCGGACATGGAAAAGCGGCCTCATCCTATGAATATTAAAATCAGTCAAGCATAAGGTTAGCAAAATATCGTCCCTTCAAAGACAAGACGGCTCATTCTTCTTTTCATATGTCGCCATAATGATAAGCCATTTTGGAATTTAATGGGTATAAACTGTGTTGCAGAATCTGTCACGCGAGACGCTTGTGGAAGACATTGAAGGCAGACAGTATCCTGCAATGGAAATATTTGCAATGGCGATAAAATACCTACAGACAAATCTTCTGGAGGCTGTTCAGCTTCAAAAATCTGGCATATTTGAGACGGACATTCAGTACGTCATCACGGTCCCTGCTATGTGGGATGACAATGCCAAGCAGTTCATGCGAGAGGCGGCAATCAAGGTTGTTTTTTTAGACACATTACAGTAACTAAATTAAAACATTTGCCATGTTGTTTAAGAATTCTTTCAATGCTTAAATATGGTGAGCCAATGAAATTTGCTCATGTGTGTTGCAATATTTATACATGTAGCATGAAAATGGTAAAACGCAGCTTATTTAACAATAAAATTATTTACATGTATTTCGAAATATTGTGAAAAAGGCAAAATCAGTTTACTTTTATGTAACATTTGGATTGATTTATTTCAATGAATAGTTATAAAGTTTGTTTAAAAAGCGTTTTGGTTTGGAATTGAGTCGACGTTATAGGATTTGAATCATGGAACTTTCGCTGATTGAAATTGTATGTGATTTCCAAAGTTCAATGATCACTTAGTCCGTGTTAAAAGAACTCTTATAAATTGAAACGGTTTATTGCAAACCTTATGTTTGTACATGAGAGCTGTTGGCTATTGTCACGATGTCCCTCAGATAGAGAGAAAATGGTCAATTTAGGGTCTATGCAAACCACAATACTGCAATGAGGATTACATGGTTTATTCGTTATTTTATTTATTCACTACGCTATGAGCTTGCATACAGTAGAACAGTTAAGAATAACAATAATGTTCAATAGTTTCTTTTCCTAGCACTAGGTAAATATACAGTTGGGTTGCGAATGTACTATTCTTTCTTATTTCACCCGATGCTGTAGATAATAAATGTTTAAGAGATTCCTGTTACTTGGATTACTAGTACGATGTCATTTGTTCACAAGCAAATCATTTTTGAGGTTTAGTAACGCATCACTTCACCATCATAAATGTATACTACTTAAACTTTGTCATTTGCTCAAATTGTCACGGCACTAAATAGCCATCAAACCAACATCTCAGGATGAAATTTCTTCTCTACCCAAATCACTAAATAGAATGTCGTCATTTCTCAACTCACACATCAAGTCAACATCAAATAAACAAATAGATGGTCCCTACTTCGTCAGCTCAACTTTGACTCATCCTCAATCCCCCCCAAAATGAGATCCCATTTATTATCCAACATATCCATACACACTAGATGCCGCCACAATGTGGTCAGGGATCAGAGATTCTGATGGCACCTTCCAGACTTAAAACAACCACTCTGTTCTTTCGCATATTTTCAAGTGATCCACGCACGAAAGCACACACACACACAACGCTCGAACTCGCAATTATTTTTATATCTAATAAAACCCAGATCTCACTAAACAAACATTCCTTCCCCTGTTTCAAGGAATTAACATCTAAACATGATCGGGTCATGATTACAATTTCACGGCTTATTAGCCCACTGCCCGGGTCAACCCCTTGAGAGTGAACTTTTGGCGAAACAATGAAACACAGCAAAATTTGAAAATAGGTTTATACAAGAACTATACTTCAAGGTAATAACTATGACGTCACGCAAGTGAATTTTTAGACAGTTATCCGTTAATAAGTTTGTAAGTGTAACTGAATCTTAATGACAATGGTAAACTTTTACTTTAAATTCTAACATGACACGCGCAATGTTTACTACAGACCACGAGTAAGATTTTCCGTTGTTAAATCTCCAATACACAAGACGAAAAAATAGTTCCGAAACTGTAAAATATAGTTCGCATTGCAATTGCAGATTTTATTGTCAGAATAAGTTAGAACCGAAATATTTTCGGATTATCGGCTACTTAACAACGATTTGTCGTCCCTGATCCGCGTATATTAAACCATTCGGGCGTTGTTGTTTAATTCCTTAGCATCAGAACTCCAAATCTTTATTTATTAGCCGATAAACAACGATAAATAGAAAATTATTTCTTAATTAAAAGGCTGGTATCGATGGAGACAGACTTGAGATGGCGTTTGAATCGGAGGTGGCTGCCATATGGTGCACACGCAAGGAGATCACTGAGAGTCAGATATCTGACTTACAATCGACCGGAGCTAAATACATTGTCATTGACCTTGGAGGTAGTTCATGTTTTTTGTGTGTTCTTTTGGTGGCTGATGCACGCAATCTCCTAGCAAAGTTGTCGTTCGTTGTTCTCACAATACACCTCTACAACGGGCTCAATGACAACAATCTTGTTAAAACGGAAAAAAATTTATTGAACGCACATTAAAGTTGATTTTAGGACCACAAGAATAGAAATAAAGAATTTATGTTTTTTAAATAATCATAAATGGGGAAAAATAATAATTTTGATTCCTAAAATTGGGACTATTTTCATGCCCATTTACGCAGATGGAATCAGTTCTCAGATGTAAATAAAATGAGTGATTGATATTGTACTTTGCGTGTGAATGTTATGATCATGTGACTAAAGCCACGTGCATGTGTTGGGACTACTTACCGAGCCAACTACAGAGGTGAATGGAATGTAGCCGGTGTGCAAGAGATTGTGATGCACGTTCTTTGGGGTATATGTCTTAAGCTATGTTTGTTACTCATTAGCACGTTGTTTGAGGTATATGTCTTCAGCTATGTTTGTTACTCATAAGCATGTTGTTTAGGGTATATGTCTTAAGCTATGTTTGTTACTCATTAGCACGTTGTTTGGCGTATATGTCTTAAGCCATGTTTGTTACTCATCAGCACGTTGTTTGAGGTATATGTCTTAAGCTATGTTTGTTACTCATTAGCACGTTGTTTTGGGTATATGTCTTAAGCTATGTTTGTTACTGATTAGCAAGTTGTTTGGGGTATATGTCTTAAGCTATGTTTGTTACTCATTAGCACGTTGTTTGGAGTATCTGTCTTAAGCTATGTTTGTTATTCATTAGCACGCTGTTTGGGGTATATTTCTTAAGCTATGTTTGTTACTCATTAGCACGTTGTTTGGGGTATATGTCTTAAGCTATGTTTGTTACTCATCAACACGTTGTTTGGGGTATATGTCTTAAGCTATGTTTGTTTCTCATCATTTCGTAAACCATTCACTGAGGATCACAAGTCTTGAAAAAAAAAGACTGCTAACGTGTATAACGCGCACCTTATTTTCACAGCTGAATGTTAGGGTAAAAAAATTCAAGTATATAAAATTAATAAACTTCATTGCAAACATCACTTAGAGGTTGCGGTAGTACAGTGCGTGGCATTCATCTAGTACGTGACATCATTAATCGGCGTATATTCTGCAAACGCCGTTTTACACCAGACATTCATGAAAGTAATTTCAATAGTTTTATGTTCCTTAATTTTTGGTCACGATTTTTTTTTTTTGTTGAAGTGTCCGAAAATTTACGGTACATGGAGATTAAACAAGGTTACTCGTGCGTTGTACATGCGAATTATTAATACAATGTATATACTTAGGACATAATTAAAGTCTGACTTAAGTCTTCTGTTTTGTACTTATCAGGAGGTACCGCGGACATAACAGTGCATGAAAAACTACCAAACGGTAACGTCAAAATGATACACAAGGCGAGTGGTGGCGCTTGGGGCGGAACTGTCGTCGATCAACAGTTCTTGGGATACTTGGAAAAACTTTATGGAAAGAACGTTTTAGAAGAATTTCAGAGACAACACATTGGTGATTATTTCGAGTTGATCAGGAATTTCGAAACCAAAAAGCGATCTAATGTTCTTTCCCACAATTTGTGTACAGTGCGACTGCCAGTATCGTTAAAGGAAATTCACGGTACAATGAGTTCAAATAATTCAAACAATTCAAATACTTCAAATAATTCAAATAATTCAAATTTCATGTCTTCTTTTGTGAACACTGTATACAGATGGTTTGGCGCTGGTGCAGAGGCTCCGGTGTTTTCAGAAAAGCTTCCAGATACTCCGGTGTTTTCAGAAAAGCTACGCATGGATTCATCAGACGTCATAGCATGGTTTGAGAAGCCTGTTTCACTTCTTGTTCAGCATGTAAGGGAGCTATTGAGTCAGGACACGATACGAGATGTTCGCACAATATTACTTGTTGGCGGATTCGCTGAATCTCGCTATGTTCAAGACAGACTTAGAGAGGAGTTAAGTGAACTCACTCTGATAGTTCCGGACGAGGCGGGGTTGGCCGTTCTGAAAGGAGCCGTGCTGTATGGACACGACCCTCGTATAGTTACATCCCGAGTCGTAGCTCACACTTACGGCATTTCAGTGTACATGAAATTTGATGAAACGAAACACTCTGTTGAGAAAAAATGTTTTGTAAATGGCAAATGGCAAGCGAACGACTGTTTCAAAGTATTTGTCAAGTTAAATGAGGAGATAGCTTTGGATCATGAGGTGTCGCATATCACTATACCGATTTCCATTGAATCAATAGTTGAAGTATACAGAACATTGTCAGAGAACCCTGAATACACAACTGATCCTGGCTGTGAGCTGCTGGGTATATTAAAAATCACAAATATTGACAGTGTACCATTAAAGTATCAGAAAACAAAAGTGACCTTCATGTTTGGCCACACTGAGCTGCTTGTGAAAGTTAAACATATGTACACTGGTGAAAAGAAGATGCTTACATTTGACTGTCTACAGTAGAATTACGAAAAACAACTGGTAAAAAGAACAAATGGAAACTAGATTAGTCAGACATCAGACTGTCTGCAGTAGAATTACATACAACTACTGTTAAAATGAACAACTGAAAAATAAAATATTACACTTGAATATCCACAGTAGAATTACATACAATCACTGGTAAAACGAACAACTGGAAACTAGAATATTCTTACACCAGACTGTCCACATTAGAATGACATAAAAACCACTGGTAAAAAGAACAACTGGAAACTAGAATATTCTTACACTAGACTGTCTACAGTAGCATTACATAAAACCACTGGTAAAAAGAACAACTGGAAACTAGAATATTATTCCACCAGACTGTTTACAGTAGAATTACATAAAACCACTGGTAGAAAGAACAACTGGAATTTAGAATATTCTTACACTAGACTGTCTACAGTAGAATTACATAAAACCACTGGTACAATGAACAACTGGTTAATAGAATATTTTTACATTAGACGTCTACAGCAGGTTTTTACGTAGCAACACTGGTAAATAGAGTATTCTTACATTATACTGTCTACAATTAGATTTTTCATAAATTTAAGGGTAAACAGAACAACTGGTAAATATAATATTCTTACGTCTATAGTATGAATTTACATATGTAAAACTGGTAAATAGAATACAGTCAGTAGGATTTTACATACAACCATAGTCAACTGATACAAAGAACAACTGAAAATTGAAAATATCCTTGTTATACAGTAGGATTTTACCTGGAAACACTGGGGTTAAAGGATTGATGGTTTTATACGATAGTCTGTCTAATGCACGATTTCAAAAAGAGATACATTGAATAGTCTTACGCATTAGGTTGTCAGCAGAGGGATTTTATATACTGATCATTTGATAATACACTAACATGTTTTATTTTAACTATTACTTCTAAATAAACCTATACATGTAGATATATAGGCTTAGTATGAGCTTGTAAAAGCTTTGTCGCTGAATAAATGTTGTTGTTGTATATTTTATAAACAAAAAAATGGTAACTGTCTATAATGCGGCTTATATTTTTTGCCGTGACAATACACAATGTCGTGCTTATAAACGTATTATAATATTTAACTGTACAATATATGTGCATTGCTTACCACGACTTTATAGATTGTTGAGTTTCGAGGTACTTTTTGCAATATCACTTTTTAAACCTTTTTGAGACACATTTCGGTTTAAAAACATTAAAATTATCTAAAATCTGACGAATACGAAGTTTACGTAAAAAAAAAGTCGTAGCTTAAAACGTTAGGGGTCGGGTCGCCCGAAACACATAAATATTTGTTGGGCGTAAATGTACAGTCGGTCCGAAATGTGTGCGGGTAAAAGTCCCAAATTTATTGGCTTGCTTGAAACTTAAAAGTGAAAAAGGATATACTGTAGCAACCGTAAAGAATGCAGCAGATATTTCAAGAATAAAAAACATGTTTTACATAATGAATTTCTACATATTGACACCTTTAACAGTCGTCTGTCTTTGATGGATTTGTGTTTCATTTTCATGTGTACGCAAACAATTAAACTTGTGTGCGTAAATATGCAGCCTGCTTGTATTTTCTGTGCGCATCTTGTGTATATCTGTGCATAAATTACGCATGTACGCGCCTTAATTACGTGTTGATCTGACATTATGATGGTTTGCTTGATCGGTTAACGGATGTTTCATACTATCACGAGTTACCTGCTAGTACCTGTGGCTTCCTATTCAATAGTATACGACATCATAATACAATAAATCTGAAAGTAATTAACATACATTTTTTGAGCAAACATTCTAATGCAAGCGGAATAATACGCAGTAAACAAGTCAATCTGCATTGAGCCAGAATAACCGATGAAGCGTAGAAGTTGGGAGCATTGATTGTTAGTGCTTCGTACCCTACAGAGTTAAAAGTAGGTCATGCGATGGGTGCTCTCTATTTTCCATACAACAATTTAAAAGCAATACATTGCAGTAATGTGTTGTCAAAATATTCAGGATAACTATCGGTAACAAGAAATAACACTTTCGCAACGAGTCAAAGATACCGATGTAGCGCATTAATTTAGTGGTATTTTACTTCCGAACACAGGTTGTATATTTCGCTTACATACAAGTAAATAGTAAAAGAATTATTGAAGATGAAGTAACACTTTTAATAAATTGACTTTTTCATCAACGGTTATTGTAATACCTCACATGATAACATAATATACAAATTATAATACACATGTATACATGCATTAAATAATTAAAAGGAAAGAAAACATGCGTGAAATTATGCTGTTGGAATGACCCTTTGTGGTTTCGATTTACTGACTCGTAGCCTGCAAAGAAGTAGTTCCCGTGATACAGGTTCAAACTTACCATCTCTAAAGACCGTTGGCGATTGCCAACAGTCTAAAAATACATAAAATAAGCGTTCTAAGTTGCTTTTTGTTTGTATTTTTCCAACCTGTAACTTGTTACTTGTTAGGGTGTTAAAATTAACCCGCATCCGAATAGCGTAAAATGGTATATAGATTATATATTTTGCATGCTTTCTTCTTTTAATCAGTATCAATACAATACATAAGCGTTCTGTTAAAGATAATGTAGCCATCGTTTCTTTCTTGATGCGATCGCTTACTTTTGTGCGATTTCTATACAAAAAATATACAACACAATTTTAAGCGCTTTCGTGTGGCTGTGTTGCATAACTGTAACGCGTGATTGTGTTGCATAACTGTGACGCGTGATTGTGTTGTCTAACTGAAACGCCTTGTTGTGTTGTTTCGTTTTGCGTGATTGTTTTGCATAGCTGTGACACATGGTTGTGTCGCATGGTTGTATCGCGTGGTTGTGTTGAATAACTTTGACGCGTGATTGTGCTTCGTAATTGTGACACGTGGTTGTGTCGCTTGACTGTACCGCGTGGTTGTACTGTGTAATTGTTACACGTGGTTGTGTTGCTTGGCTGTATTGCATAACTGTGACGCGTGGTTTTGTTCCGTAATTGTGACGCGTGGTTGTGTTGCGTAACTGTGACACGTAGTTGTGTTGTATTACTGTGACGCGTGGTTGTGTTGCTTAACTGTGCCGCGTGGTTGTGTTGCATAACTATGACGCGTGGTTGTGTTCCGTAATTGTGACGAGTGGTTATGTTGCGTAACTGTGACGTGTAGTTGTGTTGTATTACTGAGACGCGTAGTTGTGTTGCATAACTGTAACGCGTGGTTGTGTTGCATAACTTTGACGCGTGATTGTGTTGCGTAACTGGAACGCGTAGTGGTGTTGCTTAACCGTTGCGCATGCTTATGTTGCGTGTATGAGACGTTGGTTGTGTTGCATAACTGTGACGCTTGGTTGTGTTGCATAATTGTTACGCTTAGTTGTGTTGCTTAACTGTGACGCTTGGCTGTGTTGCATAACTGTGACGCTTGGTTGTGTTGCGAAACTGTGATGCGTTGTTGTATTGCGTGGCTGTATTGCATTATTGTGACGCGTAGTTGTGTTGCGTAATTGTGACGCGTAGTATTGTTGCGAGGTTGAGACAAGAGCTTGTCACGCATGTTTGTCGTTCTGAACGATTTCGCTCTCCTGGAACAGTATCTTGTGGCGCACTGTCTTCTTTCGTTCCCTTATTACTATTTTTCATGCTTTAAGCTCGACTATTCACCGAATAGTTCGAGCTATACAACATTATCGACCGTCGGTGTCGCCGTCGGCGTGATGCTCATGTTGAGGTTTGCGTGCAACAAGTACATATATCTTTAACTACTACATATAATCAATTCAAACTTTATACACGCTCTCGGGGTCATTATGGGAGGTCACTGACCAAGGCCCGTAACTCCTGCAATTAAGCAGAACTATGCCCCTGTTTGTACTTCAAATTCCGGTTAAAATCTGCGTGCAACAAATCCATATATCTATATCTACTACAGATATTCAAATAAAATTTCACACATGCCTTCAGGGTCATTATATAAGTTCACTGGCCAAGGCCCATAACTGCGACCAGCATTTTAGCAGAATTATGCCCCTTTTTGTACTGACAAAGGCTAATAACTCCGACAGAGCGGTTTGAATAGTCGAGCGCGCTGTCCTGAGACAGATCTTGTTATTAGTACGAACATCTTATTCACACTACTACTACTCATGCTGCTTCTACTTCTTCTTCTGCCAATACCTCGGTGTCTTATTATAGTAAGGATTATAAACGGCGAGGGTTGACGAGACGCACTGTCACCCTCAAGGAAGTCAATATTTATTTTATTATACCGAACAATCCCGTATTATTTGCGTACCGTGCGACATAGCGGTAGGGGGCGACATTGCCGGGCGACATATCAAATGGTCGCCCGCTGCAGTTTATATGCATTATATAGAGAAATAATCAAGTGAGGTATCATGAATATTGTTATTGCTTTGTAAACATAACGATTTATACGCACGTGTTAAAGTATGTCTAGTTACGCCCCTGGTAATCCAAATGCGTTTTGACTATTTCGCTATAACAGAACAATAAATGTACTCCCGGTGTTTTCCACGTGGATTTCGATGAGTATGCAATCAATTCTTTACTCGCTACTGATTGGCTTACAATTTGCATCGAGCTTTTTGATTGGGTTCCGAATGTTAAGATGTCGAAATTGATTGGTCGATGTTTACTGCGCTGGAAAACATTGCCAAAGGGCGCGAAACGCACTATTTGTTGCGTTCTTCTCGAGGAAAATGGATAAAATCTGACAGAGTGGACTACTTCAACACAGAACTCTATAAACGTGGATATAAAGGCTATTATCGTGTAAATGTAAGTTTAAATAGTTTTAATATTTCTAATAAGTATAAAAATAATTGTTTTAATAATTTTCTTCATTTATATTTAGCATCGAATGTTTTTCTTGTTAACGTAATTCGACTATTTTTGCAATGCTTATTTTACGAAAATCGACTGATATCGAATGTCTAGCGGTATGTTATATTATGTATACATCTTTATACTTGCAACTTTAGTTTTAATTTACCAAATATTGAAACACGGGCTACACGTATTTTTCTACGTACCGATACATTTTCGAACACAATCCTATCATTTTTTTTTTTTAAAGTGCAATGTCATGATTTGTTGAAAAAGGCTTAACCGGTGTTTTGGTAGCACAGACACATTATATCGGTATTTAATGAAAAGTTATCGTTTTAATACCCTTTTTTAAATTTTATGTCACGTGATCAAACGACGCCTGTTAGATGATCATCTGTTTCCAATAGATGCTTTCTTCCGGTTCCAGTCTCTGGGCGGCCAAGTTGACTGGTTTCATCGACCCCGTGCAGAAGCATTCCCCGCTTCGACGGTGCTGCTGTTTCGTAACAATTGCCGGAACGAGGCCGGTTGCTATTGGATACCAGCAACAGATAAGTCATTATGACCGATTCACGTAGATCTAATCTTAAGTCTATTGTTTGCTCCATGATGTTTGATTTCGTTAGTGTCTAATGTATTATTCTGCGACAAATATAGCCTTTCTAAATTCTGTACATAAATGGCAGCTTTAACTAAATTTTGGGTGTGTTTAAATAATTTATCTTGAATAAGGGGCAATTTATCTGTGATATTAAATATTGAACTACATTTTATACTAGATTTAAAAGTCGGAAAATATGCGTGTTTGTTACTGTGAATTCTTAAGCCGAGGTTCTGTCAAATCAGGCGACAAGATGGAAAGGGCGCCCCCACCCTGCCGTCTGACTTGTCAGGGTCATGACCTTGGAGTTCAAAGGAATGTATACAAGTATTTTCAAATATAAAATGGGATAGAACTAAAATACTGAAGATGAAAATTAAAACGTTTAAGCTGTCATTCGTTAATAAAAAATGATAATTTATTTTACTTACCCTTTCACTATTAAGTAAAACATCGCAATTTAAAACAACAAAATGCCACGTAATTAAAGATAAAATAAATATGTAAAGTGATCATATACTAAATAAATACTATTTTACTGATTTGTCGTTTGTATTTCAGCATGCTACTAGTATCTGATTTGGCTCCAAAAGTGATCGCTATGCTGCTAAAGCGCGGTTTCTTGACAACGATGGCGATAACGTCCATACCTAGGTCTATCAGCACGCAGACGATATTGAGTTTGGTTGGTGGTCACCATACCGGACAGGTGGGGTTTCCTCCGGGTACTCCGGTTTGCCCAACACAGCACAAGGCCACACGAAAATTAAAATATTTCAGTAAAAAATAAATAAATGGAAATTGCAGCTATGATTAAAAATTTGTCCCAACTTTCGTGAGTCTCTAGTAATTTAATTAGGTAGGAGTGCTGGGACACACTCCGGGTCCTCACATAATGCAGCGTCAGGCGCGGAAGGACCTCATAAACTTCGAAATACACACACACACACACACACACGATATTCAGAGCCCTGTGCAGACGACAGTGGATGGCGACGATAACTCAAGCTAAGTTATAACATTTTTAGTTCGACAATTCGAAGAAGAGGTGAGCTTCCCTACTACCCCTGGCGTCGGCGTTCGCGTCTAAAGTTTTTATTAATATTCCCTAAAACTCTGTTTTGTATTTTGTCAGAGTTATCCCCCTGTTCACATACATTTTCTGGTGAAAGTTTATATTCATAACTACATAGTTATTAACTGTCTCCGTGGCCTAGTGGTTAGGGCATTCGCCTACGGAGCGGGAGGTCGAAGGTTCGAGTCCTACACAGGGCTTGTTCTGATATGGCCGGTTTCCTACCCAGCAGCTAGTTAAATCAAGGGGTACCGATTGCCTTCCTGCCAAGCGCCCGGCATATAAGATAGAAATCGGGAGTAAAGATGTTCATCGGTAGAAAGGTGTCTCATAAGTCAAAACTGGCTGGCCCTTAATCGCGAGGGGTGACACTAATAAACATTTTACACTTTTATTAACTTTAAAATATGAACATACCTTTTGTAATCAACTCCAATATCACTGGCAACCTCCCTATAACCCTGTTTTGCATTTATAACTTAAAAACTACACAAGTTATTTGCTACATAAGGTTGAAACTTGGAATCATTTGATGAAATAATTGTCATAATTCAGTTTTGTATTTCAACAAATGTATCCCTCTTCCACTTTCCAAACTATGTGCCGACTAAAATACTTCGACAGTCGAACGTGCTCTCCTCTGACAGATCTTGTTGATACTGCTGTAGAGAATTTTCAGACGTTGCCTAGGATAACAAGAAATCGATGCAGACGACATAAAGAAAACTGATGCAGACGACATCAAGAAAACTCTCAGCTCTTGTTTATACGGTAATTGAGAATGTTCAAACGTTGCCAACGATAACAAGAAATCTATGCAGACGACATCAAGAACACTAATGAAGATGACACCTCGAGGGCAATGCAGTCGACAGTGGATGGCGACGATAACTCAAGCTAAGTTGTATGTTTGTTACTGTTGATGATATATCATCATGCAGACGATAGATAGCCAGTGAACGGTGCAACCAGCCTGGGTCTGATGCAGACGGTATCCAGCGATTGGTGCTGTGTCGACATTGGATGACGATGATATCTCGAGCTAAGTTTTATGGTTAGATTAGAAAGAGTTAATCCATTCGTAGTGATGGCCTGACTAATCATTTAGGTTAGAAACCAGTAAATGAAGTCTCCATTGGGTCCCACAGTAAAAGAGCACAAACCCCCGATGTTTTATGCCCCCACCATCAATGTGTTTACCCTGTCCGTATGTACGTACGTGTGTACGTATGTACGTATGTTCGGATTCTTGTCCGGACAATAACTTTGTCCAGCATTGGAGGATTTTCAAATAACTTAGCAGGAATGTTATGCATAATAAGACAGCATGTCACGCGCAAGAACTAATCCAAGGTCAAGGTCACACTTAAAGGTCAAAGGTCAAATATACGAATTAACACCATGGCCTCTGTCCGAAGCAAAATTTTGGCCGGAAGGGAAGCATTTTCAACTTACATGACAGAAGTGATAAGCATTATGAGACGGCATGTGGTATGTATAGACCAGGTCCTTTGGATCAAGGTCAAGGTCACACTTAAAGGTCAAATGTGAAATATAGGAGTTTAAGCCAATGTCTCTAACCAAGGTATAATTTTGTCCGGCATGGAAGAATTTTCAAATTACTTGGCAGAAGTCATAAGCATGTCGAGATGTCATGTGACGTGCAAGAATCAGGTCTGTAGCTAAAAGGTCAAGGTTACTAATCAAAGTCAAGGTCGAAGGTCGAATAATTGTCCAGAGCATAATGTATTCATGCATGGATTTTCTGATAAATTGGCATAAATGATCACCATCACCAGATGGTGTGTCGCATACAAGAACCGGTTCTTGTGAATATAGTGAATTACTTCCCTTTATTGATGACTGTGCAAAGCATAATTCAAAAATTCAAAAAAGGCATTTGTTGATTCTTCAAAGAATGATTTAAGATAGCAAGAGTAAGTGAAGCATACATGAACCATAACTCATAATTAGCCAACAATTTTAATTACTACACTTTATTGATTTTTTGTCATTACTAAAACTGTTATACCTCGACTTATTTCGCAGAATAAGAGAATACGTTACCAGAAAGTACAAAATAAAAGAACAATTCTCCTTTTGTAAAATAATTTGTAGACATATAGTGGCGCCATGTAGAACAGGCTGCATAGGTGGGGATATCCGTGCCTGTGCATGTGGACACATTTTTAGTTTGTCTGTCACTTTCATTTCAATTGTTGCAATTCTGGTCTCTTTAAAATGATGTTTACCTCTAACAGCAAAATGTAATTTAAAAACGATACGGAAATTTTAAGAAAAAATGCAGCTCACTTGATTGCGGTCACCGTAAGATAAACACGTGTTGTCTATAAACAAGCTGCACATGAAAATTCAAATTTCAGATTCGTGTCGGCCGTGATGATGATGATGATGATGTCACTATAGATTGGAATGCCCACGGGACACGTCAATTTCAGGAAATAACAATTTAAAACATAGTCCGTAATGCGGAATGTCTTTTTAAGCAGTTAAACAAGATTAATCTGTCTAATTTCATGGGCATGTAACGAATCGTTATATTCGCTGATTTTTCAGACGATGCAGACGACAAACTGAGCTTGATGCAGACGGCGTTCTGGCCTCCATAACGACAATGACGGACGTGCAGGAAACCAATGGGAACAACAGAAAAACAACTGACAAGACGAGCATGGACGGTAAAGCGTTTTTTATAGTTGAAACTGTATTTTAATAACGTGGTAACATAATTCAATACTTGACATGTGGAAGATCAACTTTAATGATGTCAAGTTTCGGTGATTCATGACTATATAAAATATTGAACGACAGTCACAGTTAATATACTCGTAAAGGAAGTCTTGTAATTGTATTGATTACATTCAAGTTGGAAATATAACAAAAAAACAGAAGCATATGTTTAAGTTTGCAAGAATACGCTTTATTTTAAAATATTTCCATTTAAATGTGATAAACCTTTATTTTAAAATAAAGTTAACAACAAGACCCCGATGAACAACAACAAGGCTCAGATGCAGACAACAGCAAGACCCGTATGAAGACAACAAACAGAAAGCGATCAAGTACTGTACATTGCGTCCACGAGTTGTTTAAGATGCACTGTTTTTCATGTTTTTTTCACACGGTAATAAATTGTTGTTTCTTTTATGTGTACAATGATGATGACAATTGTCAATCTTCAATATTAAAATATAAAAAAAGGTTTTATAACTATACATTATTATAACTAATATTCTAACATGACACGCGCAGAGTTTTCTATAGTTTATATATATATAGTTTATAGTTTACCAATAAACAACCCGAAAAAAGTAGTTCCGAAACTGTAATATATAATTCGCATTGTAATTGCAGAACATGTTGTCATGTCTTTTAAGAATCGAAATAATTTTCGCATTATCGTTGTTTATCGGCTAACAAACACCGATTTGTCGTTCTGATGCGGTATGTTTAACTACTCGGGCAAACGCCCTCGTGGTTAAATTCATACGCATCAGAACTCCAAATCGTTATTTATTAGCCGATAAACAATTCTAGTTCTAAATCAAAAATCATTTCTTAGTCATCCACGTTAACGTCCATGAGCACGTTGCAGAGGTCAACCTGACCCTTACTCAGACGACATCCAGCGATGCAGACGACACCTTCATGTACTCATGGACGCATTCGCAGGAGACCAGTGAAGGACAACAGCAGAAACCGGAAACGAAACAAGCACCAATAGCAAACAAATATCTCACGCATTTCTTCTCATTAACACTGCATATTTTTGGTATTGTTTAATAATAAAAGTTAACTAAGAATGACATTATTTCTGTTGATTAAATATTTTAATTAAATACGATTGTTGAAAAATGTATGTGATTCAGAATTAAAGCGAAAAAAAAAACCAAGGATGAATACACAATTTAATAATGGTTTATGATGAATAATTATAATAATAAATAATAAATAATGGATGATGATGATGATGATGTTGATAATAATGTTTATTTTGTCGTAATGATGTTCCGTAATGAAACTGTTACACTGGAGTTTATTATCTTCATTATGTAACTCTCGATGCAGACTACAACCCAGCGTGATTCAGACGACACTCCTCTCTCCAAGAAGACAGTGACGCATGCGCAAAAAACGTTGAACAACAACAACAAACCAGCATACCTAACCACCAACGGTAAATTATTGTATGTATATGTTTTTTTACGACTACTGTTTTGGAAAGATTTTAATTGATCTGAAATTCACATATTTATTTTTAAAAAAGTTATAAACGCAATGCACTGGCCATTGCTTCGACATTTTTAAACATAAGTCAGTGATAGGTCAATGTTGTTGATGAAATAATAATATTTGATTTATCGTTGTTTCTCTTTCATAAGCTTATGAAATAAAAGCTTAGAACAACGATTTAGATTTTTGATATACGTAGGAATTAAACCACGAGGGCGTTAGTCCGAGTGGTGTTAATGGCAACGCATCAGAACAACAAAAAGTTGTTTATTGACCGATAAACAACGGTCATTCGAAAAGTATTTCGATTCTAACATGATTCGACACATATTTTTGCAATTGTAATGAGAACTCTATTTTACTATGCTCCGCTCAGATTCGGGACTTCTTTTTGCATTGTTTATTGGTAGTTTAACAACGATAATTTTGTTCTTTGTCTATATAAAAATTAGCGAGTATCATGTTAGAATACTATATTGTTAAACAAACAAAAAGCTTTCATCCATTAAAGTTCTAGAAACTAGAAATGAGGATTGTGATGATTGTGTATACTGATGACGATGTTAATGATAATCACGACAAAGACAGTGATAATAATGATGACTATAATAATGATGATTTTGTCTAGTATTATCTATATACACACAGGAAAGAAAGTCAAATTGTTGTTGATCTAAAACCGTTCCTTTTTTGCAGAAATGCCCAGAACGGGAAAGCGCGGATCACCAATCAAAGATGAATTCTGTCAAGAGAAGAACAACAAGTGATGGAAGCGTCAAGAACAACAAGTGATGGAAGCGTCAAGAACAACAAGTGATGGAAGCGTCAAGAACAACAAGTGATGGAAGCTTCAAAGTAAAGCGGACAATTAAATAACACTCCGTAAATAGAGGAACTTTAAAACATGATAAATATAAATACCATATGATGGAAAGCAAGAAAACGTTATGTTAGACTTTTGAAATTGTTATATATATATAATGTTATAGAACAGTCAATGTAACAGGAGAGGTTTGGATCGTACTAAATACGGACATTAACGGGACTCGTTTACAGATTTTCGTATTTAACAAAAAGTCATTTAATGTCTTAACTGCAAAAAATAAAGCAAATATTATATAAAGAAAAAATCATTTAGAAACGTTGCCTTCGCCGGGACTCGAGCCTACGACCGACTGGAATAAAAAACTGTCGCTTAAACCAATCGACCATTTTGACTCATGATGGTTTGTTTTTTTTAAGTTATATAAGTGATATACGAGTTTTCCGAAATACCGATGAAAAGCGTTACAAACGCTTTCATGATTTTTCATAAACGTCTCTATATTTCCAATCTATTTCTTTGTCAGTAGTGTTATTTCGCGTGGTTATATATAACGTATTTTAGTTTTTGGGATCTATGACAAACAATTTGAAAATTGTCAATATGCCAGTCTGTGAACAGGTTCTTTTCATACACATAAGATCTATATTGGAAATACATACGTAACTTCTAAGCATCTTAAGTAATTTCTCAAATGTTTTTAAAACTAAATTGTAATCATTTATTCACTGAAAATATTTCATTAATTAAAACATCGAACCCTGGCATTGGCCAATTTTGGTTACTCGAGTTTGAATTTTATCAAAATTGTCTGCCTTTCTACACTTAGAAATTTGACATACAAGTTATTTGGATAGGTAAAAGTTTTTTGGTAAGCTAGTTTCTCAGGAAGTACTTGAGGGATTTCTTTCAAACTTGAAACACTTCTTCCTTATATTATAATTAACTAAAAGGCCAATTTTGAAATTTGTCAATTTGTACACTTAGAAATTTGACATTCCCACGGTTGGGGTTGCGGTGTAAACTTTTGATTTCCACTCTCTAACTCGAGAATGAATCTTCATGCATAGATAAGCTCAAGCAATACTTTACTTGGGATTGCATTTAGGGTGGATTGGGTCGTGTCAAGGTTAAGAAGGTCAAGGTCACTGTCACTAAATTTGTATCAGCTCAATGACTCGAGAACAAATAGAAATATTTAATGAAACTCAATTTACATATACCATATAGCGAGACATTGCATGAGATTGCATATGGGGTGGGTGGGTCAAGATCAAGATCACTGTTTTGAAAATTAGAAAAATACTTTCCACTCAGCTTTCGATAATGAAATTGACTTCGTTTAATTGGCCCATACTATCCAAACAATTTGGTTTAAAAAAGTGCCAGTAATTCTGACAAGTACAAAAGTCGGGCGCGCTGTCCACCAACTACAGCATCAATAACAACTGCAACAGCTACGTCGTATACTTCTACTACTGCTGCTTATACTACTAATAGTAACTGTTACTATTACCTCTGCTACTCTAATACTGATTATATTGATACAATACTAACATTACTTCTGCTATCACTGCTACTATTAACAGTATTTCTATTGATGCTGCTACTGCGGTTACTGCTGCTACTGCTGCGGCTACTGCATTTACTGCTTCTACTGCAACTACTATTGCTATTACTGCTGCAACTACAACTACTGCTGCTACTGCAACTGCTGCTACTGCAACTATTGCTGCTACTGCAACTACTGCTTCTACTGCAACTACTGCTGCTACTGCAACTACGGTTGTTGATTACAATAATAATAATTTTAGTAATAATAACTTAAATAATAATAAAAATAAATACATGATGATGATATCATAAAAATAAAAACAATAAAAGATAATAAAGCATACAAAATAACATAATAATTGTATTAAAACTAAATAATACAATAAGAATATAAAATACTAGTTTTTATAAATGGAAATGATATTTTAAAAAAATAATAAAACTATGGTAGGCTAACTAAGGAGACCAGATGGCACGAGAAGTTGCTGTGAGAGTGTGGGGAGACTTGGGAGAGAGGTGTGGTTAGTGTTGTGTAGGGTAGTGTAGGGTAGACGGTGCCTCTGGTCTGGCTATCCTTGTATTCCAATTAAAAAAGTACCCTTAAAGTCAATATGTAACCTAATTCAGTAACTTATCGAATAATAAAAATAAAAACCGTCAGATTAACAGATAAAATAGATGTAACATAAATTTAAATGTCTAAAGATCCCACTAATAAAATAAAATCACTTTGTTTAATGCTAACCACTGCAAATTACTGATGCAGCTGTTAATGCTACTACTGCTGCTGCAACTACCTTTGTAGCCACTGCTAATGCTGCAACTACTGCAGCTACTGATGCGGGAGTTAAAATGCTTCTACTGCAGCAGCTGCTTCTTTTGTTCCTATGCTACTGTAGCAACTGCTGCGACTACTTATGCAGCTACTGCTGCTACTATTGCTACAACTGCCGCTGTTGCTGCTACTACAATGCCGTTATTACTACTACTGATGTAGCTACTGCTGCTACTACTGCTGCTACTATTGCTACAGCTACTGCCGCTGCTGCAACTGATCTAATACTGTTACTTACATTGCTTTTGCTACTAATACTGCTACAACTACTACTTCCACTGTCACTACCACTACCACTATACCACTACCACTACTACTCCTACCACTACTGCTATTACTGTAACACACCAACACCTCTACTACACCGAGTCTACCATCGCTACGACTGACATAACACATGTAGCTATTACTTTTATAATTACTGCTGTTGCTACTGTTGATGCTAGAAAAATATGTGTTACTTATGGTTTTACTTTTCTTAGCCTTCTCATCATAAGTAAGCAATTTTAAACCAAACTAACGTTTTGAAAGGATTTACCAACATTTTAATAGTGTAGAAATTGGCAAATTAACAAATGGTTAGATTTCGGTGGTGATCTGGATCACCGCCTGAATCCAGTGTTTCAAGGACTCTTTATTCTTAGGAGAAATGGCAAGGGAGGTAGTAAATTGTCAAGTACGGTTACCTATTTTGGAGGCGGTCGATCTGCGCGCTGTTGATGTTTATATTTTACATTGGACATTGTTCGTCCTTCGTTAGCACAATTTCTGTTTTAACTGATCCTATCAAGTTATGTTTTCAACTGGATTATATAAAACATGTTTAATGAGTTAACACATTCGCTTTGATAAAATACTATAAACATTGAGTTGATGCTGTATGCTACGTTAATAATGTGCTGAATTTATAACGTGGTTTATGCTTTCAACCTTTGTAAGCGCGATTTGTTTTGATTGCTTCTTGTGTTAGTTATTTTCTCCTGGTTCGTTTGTTGTACTAGTATTTACATAAAATTTGTATTTATTTGATAATCCTCTTTCTTATGTTAAGCTTATTAAATAAAAGCTTAGAAACCTTGTGTTTTATAGTATAGTTATCAAAATAATCATGTCGAATATAATGTATTCAAAACACAACTTTTGACGAAGACTGATGAAGACGACTTGCATTTCACCGCTTGCTAAATAACTGGGGCCATATTACAGAAACATCTTTTTTTAGTGTTTTTTTTCAGTTTTTTAAAGTATTTCCTAAGGCAATATTTTTTAAACTACATATAAATTAATGATTCAAATTATGGTCAAGTAAATATTAGTAAATAATAAATTGATAATTAGTGAACATTTAGCAGAATTGTATGTATACATGGAATAAAATGTTTAAGAAAAATGACGATTTTAAGGATAAGATTTTACTTAAGATGTTTCTGGAATACGACCCCTGAACTTATCGAGACTATGAACCGTACTCACAAAGCTCCCTATGGAATACTGAAGGAAACTTCTTAAATTCATAAAAAACCAAGTCTCTGGTTGTGTCATGTATTGGACATTTTTCATTAAAATGTTTTAAACTAGCAAATATTGCGAAGATATATCATAAACATTTTACCTGTTCGTAAACAGTAATCATTTGATTTCACGTAGGAAATTTGATCTGAATTTTTTCACCTTAGTACAACTTTACTAAAGATTTCGCTAAGAAGCTTTGTGGATGCCGGCCCTAATTATAGGGTAGTTTTATTTACAAGAATATAGTGTTACTTTTTTATTGCCAATATAAAATTTAAAAGTAACTCAATATTCGCCCAGCGCTAATAAGTTATGCTATATCAAAAAGGGTACAACTTATGATAATGTATAGAATGTATGTCCGTATTTACAAAATCTTGCCTGTTTTATATATGGCACTTTTTCACACAAAGTTTCGTATTTTACCCGTTTGTGAACAGAAATCACTGGGTTTCGTTCTTATAGAAAATTTGATTTGAAATTTTCACTTAGAACAACTTATAAATTATTACAAATTTCCTTTTTAGGAGCTTTGTGAAAACCGGTCGGGCACAAAATAGTCTAGACTTGCGCTGTCGCTGGCATACAACAACTATTTTTTATCAAAAAGTAATTTAAACAATAACATTATTATTTGTAACACTTTGAATCCTTAGGTGACTGTTGCAATTTGTAGAAACATTTACATTCACCCAAAACACTTTTCGCTGATATGGTCCCTTTCCGCTATTAAGTCGTACCGAAATCAGCTTCCGGTGGGTTTCCAAAATGGCGGACATGTCAAACACACATTTATAGTTTCAAATTATGAAAGGATTTATCAGTATATTATGGCGTTTCAAAGGTAACTATTTATTGTTTCAATGTCTATATACATTTTTGATTCAAATGGTAGTATTAAATGGCAAGGGCTTTATATGAATGGATAAAAAATCGAAACATAGTGATCGTCAAATGTACACATTGAAATTAGTGTTTTCTTTCACAAAATGATTTGAGAAACGAGTAACTTTTCAGCTGTATTATAACGGTGAGTGTTTCTGATATAAATTCGCTGCAACGTTTTATTGGTCAAAGAGATCATTTTAGTGGTGGAAAACTTGAGTTTACGTTAGGCGTTTTCAAAAATTCTTATTATTTCCAACAATAATAAAAGTTTAAATTTTAGTAAATCTACACCTTAAGTATTGTGCAATTTAATTGACCTGGCACTAATGAATATTCATGTATGTTTGTAAATCTATTTTGAGCTACTAACCCAGATAGGAGTCTCAGACATGACTATGTATTGATTAAATCCTTACTACGTAACAGTTGACATGTAGTGCAGTGGTTAGTACACAAAGTTTGTAAGAGTGATGTTTTGGGTTCGAATCCCAGAACAGGCACTTGTAATTAATTTATTAGCTCGACTATTTGAAGAATAGATGATCTATCCTATTACCCCCGGCGTCGGCGACGGCGTCTGAATTGGTTAAAGTTTTTATTCAAAAGTCTTGTAACTTCAAAACTGCATAAGTTATTCACTTGAAACTTGGAATATACCTTTGTCATCAACTCTAGTATCAGGGGCAACACTCCCCATAACTCTGAATTGTATTTTGACAGAGTTATGCCCCTTTTTCATTTGGATTTTATGGTTAAAGTTTATATTCAAAAGTTGTGTAACTTAAAAACTAGAAAAGTTATTCACTTGAAACTTGGAACTAACCTTTGTCATGAACTCCAGTATCTGGGGCAACATTCCCAATAACTCTTTTTGTATTTTGACAGAGTTATGCCCCTTTTAAGTCCCTTACCGGTGTTTCACCAAGAGGACTATAGGTTTACCCTCCGTCCGTCCGTCAGTCCGTCCGTCCGCAAAATATCGTCTTGTTACTTCAAAACTACATAAGTTATTCACTTGAAACTTGGAATATACCTTTGTCATCAACTCTAGTATCAGGGGCATTCCCCATAACTCTGTATTGTATTTTGACAGAGTTATGCCCCTTTTTCATTTAGATTTACTGGTTAAAGTTTATATTCAAAAGTTGTGTAACTTAAAAACTAGACAAGTTATTCACTTGAAACTTGGAACTAACCTTTGTCATCAACTCCAGTATCTGGGGCAACATTCCCAATAACTCTTTTTGTATTTTGACAGAGTTATGCCCCTTTTTAGTCCCCAACCGGTGTTTCACCAAGGGGACTATAGGTTTACCCTCCGTCCGCCTGTTCGTCCGTCCGTCAGTCCGTCCGTCCGCAAAATATTGTTCCTGCGATAACTCAAAAAGTACTGAAGATACTTCGATGAAACTTAGTATACATATAAACGGCAATGTGAGTATTATGCACGACCTTTTATTTTTTACCAGAGGTCAAAGGTCACGTGACTGTTACTAAAAATAGAAATAAACTAAAACAAACTGGATCCTGTGATAACTCAAAACGTACTGAACATATTTTGATGAAACTTGGTATACATATAAACAGCAATGTGAGGATTATGCAGGACCTTATATTTTTCACCAGAGGTCAAAGGTCACGTGACTTACTATTATAATTCGAAAAGTACATAAGATATGGCCATGAAACTTGGTACACAGAATGGACTATATGATTGCCCTCGGTCTGTTAAGTACTGCAATAACTCAAAAAGTAACTCGAATGTCTGGTCAATGTTACTTAAATAGAAAAAACAACAACTTAATACTGCAGTGACAAATGGGATTTGAATATGAAACTTTGTACATCTACAGATAAAGGGCGATTTGACGGTATTGCACAATGTTTAATTAGCAGGGGTTTTCACCGGTAAAAAATGCCCTGACCCTAAAACATTTTATCGAGTTTGTCAGATATTTTTATTCATTTTTTCCAATAATGAAATGTTGTTTGGATAAATAAGTGTTTTCTTTTGATAGCATCCACTTAAAAACAATGTTTAAAGATATTACTGATGTGTTTGAATATTCAATTTGTTTTAGAATCTTAAAAGTTGATCAAATAAAATAATAATAAACAAACATAGATCCCAAACTGTCTACCCTTATTTTTGGGGGCATGTTCAAACAAACTTATTTTTACGCGTTATTCAAACTATCTGGTTTAGATAGAGGTATGGCATATACTTCATAACAATTTTTTTTTCTAATTGTTTTTTAAATGGACTTGTTCACAGATTGACGAATTTACAATTACAAAAGAACAGTGTATACAAGGGATCAAAATATCACTACGGACCTAGAAATATACCGTAAAAACCGTTGCGTTTATAAGTAATCATCAGTTGAAATTGTTAACATTATAAAGCGTTTAAAACGCTAAACGATGGAATAATTTGGAGTGTTTGTGTTGTTTTCGTTGAAACTGTTGACATCAAGTGGAACACTTACATAAAGTAAATAATGCAAGGTGAAATATAAAAGTCGGAATGGCCGAGTGGTGAAGGCAATAGCCTTTTTATCCGGAGGTTCTGGGTTGAAACCCAGTGAGACCTTTTTTTTTTCTTTTTTTTTGTTGAATACTTGTATTGTTATTATACTCGAGATTTTTAGTTCCAATGCTTAAATCTGTCCAGTTAAGACATTTAATGGCATACTTCAACAAATGCGAAAATTTGTGGATAAGTCCCTTTAAGGCTGGTGATTGCTGAATCCCAAAGATTTTAGGAAAAATATATACCACAATACATTTGGTTCGTACAGGGATTGCATCGATACAATAATGATATAATATTAATAATGTTATATAATACGAATACCCCCGTAGATACAGAAACAACCCTTGTGAAAGTCAATTTAGGGTGAAAAGCTTGTTATTTAAACAATGCAAAGATATAGCTACATATGGTCTCTGCTATATAGTATATGGTATATAGCCTATTTTGTTAAAGGGTATAATACATCACAAATTTATAACTTGCGTTCTATTTTGGTCCAGAAATACGTACTTTGTCGAATTGTATGTACGACTGTTGAAACAGTCCTATTAACATATAATGAAAAGACAAACGAACAAAACTAGTTAAAGCCATCTCAAAGGACCATTCCCAATATATTATAGATTGGTAGCCAAAATAATCTTTCTTTTTTTGCAGCTTTTTTTTTAAATTTGCAAGGTCTTTCAAGGTCCATAATTGTGTGGGTTTTTTTTAATCATATGTGATTGATATTTTAAGAACCACTTCTATTACACCCCAACTACTGCTGCTGCTAATTATACAACTGCAGCTGCTGCTACTACTACTAGTACTACTTCTACTTCCACTACTACTACTATTACTATTACTACTACTGCTGCTGCTGCTGATGATGATGATGTTATTGCTACCACTGGTGCTGCTGCTACCACCACCGCTACAATTGCTGCTGCTGCTGTTGCCATCTTAGTCCAGCCCCCCCCCCCACCCCCGGCCATAACTGGTCTTCGTCCGTTTAAAAACTATATATACTCTGAAAGACAGATATCTCAGCATCAATATGCATGTTTGAAACATTTCGTAGCATTAAATATTTTTGTTTAATATAGTGCTGAACTGTATGCACTGTTTACGGGGTTTCTGAACCAAGTACGTGCGTTCCGGGTCACTTTACATTTGTTGAACGGGACAACAAATAATCACATTATGATAGTTAGGGCAAAGTGAAGATTTTCCCACGTTTGCCATCTTATATATAGTTCATGTTACAAGTAGGTTATGGGTCAATATATAAACATATATGTGCCCATTTACCGGGAATGTTCGATGTTTTATCGCGATAAAAAACCGTATCCTTGTTTCTGCAGCCGGTGTTCAGGTAGATTGTTCAGCTTACAGAGTTAAAACTTTGGTTTTTTACTGCAAATGTATTGCTGCTCAAACAGAATAATAATAATAATAATAATATTAATCGAAATGGGAGGGTTGCAATTATTAATCGTAAAGTGACCCGGAAATACCAGTGATTCGGAATTCCTTCAATAACTGTATTGGTCCACCATAATTTCATTTATCATTATCTGCAATCTTTTTTCTCAGCTGATTAAGCATTGCAGCAGTGCACACTGATAAGGGTCACCACACTGTGACCACAGCCAATACACAGGAGTACAATAACGCAGATTTGGGGGTGGGGTGGGGGGTGGGGGGGGTGGGGGGTCAAATAAAGAAGGATTAAACCAGGCCTTGAACGGTCCATAGTAAATACTCAATCAATGCTCATGTAAATGTGATACCTTCAGAAAGTTATTTTTAGTTATCATCATCATTATCATAATCATGAGCAGCAGCATTAGCATCATCAGCATCATTACATGTATTATAAACTCAGTATACAACAGCTAAACGTAAATTTAACTTAATGCAAGATGCCATACTCATTTTTATACGCACGTTTGAAAACGTCAGTATTATGGGAACGCCCGAGCGGGCGGGCGGGCGGGCGGCGGGAGATCTTTGTCTGGAGCCAAAATTTGTCCAGCCTGGATGGATTTTCAAATAACTTGGCAGAAGTGATGAGCACGATGAGACGGAGTGTCGCGCGCAAGAACCAGGTCCCTAGGTCCAAGGTCATGGTCACAATTCAAGATCAAAGGTCAAATATAACAAATCAATCCTTACCACGTTGTCCGGAGCCTATCATTGTCAAGCATTAATGAATTTTCAAATAACGTGGCAGAAGTGACAAGCATAGTGAGACGGAGTGTCGCGCGGAAGAACCAGGTCTCTAGGTCAAGGTCACAATTCAAGGTCAAAAGTCAAATTTAATAAATCAGTTCTTAACACTTTGCCCGAAGCATGTCTTAATCCAGCATGGATGGATTTTCAAAGAACCTGGCAGAAGTGACACGCATGGTGAGACGGAGTGTCGCGAACAAGTAGCAGATCCTTAGGTCCAAGGTCAAGGTCACAATTCAAGAACAAATTTATGAAATCAATCCTAATCACTTTGCCCGGAGCATATCTTTGTCCAACATGGATGGAATTTCAAATAAATTCTCAGAAATGACAAGCATGGTGAGGCGGAGTGTCGAGCACAAGAATCAGGTCCCCAGGTCCAAGGTCAAGGTCACAATTCAAGGTCAAAGGTCAGATATTGAAATTAATCTTTAACACTTAATCCAGAGCATAATTTCGTCTAGCATGAATGGATTTTCAAATAACTTGGCAGAAGTGACAAGCATGGTAAGATGTAATGTCGCGCGCATGAACCAGGTGCCTAGGTCAAAGGCGTAGTGGCAGCGTCAAGTTTTCGATTCCGCTCTCTAACTCGAGAACAAATTGAGCTATTGTAATGAAACTACATACATAGATACCTTATTCCAAGACCTCGCTTTCGATTGCATATGGGATGAGTGGGATCAAGGTCAAGGTCACTTTTACTAAAATTAAAAAAAACGGTTTCTGCTCAATGACTTGAGAACGCATTGAGATAGTTTAATGAAACTTAATACATAGATACCTTATATTGAGACTTCGCTTGGGACTGCATATGGGGTGGGTGGGATCAAGGTCAAGGTCACTGTTTCTAAAAATATATAAACATTTTCCGCTCAATAACTTAAGAACGCCTTGAGATATTTTAATTAAACTAAACACATAGATACCTTATTTTGAAACCTCGCTTGGGATTGCATATGGGGTGGGTGGGGTCAAGGTCAAGGTCACTGTTACTAAAAATAGAAAAACAGTTTCTGCTCAATAACTTGAGCATGCATTGAGATATTTTAATGAAACTTAATGCATGGATACTTTATATAGATTCCTCACTTGGGAGTACGTATAGGATGGGTGGGGTCAAGTTCAAGGTCACTGTTACTAAAAATAGATAAACGGTTTCTGCTCAATAACTTGAGAGCGCATTGAGATATTTAATTAAACTCAATACATAGATGCCTATTATCGAGAACTCGCTTAGGATTACATATGGGGTGGGTGGGGTCAAGGTCATGGTCACTTTTACTAAAAATAGAGAAAAAGTTTCTGCTCAAAACCTTAAGCATGTATTGAGATATTTTAATGAAACTTACTGCATAGATACATTATATTGAGGCCTCGCTTGGGATTGCGTAAAGGTTGGGTGGGGTCAAGGGCAAGGTCACTGTTACTAAAAATATATAAAGTGTTTACCTTATATGAAGACCTCGCTTGGGATTGCGTACCGGGTGGATGGGATCAAAGTCACCATTATTAAAAATGGACAAATGGTTTAGACTCAATAACTTGGGAACACATGGAGATATTTTATTGAACCTTCATACATAGATACCTTATATTGAGACCTCGCTAGGGATTGCAGATAGGGTGGATGGGGTCAAGGTCACTGTTACTAAAAATAAATAAAAAACGGTTTCCGCTCAATAGCTTGAGAACACATTGAGATATTTTAATGAAACTTCATACATATATATCTTATGTCGCTCGCTTTGGATTGCATATGGGGTGGATGGGGTCAAGGTCACCGTTACTAAAAATAGACAAACAAGTTTCCGCTCAATAGCTTGAGAAGACAGTGAGATATTTTAATGAAAATTTATATGTAGATACCTTATATCTAGACCTCACATGGGATTGCATATGGGGTGGGTGGGGTCAAGGTCACCATTTCCAAAACTTTTAATTTTGTGCTGACCTTAATGCATTTCATTTGAAAAGTTTGGTTTTCGGGGAATTTCCAAGTTTCTTGTTTATTTTGGCATCTTGATTATGGATTTAAGAATATATATGGAATAGTTTTGATACCTCAACTCACCACAGACCAATTAGATGCACAAATACCATGACTCTACCTTATTTGTTTTTAAATTGTTTCTCTTAAGTCATTGAATCTTAACCCCATAAAAGCTTCTTTGACGAGCGTATGTTTGTGACAATGGTACTCTTGTTTCTGGTTTTAACGATCGGATTGTTTAAGGATTATAAGACAAAAGGCAATCCTCCTGGAGACAAAATGTAATTAAAAAAACATTGATTTCTGTTACAATCCAATGTTCGTGTGATGGATTATTGAACTATATGCTTGCGTTGGATGTCTGTTCTCCATGAGACATAATTTTCTATTTATAGAGTTATTGTAGGCTAATAAACAACCATTTCCGATTACGAGTTCTTATGCGTTGGAGTTCAAAAACAAAGGCGTACGCGCATCAGAACGACAAATCGTTGTTAGTTGCCGATAAACAACGATAATGCAAACAATATTTCGATTCTTACTTGACCTGACAACATATTATGCAATTACAATGCGAACTACATTTTACAGTTTCGGAACTATTTGTCGGGGTTTTGTTTCAAAATTTAACAACGGTAACTGTTGTTCTTTGTCAATAGACAACTCTGAGCGTGCCATGTTAGAATTGAGTTTACACAGCAGCCAAATAACTTAACTGTATCCCAAAGGCCACAACTATAGATCCAAATAATGTCAAACAGAGGAAGTGATTTTCCTTACTATAACTTTCATGCACATGCTGCAGATGTAATATGACAGCACACAATTTAACAATGAGGACACGAGTGTTCTTATTAAACGGGCGTATCGACGGTAGGTCGATAATAACATTTGCAAACGTATATTATTTTATTATATTGTCAGTGGTCGTCAATGACATTTTTTCGGGCAAGAAAAAATACTACCAGTAGTAATATTAATATGAATAAAATGTAGGTACATTTAAGTACCGTTACGCGCATGCATTGATAAGCATTGCATAGCGTAGGAAAGTTTTGATTGGAGTGCGCGATTTTCCCGGCGCGAGTTTGAATCCTGCTGGAACAGTGTACCCTAAAAGCATTTGTTGTCTTTGTATATGATTTTGTCTTAATATTATTCAATCAATATAGTGCTGGCACTCGAAATATATTCGAGAAAAGTAATAAATCATATGGGTTTTAATATGTGTATAAATGTATATGTATGTGAAATACTGCCGACATACCCTTTAAGCAACGAACACTGAAAATGAAGTTACATAGAGACATTGTGGTCCCGTAGTCATGTCGGTCACGTTCGTCTTAATATTATTAGACATAAGTTATTGGAGGGGGGCTTATTCCTTGTTTAATAAACAACATTCCTGTATATTTATGATTTAAAATGTGTACATATGTCAGCATTACTGCAATTTTATTGTTGTTATTCTGATATTTTACAGACATACTAGTATCATACGGCGTACACGCAAGAGGAGATAGTACCATGCCGCGTATCAGGAATTTTTTGATCGTGGCTGCGTTTGATTTCGGTACCACGTACAGCGGCTATGCCTATTCGTATAGAGACAATCCGACCAAAGTACTGTCAAATCAGACCTGGTATTCTGGCGACGCCTCCTCAACACTCGTTACTCTGAAAACGCCGACAAGCGTGTTGCTCGATGACAAAGGGAAGTTTCACTCCTTTGGGTTTGAAGCTGAGGACAAATTTGCTGCACTGGCGGAGGAAAAGAAACACAGAGGCTGGAGACTGTTCAGACGTTTTAAAATGATGCTACATAACAATAAGGTAAGTTTAATAAACTTACGCTATCGGCGTTTGCTTTGATTTACTGTACTATTTTAGCGGGAGTTTAATTGTTGGCTATATTGGTAGTCAATCACGATAGGGCCAATTCTAAACACTGCCAGAAAAAAAAATGCTAACGATAAAAACTTAGTCCCGTCAAAATAAGAGTAATCGTAGTGCTTAAATACATCCAAAAACCAAACAATTACAAGCCTGATGTATGAGAAAATAATACGTAGAAACCGTCGCATCATGTACAGTCTGTGTAACTATGTTTTATGTTAAACATTTTGTTAAACATGAACGATAACCTAAAATTTCCCCTACCGTACATTACAAGTATTTATGTAGTGACTTTTAAAACTTTTTTTTTTTTTTTTTTTTTTTTTTTTTGATCCGATTCTTTATTTACCTCGTCCATAGGTATGTGCAGGTCGAGGTCATCCTGCTCCATACCTTACAATGTTTGATGTTAGTAGACAGACAGTTTAAATACAATAAAAGTTAGTGTATAATAATATTTGTTGAGTTGTCTTTAACATCTTTATAGATTACTGATAATGTTATAGAAGAGGCAAAATAAATATGTTTATATGAATGCATGTACAACAAAATAGCAAAAAACACTCACTTTCGGCATACATACAAACACAAATATGAAAGAAAGAAGAAAGGAAATAAAAAAACAAAACAAAAAAAAACAGAGAATCGTGTTTGGACTTCTGACAATATAATCTTGAAATCATTGCGAGACATACAGCAAAATGGTATCGGGTAAGTATTAGAACAATAAAAAACTAGTATAATTATGATATTGGATACACTACACTACTTCATCGTGGATTGGATTGGCAAGTAGCTGTACAATTGCCCATTTTTGCTTTTCTTTTTCTTGACATTTGCCATTGTTTTGAATGTCCCATGATAATCGTAAACTTTTACTTAGTCCTAGTATAGTGGGTGGGACCCTTTTTTTCTTACACATAAATATATATTTTTTCAATTCTAAGATAAAAATATTTATTTCACTCATGGTTTCATTTGTACTGCCAAGTATCATAGTTTGACAACAAATTTCAGAATATTTGTGCATATTATGTGACCTTAAAAATTGAATAACATAATTGACAACAATTTGTGTAAAGTAGCAGTCCCAGAATAAATGTATAATAGTTTCTTCATGTTCTTTGCAAAAAGTACATAAATTATCCTGTGCAATATTCATTTTATACAGTAAAGATTTAGTTCCTAGGATTCTGTGCACAATTCTTGTCTGAAACCACTGGGTGTATGTATCTCTGGAAATGTTAAAAACAAGTCTATGTACTTTTTTCCATTCAATGTTATTGAAAGATATATTCCATTTCGATTGGCAAGTTGGTATATCTGTGTTGGAGGTAAACGTTTTATATACAATTTTGTTTTGGTTTTGTATCAAGACTATATTATTTAAATAAAAAGATGTAAATGCACATTCTATATCTGGCTTTTTTATAACATCAAAGCCTGACATTTTTATAAAGTTCTTCACTGTTCTAATTAAGCCTTCATAAAATAGAAAATTAATTTGTATACCAATGTAAGATTCTAACAAATCCTTACTCACAAATAGTCCAGATGAGCTTACTATATCTCTAACATACCTAACTCCTCTATCATACATATGTTTATTATAAATACTATTCAGACCTATTTTAAAGTTGTGGTTGTAAAATAAAGGCATATTTAATATATCTTCATGCCTACTAACAACTTGTTTATTGATATATGCAATATAACATGTAAGTACATCTTTCCAAAAACAATTTTTTAATGTTTTTACTATTTTTTCAGCATAATCTTTTCCCACATTCGTCAATTTTTTAACATCAAACAATGAATAAACCAGTAGGAAACATTTTCCAGTACACAATACAATTTTCCTTAACCATGTCATTTTCATTGTTTTTTCAAAGGCATAGACATCTATCATAGAAATACCTCCATCATCATAAGATTTAATAGCCACTTTATGTTTAATTTTAGCAGGCCCATTCCAGACATAATTATGACAGATGTTATTTATCTGTTTTAGTATTATTTCTCCTGGATTAGGGAGGGTAATAAATAGGTGCGTCAACAAGGGGAGTAATAATGATTTGATAACAGTTATCTTTCCCAGGGGTGTTAAGTGTCTTCTACTCCAAAAATTTATGACATTTTGTAGTTTTTCTATTTTACTGGAGAAATTCATGTCTATCATTGTATTCAAGTCAACATGAAATATAATTCCTAGAACTCTGAAAGTTGTCGTCCCCCAGACTAGTTTATACTTAGTTTTTATTGAATGTGTACTGTACTTTTTACAGCCAATCCATATTAGGTTTGTTTTGTCATAATTTATTTTTAATCCAGAACATGAAGCAAAGTCTTGTAACAGATCAAGAGTTGCATTTAAGGAATTTTCCGAGCCATCTAAAAAAAGAGAAGTATCATCGGCAAACTGAGAGATTTTATATTCTATATTATCAATTTCTATTCCCTTAATTGTTTTCGAGTTCCGAATTTTAATTGCCAGTATTTCAGCGCAAAGAATAAAGATGTACGAACTTATCGGGTCTCCTTGTCGACAACCTCTTTCTATGGTAATAAAATCTGATAAGAATCCATTGATTTGAATTAAAATCATGGTGTTATACAAGAAAAGGGATATCCATTTTTTGAATGTTACTCCAAAATTAAAATATTCTAGAGTTTTTTCTATGAAATCAAACTCAAGGGTATCGAATGCCTTTTCAAAGTCAATCGTCATCAATAGTCCAGGGATATCGTTATCCTCTGTATATTTCATTATGTCATACAATAGTCTAGTATTCTCTCCAATGTACCTGCCCTTAATAAATCCTGTCTGGTCTTTAGAAATCAGAGTATCAAGGACAGTTTTAAGTCTGTTGGCAATTGAGCCAGATGCAAGTTTATAAATAACATTTAAAAGTGTTAAGGGACGTAAATTGTTTAACAATTGTCTGGGTTTATTTTCTTTAGGTATACAAGTAAGTATTCCTTGTTTTTGAGTAATTGACATATAGCCAGAGGCAAAAGCATAATTAAGACTTCTAGTAACGAAATGGCCCAAATCTTTCCAGAAGACTTTAAAAAATTCTGCGGTGAAACCATCCGATCCAGGACTTTTGTCATTTTTCATATTTTTTAATGTGAATGCGATTTCATCCAGTTTGATGGGGCCTTCCAGTACTTGTGATTGTTCATTACTTAATTTTCCAGTTTGTATATCATTAAGGTCTTCATGTATATTATAATTCTCATTATGTACAGATTTTGTGTATAACATTTTATAAAATTGTGCCGCTTCTTTTAGAATATCATTTTGATTAAATATTTTTTTGCCTTCGTCATTTTCGATAAATGGAATAGTTTTACTAGTAGTATGTTGTGTTTCCAAATTACAGAAGTATTTGGAAGGTTTTTCACCATCATCAATCCATTTTGCCCTAGCTCTTATAAAAGAGCCTTTCATTTTTAAATTTCGAATATTTTCAAGTTCTTGTTGCAATAAATTTAGTTCTTCCATATTCTCGTTTGTAAGGTTTTTTTCTATAAATTCAACCGCTTTTAAGATATCACCCTCTCTTTCTTTATTCATTTTGGATTTGTAGCTTGAGTATGATATGGTTTTACCTCTGATTTCCATTAACAGAGTTTCTAAAAAAAGTTGGTCATTTATAGAAAATTGTATAAGATCATTTTCTAATGAATTTAAAGTATCAATATTGTAGACAGGTAGAGCATACTGCATCTTAATCTCTTCAATCTTAAGTTTTATACAATTTAGGTACTCTATATCATGGAGTAAAGAGTTGTTAAATTTCCATAATCCTTTTCCATGTTCTATCTTGCCAAAATTCAATTCCAAAGTTATAGGAGAATGATCAGATCTGTAGCTTGCATGTATATTAGAATTTCTAATATGCTGAATATAGCTACTAGTGACTAAGAAAAAGTCCAATCTGGCTTGCTGGACAGTGTTGGGCTTTCGCCATGTGAAATGTTTCACATCGCCATTAATAAACCTAAAAGTGTCAATTAGACTTCTATCATTGATTACGGAAGATAACAATTCCCTAGATTTTTTATTATTATTTAGTGTTTTGTAATTGACATAATCAATGTCAACATTTAGTACAAGATTAAAATCTCCACATATCATATAAGAGTCATTTCCTATTGTATCAATTACATTGAAAATGTGACTAAAAAATACAGGAGTATCTTTGTTTGGCCCATATAGTGAACACAATGTAAATCGATGTGTATCAATTGTTAAATCTAAAATCAAATAATTTCCAGTAATATCTCTTTCTATGGAATGCACCTTAGTGGGTAATCTAGTTTTAAATAAAATACATACACCTCTTGAGTTTGAAGTGCCAAAACTAAAATAACATTCACCGTTCCATTGTGAGTAGATCTGTTTTTCCATTAAAGAAGTAAAATGACAGTCTTGTAAACAATAAATATCCGCATTTATTGTTTTTAAATAATTAAAGACATCATCCCTTTTGGCGATATCATTAAGGCCACGGCAATTGTAGGAAACAATTTTTACATTATCCATGGTCTATGTAAATGATTATCTTTTCATTTGGTATTTCATTTACATGCAAAAAGACAAGTCCGTACTTGTCACAGCTATTTGGTTGTATTACCCTGCTATACACATGTATATTAAATAACAAGCAATACATTTTATCTTTGTCCAAACAAACAACAGAACAAATAAACATTGAAACAACTACAAAAAGGATCGACCTTAATTTATAAGCACATACGCTTATTTTAAAACTTGAAAACTATCCGACCGGAACAAAAACAAAGCTGTGCCAGATCACACCTTCTCTCGCCATTATTATCATAGCCAAAGTAGGTGGAATTGATTGGTTCACGCGGACATGGAAAAGCGGCCTCATCCTATGAATATTAAAATCAGTCAAGCATAAGGTTAGCAAAATATCGTCCCTTCAAAGACAAGACGGCTCATTCTTCTTTTCATATGTCGCCATAATGATAAGCCATTTTGGAATTTAATGGGTATAAACTGTGTTGCAGAATCTGTCACGCGAGACGCTTGTGGAAGACATTGAAGGCAGACAGTATCCTGCAATGGAAATATTTGCAATGGCGATAAAATACCTACAGACAAATCTTCTGGAGGCTGTTCAGCTTCAAAAATCTGGCATATTTGAGACGGACATTCAGTACGTCATCACGGTCCCTGCTATGTGGGATGACAATGCCAAGCAGTTCATGCGAGAGGCGGCAATCAAGGTTGTTTTTTTAGACACATTACAGTAACTAAATTAAAACATTTGCCATGTTGTTTAAGAATTCTTTCAATGCTTAAATATGGTGAGCCAATGAAATTTGCTCATGTGTGTTGCAATATTTATACATGTAGCATGAAAATGGTAAAACGCAGCTTATTTAACAATAAAATTATTTACATGTATTTCGAAATATTGTGAAAAAGGCAAAATCAGTTTACTTTTATGTAACATTTGGATTGATTTATTTCAATGAATAGTTATAAAGTTTGTTTAAAAAGCGTTTTGGTTTGGAATTGAGTCGACGTTATAGGATTTGAATCATGGAACTTTCGCTGATTGAAATTGTATGTGATTTCCAAAGTTCAATGATCACTTAGTCCGTGTTAAAAGAACTCTTATAAATTGAAACGGTTTATTGCAAACCTTATGTTTGTACATGAGAGCTGTTGGCTATTGTCACGATGTCCCTCAGATAGAGAGAAAATGGTCAATTTAGGGTCTATGCAAACCACAATACTGCAATGAGGATTACATGGTTTATTCGTTATTTTATTTATTCACTACGCTATGAGCTTGCATACAGTAGAACAGTTAAGAATAACAATAATGTTCAATAGTTTCTTTTCCTAGCACTAGGTAAATATACAGTTGGGTTGCGAATGTACTATTCTTTCTTATTTCACCCGATGCTGTAGATAATAAATGTTTAAGAGATTCCTGTTACTTGGATTACTAGTACGATGTCATTTGTTCACAAGCAAATCATTTTTGAGGTTTAGTAACGCATCACTTCACCATCATAAATGTATACTACTTAAACTTTGTCATTTGCTCAAATTGTCACGGCACTAAATAGCCATCAAACCAACATCTCAGGATGAAATTTCTTCTCTACCCAAATCACTAAATAGAATGTCGTCATTTCTCAACTCACACATCAAGTCAACATCAAATAAACAAATAGATGGTCCCTACTTCGTCAGCTCAACTTTGACTCATCCTCAATCCCCCCCAAAATGAGATCCCATTTATTATCCAACATATCCATACACACTAGATGCCGCCACAATGTGGTCAGGGATCAGAGATTCTGATGGCACCTTCCAGACTTAAAACAACCACTCTGTTCTTTCGCATATTTTCAAGTGATCCACGCACGAAAGCACACACACACACAACGCTCGAACTCGCAATTATTTTTATATCTAATAAAACCCAGATCTCACTAAACAAACATTCCTTCCCCTGTTTCAAGGAATTAACATCTAAACATGATCGGGTCATGATTACAATTTCACGGCTTATTAGCCCACTGCCCGGGTCAACCCCTTGAGAGTGAACTTTTGGCGAAACAATGAAACACAGCAAAATTTGAAAATAGGTTTATACAAGAACTATACTTCAAGGTAATAACTATGACGTCACGCAAGTGAATTTTTAGACAGTTATCCGTTAATAAGTTTGTAAGTGTAACTGAATCTTAATGACAATGGTAAACTTTTACTTTAAATTCTAACATGACACGCGCAATGTTTACTACAGACCACGAGTAAGATTTTCCGTTGTTAAATCTCCAATACACAAGACGAAAAAATAGTTCCGAAACTGTAAAATATAGTTCGCATTGCAATTGCAGATTTTATTGTCAGAATAAGTTAGAACCGAAATATTTTCGGATTATCGGCTACTTAACAACGATTTGTCGTCCCTGATCCGCGTATATTAAACCATTCGGGCGTTGTTGTTTAATTCCTTAGCATCAGAACTCCAAATCTTTATTTATTAGCCGATAAACAACGATAAATAGAAAATTATTTCTTAATTAAAAGGCTGGTATCGATGGAGACAGACTTGAGATGGCGTTTGAATCGGAGGTGGCTGCCATATGGTGCACACGCAAGGAGATCACTGAGAGTCAGATATCTGACTTACAATCGACCGGAGCTAAATACATTGTCATTGACCTTGGAGGTAGTTCATGTTTTTTGTGTGTTCTTTTGGTGGCTGATGCACGCAATCTCCTAGCAAAGTTGTCGTTCGTTGTTCTCACAATACACCTCTACAACGGGCTCAATGACAACAATCTTGTTAAAACGGAAAAAAATTTATTGAACGCACATTAAAGTTGATTTTAGGACCACAAGAATAGAAATAAAGAATTTATGTTTTTTAAATAATCATAAATGGGGAAAAATAATAATTTTGATTCCTAAAATTGGGACTATTTTCATGCCCATTTACGCAGATGGAATCAGTTCTCAGATGTAAATAAAATGAGTGATTGATATTGTACTTTGCGTGTGAATGTTATGATCATGTGACTAAAGCCACGTGCATGTGTTGGGACTACTTACCGAGCCAACTACAGAGGTGAATGGAATGTAGCCGGTGTGCAAGAGATTGTGATGCACGTTCTTTGGGGTATATGTCTTAAGCTATGTTTGTTACTCATTAGCACGTTGTTTGAGGTATATGTCTTCAGCTATGTTTGTTACTCATAAGCATGTTGTTTAGGGTATATGTCTTAAGCTATGTTTGTTACTCATTAGCACGTTGTTTGGCGTATATGTCTTAAGCCATGTTTGTTACTCATCAGCACGTTGTTTGAGGTATATGTCTTAAGCTATGTTTGTTACTCATTAGCACGTTGTTTTGGGTATATGTCTTAAGCTATGTTTGTTACTGATTAGCAAGTTGTTTGGGGTATATGTCTTAAGCTATGTTTGTTACTCATTAGCACGTTGTTTGGAGTATCTGTCTTAAGCTATGTTTGTTATTCATTAGCACGCTGTTTGGGGTATATTTCTTAAGCTATGTTTGTTACTCATTAGCACGTTGTTTGGGGTATATGTCTTAAGCTATGTTTGTTACTCATCAACACGTTGTTTGGGGTATATGTCTTAAGCTATGTTTGTTTCTCATCATTTCGTAAACCATTCACTGAGGATCACAAGTCTTGAAAAAAAAAGACTGCTAACGTGTATAACGCGCACCTTATTTTCACAGCTGAATGTTAGGGTAAAAAAATTCAAGTATATAAAATTAATAAACTTCATTGCAAACATCACTTAGAGGTTGCGGTAGTACAGTGCGTGGCATTCATCTAGTACGTGACATCATTAATCGGCGTATATTCTGCAAACGCCGTTTTACACCAGACATTCATGAAAGTAATTTCAATAGTTTTATGTTCCTTAATTTTTGGTCACGATTTTTTTTTTTTGTTGAAGTGTCCGAAAATTTACGGTACATGGAGATTAAACAAGGTTACTCGTGCGTTGTACATGCGAATTATTAATACAATGTATATACTTAGGACATAATTAAAGTCTGACTTAAGTCTTCTGTTTTGTACTTATCAGGAGGTACCGCGGACATAACAGTGCATGAAAAACTACCAAACGGTAACGTCAAAATGATACACAAGGCGAGTGGTGGCGCTTGGGGCGGAACTGTCGTCGATCAACAGTTCTTGGGATACTTGGAAAAACTTTATGGAAAGAACGTTTTAGAAGAATTTCAGAGACAACACATTGGTGATTATTTCGAGTTGATCAGGAATTTCGAAACCAAAAAGCGATCTAATGTTCTTTCCCACAATTTGTGTACAGTGCGACTGCCAGTATCGTTAAAGGAAATTCACGGTACAATGAGTTCAAATAATTCAAACAATTCAAATACTTCAAATAATTCAAATAATTCAAATTTCATGTCTTCTTTTGTGAACACTGTATACAGATGGTTTGGCGCTGGTGCAGAGGCTCCGGTGTTTTCAGAAAAGCTTCCAGATACTCCGGTGTTTTCAGAAAAGCTACGCATGGATTCATCAGACGTCATAGCATGGTTTGAGAAGCCTGTTTCACTTCTTGTTCAGCATGTAAGGGAGCTATTGAGTCAGGACACGATACGAGATGTTCGCACAATATTACTTGTTGGCGGATTCGCTGAATCTCGCTATGTTCAAGACAGACTTAGAGAGGAGTTAAGTGAACTCACTCTGATAGTTCCGGACGAGGCGGGGTTGGCCGTTCTGAAAGGAGCCGTGCTGTATGGACACGACCCTCGTATAGTTACATCCCGAGTCGTAGCTCACACTTACGGCATTTCAGTGTACATGAAATTTGATGAAACGAAACACTCTGTTGAGAAAAAATGTTTTGTAAATGGCAAATGGCAAGCGAACGACTGTTTCAAAGTATTTGTCAAGTTAAATGAGGAGATAGCTTTGGATCATGAGGTGTCGCATATCACTATACCGATTTCCATTGAATCAATAGTTGAAGTATACAGAACATTGTCAGAGAACCCTGAATACACAACTGATCCTGGCTGTGAGCTGCTGGGTATATTAAAAATCACAAATATTGACAGTGTACCATTAAAGTATCAGAAAACAAAAGTGACCTTCATGTTTGGCCACACTGAGCTGCTTGTGAAAGTTAAACATATGTACACTGGTGAAAAGAAGATGCTTACATTTGACTGTCTACAGTAGAATTACGAAAAACAACTGGTAAAAAGAACAAATGGAAACTAGATTAGTCAGACATCAGACTGTCTGCAGTAGAATTACATACAACTACTGTTAAAATGAACAACTGAAAAATAAAATATTACACTTGAATATCCACAGTAGAATTACATACAATCACTGGTAAAACGAACAACTGGAAACTAGAATATTCTTACACCAGACTGTCCACATTAGAATGACATAAAAACCACTGGTAAAAAGAACAACTGGAAACTAGAATATTCTTACACTAGACTGTCTACAGTAGCATTACATAAAACCACTGGTAAAAAGAACAACTGGAAACTAGAATATTATTCCACCAGACTGTTTACAGTAGAATTACATAAAACCACTGGTAGAAAGAACAACTGGAATTTAGAATATTCTTACACTAGACTGTCTACAGTAGAATTACATAAAACCACTGGTACAATGAACAACTGGTTAATAGAATATTTTTACATTAGACGTCTACAGCAGGTTTTTACGTAGCAACACTGGTAAATAGAGTATTCTTACATTATACTGTCTACAATTAGATTTTTCATAAATTTAAGGGTAAACAGAACAACTGGTAAATATAATATTCTTACGTCTATAGTATGAATTTACATATGTAAAACTGGTAAATAGAATACAGTCAGTAGGATTTTACATACAACCATAGTCAACTGATACAAAGAACAACTGAAAATTGAAAATATCCTTGTTATACAGTAGGATTTTACCTGGAAACACTGGGGTTAAAGGATTGATGGTTTTATACGATAGTCTGTCTAATGCACGATTTCAAAAAGAGATACATTGAATAGTCTTACGCATTAGGTTGTCAGCAGAGGGATTTTATATACTGATCATTTGATAATACACTAACATGTTTTATTTTAACTATTACTTCTAAATAAACCTATACATGTAGATATATAGGCTTAGTATGAGCTTGTAAAAGCTTTGTCGCTGAATAAATGTTGTTGTTGTATATTTTATAAACAAAAAAATGGTAACTGTCTATAATGCGGCTTATATTTTTTGCCGTGACAATACACAATGTCGTGCTTATAAACGTATTATAATATTTAACTGTACAATATATGTGCATTGCTTACCACGACTTTATAGATTGTTGAGTTTCGAGGTACTTTTTGCAATATCACTTTTTAAACCTTTTTGAGACACATTTCGGTTTAAAAACATTAAAATTATCTAAAATCTGACGAATACGAAGTTTACGTAAAAAAAAAGTCGTAGCTTAAAACGTTAGGGGTCGGGTCGCCCGAAACACATAAATATTTGTTGGGCGTAAATGTACAGTCGGTCCGAAATGTGTGCGGGTAAAAGTCCCAAATTTATTGGCTTGCTTGAAACTTAAAAGTGAAAAAGGATATACTGTAGCAACCGTAAAGAATGCAGCAGATATTTCAAGAATAAAAAACATGTTTTACATAATGAATTTCTACATATTGACACCTTTAACAGTCGTCTGTCTTTGATGGATTTGTGTTTCATTTTCATGTGTACGCAAACAATTAAACTTGTGTGCGTAAATATGCAGCCTGCTTGTATTTTCTGTGCGCATCTTGTGTATATCTGTGCATAAATTACGCATGTACGCGCCTTAATTACGTGTTGATCTGACATTATGATGGTTTGCTTGATCGGTTAACGGATGTTTCATACTATCACGAGTTACCTGCTAGTACCTGTGGCTTCCTATTCAATAGTATACGACATCATAATACAATAAATCTGAAAGTAATTAACATACATTTTTTGAGCAAACATTCTAATGCAAGCGGAATAATACGCAGTAAACAAGTCAATCTGCATTGAGCCAGAATAACCGATGAAGCGTAGAAGTTGGGAGCATTGATTGTTAGTGCTTCGTACCCTACAGAGTTAAAAGTAGGTCATGCGATGGGTGCTCTCTATTTTCCATACAACAATTTAAAAGCAATACATTGCAGTAATGTGTTGTCAAAATATTCAGGATAACTATCGGTAACAAGAAATAACACTTTCGCAACGAGTCAAAGATACCGATGTAGCGCATTAATTTAGTGGTATTTTACTTCCGAACACAGGTTGTATATTTCGCTTACATACAAGTAAATAGTAAAAGAATTATTGAAGATGAAGTAACACTTTTAATAAATTGACTTTTTCATCAACGGTTATTGTAATACCTCACATGATAACATAATATACAAATTATAATACACATGTATACATGCATTAAATAATTAAAAGGAAAGAAAACATGCGTGAAATTATGCTGTTGGAATGACCCTTTGTGGTTTCGATTTACTGACTCGTAGCCTGCAAAGAAGTAGTTCCCGTGATACAGGTTCAAACTTACCATCTCTAAAGACCGTTGGCGATTGCCAACAGTCTAAAAATACATAAAATAAGCGTTCTAAGTTGCTTTTTGTTTGTATTTTTCCAACCTGTAACTTGTTACTTGTTAGGGTGTTAAAATTAACCCGCATCCGAATAGCGTAAAATGGTATATAGATTATATATTTTGCATGCTTTCTTCTTTTAATCAGTATCAATACAATACATAAGCGTTCTGTTAAAGATAATGTAGCCATCGTTTCTTTCTTGATGCGATCGCTTACTTTTGTGCGATTTCTATACAAAAAATATACAACACAATTTTAAGCGCTTTCGTGTGGCTGTGTTGCATAACTGTAACGCGTGATTGTGTTGCATAACTGTGACGCGTGATTGTGTTGTCTAACTGAAACGCCTTGTTGTGTTGTTTCGTTTTGCGTGATTGTTTTGCATAGCTGTGACACATGGTTGTGTCGCATGGTTGTATCGCGTGGTTGTGTTGAATAACTTTGACGCGTGATTGTGCTTCGTAATTGTGACACGTGGTTGTGTCGCTTGACTGTACCGCGTGGTTGTACTGTGTAATTGTTACACGTGGTTGTGTTGCTTGGCTGTATTGCATAACTGTGACGCGTGGTTTTGTTCCGTAATTGTGACGCGTGGTTGTGTTGCGTAACTGTGACACGTAGTTGTGTTGTATTACTGTGACGCGTGGTTGTGTTGCTTAACTGTGCCGCGTGGTTGTGTTGCATAACTATGACGCGTGGTTGTGTTCCGTAATTGTGACGAGTGGTTATGTTGCGTAACTGTGACGTGTAGTTGTGTTGTATTACTGAGACGCGTAGTTGTGTTGCATAACTGTAACGCGTGGTTGTGTTGCATAACTTTGACGCGTGATTGTGTTGCGTAACTGGAACGCGTAGTGGTGTTGCTTAACCGTTGCGCATGCTTATGTTGCGTGTATGAGACGTTGGTTGTGTTGCATAACTGTGACGCTTGGTTGTGTTGCATAATTGTTACGCTTAGTTGTGTTGCTTAACTGTGACGCTTGGCTGTGTTGCATAACTGTGACGCTTGGTTGTGTTGCGAAACTGTGATGCGTTGTTGTATTGCGTGGCTGTATTGCATTATTGTGACGCGTAGTTGTGTTGCGTAATTGTGACGCGTAGTATTGTTGCGAGGTTGAGACAAGAGCTTGTCACGCATGTTTGTCGTTCTGAACGATTTCGCTCTCCTGGAACAGTATCTTGTGGCGCACTGTCTTCTTTCGTTCCCTTATTACTATTTTTCATGCTTTAAGCTCGACTATTCACCGAATAGTTCGAGCTATACAACATTATCGACCGTCGGTGTCGCCGTCGGCGTGATGCTCATGTTGAGGTTTGCGTGCAACAAGTACATATATCTTTAACTACTACATATAATCAATTCAAACTTTATACACGCTCTCGGGGTCATTATGGGAGGTCACTGACCAAGGCCCGTAACTCCTGCAATTAAGCAGAACTATGCCCCTGTTTGTACTTCAAATTCCGGTTAAAATCTGCGTGCAACAAATCCATATATCTATATCTACTACAGATATTCAAATAAAATTTCACACATGCCTTCAGGGTCATTATATAAGTTCACTGGCCAAGGCCCATAACTGCGACCAGCATTTTAGCAGAATTATGCCCCTTTTTGTACTGACAAAGGCTAATAACTCCGACAGAGCGGTTTGAATAGTCGAGCGCGCTGTCCTGAGACAGATCTTGTTATTAGTACGAACATCTTATTCACACTACTACTACTCATGCTGCTTCTACTTCTTCTTCTGCCAATACCTCGGTGTCTTATTATAGTAAGGATTATAAACGGCGAGGGTTGACGAGACGCACTGTCACCCTCAAGGAAGTCAATATTTATTTTATTATACCGAACAATCCCGTATTATTTGCGTACCGTGCGACATAGCGGTAGGGGGCGACATTGCCGGGCGACATATCAAATGGTCGCCCGCTGCAGTTTATATGCATTATATAGAGAAATAATCAAGTGAGGTATCATGAATATTGTTATTGCTTTGTAAACATAACGATTTATACGCACGTGTTAAAGTATGTCTAGTTACGCCCCTGGTAATCCAAATGCGTTTTGACTATTTCGCTATAACAGAACAATAAATGTACTCCCGGTGTTTTCCACGTGGATTTCGATGAGTATGCAATCAATTCTTTACTCGCTACTGATTGGCTTACAATTTGCATCGAGCTTTTTGATTGGGTTCCGAATGTTAAGATGTCGAAATTGATTGGTCGATGTTTACTGCGCTGGAAAACATTGCCAAAGGGCGCGAAACGCACTATTTGTTGCGTTCTTCTCGAGGAAAATGGATAAAATCTGACAGAGTGGACTACTTCAACACAGAACTCTATAAACGTGGATATAAAGGCTATTATCGTGTAAATGTAAGTTTAAATAGTTTTAATATTTCTAATAAGTATAAAAATAATTGTTTTAATAATTTTCTTCATTTATATTTAGCATCGAATGTTTTTCTTGTTAACGTAATTCGACTATTTTTGCAATGCTTATTTTACGAAAATCGACTGATATCGAATGTCTAGCGGTATGTTATATTATGTATACATCTTTATACTTGCAACTTTAGTTTTAATTTACCAAATATTGAAACACGGGCTACACGTATTTTTCTACGTACCGATACATTTTCGAACACAATCCTATCATTTTTTTTTTTTAAAGTGCAATGTCATGATTTGTTGAAAAAGGCTTAACCGGTGTTTTGGTAGCACAGACACATTATATCGGTATTTAATGAAAAGTTATCGTTTTAATACCCTTTTTTAAATTTTATGTCACGTGATCAAACGACGCCTGTTAGATGATCATCTGTTTCCAATAGATGCTTTCTTCCGGTTCCAGTCTCTGGGCGGCCAAGTTGACTGGTTTCATCGACCCCGTGCAGAAGCATTCCCCGCTTCGACGGTGCTGCTGTTTCGTAACAATTGCCGGAACGAGGCCGGTTGCTATTGGATACCAGCAACAGATAAGTCATTATGACCGATTCACGTAGATCTAATCTTAAGTCTATTGTTTGCTCCATGATGTTTGATTTCGTTAGTGTCTAATGTATTATTCTGCGACAAATATAGCCTTTCTAAATTCTGTACATAAATGGCAGCTTTAACTAAATTTTGGGTGTGTTTAAATAATTTATCTTGAATAAGGGGCAATTTATCTGTGATATTAAATATTGAACTACATTTTATACTAGATTTAAAAGTCGGAAAATATGCGTGTTTGTTACTGTGAATTCTTAAGCCGAGGTTCTGTCAAATCAGGCGACAAGATGGAAAGGGCGCCCCCACCCTGCCGTCTGACTTGTCAGGGTCATGACCTTGGAGTTCAAAGGAATGTATACAAGTATTTTCAAATATAAAATGGGATAGAACTAAAATACTGAAGATGAAAATTAAAACGTTTAAGCTGTCATTCGTTAATAAAAAATGATAATTTATTTTACTTACCCTTTCACTATTAAGTAAAACATCGCAATTTAAAACAACAAAATGCCACGTAATTAAAGATAAAATAAATATGTAAAGTGATCATATACTAAATAAATACTATTTTACTGATTTGTCGTTTGTATTTCAGCATGCTACTAGTATCTGATTTGGCTCCAAAAGTGATCGCTATGCTGCTAAAGCGCGGTTTCTTGACAACGATGGCGATAACGTCCATACCTAGGTCTATCAGCACGCAGACGATATTGAGTTTGGTTGGTGGTCACCATACCGGACAGGTGGGGTTTCCTCCGGGTACTCCGGTTTGCCCAACACAGCACAAGGCCACACGAAAATTAAAATATTTCAGTAAAAAATAAATAAATGGAAATTGCAGCTATGATTAAAAATTTGTCCCAACTTTCGTGAGTCTCTAGTAATTTAATTAGGTAGGAGTGCTGGGACACACTCCGGGTCCTCACATAATGCAGCGTCAGGCGCGGAAGGACCTCATAAACTTCGAAATACACACACACACACACACACACGATATTCAGAGCCCTGTGCAGACGACAGTGGATGGCGACGATAACTCAAGCTAAGTTATAACATTTTTAGTTCGACAATTCGAAGAAGAGGTGAGCTTCCCTACTACCCCTGGCGTCGGCGTTCGCGTCTAAAGTTTTTATTAATATTCCCTAAAACTCTGTTTTGTATTTTGTCAGAGTTATCCCCCTGTTCACATACATTTTCTGGTGAAAGTTTATATTCATAACTACATAGTTATTAACTGTCTCCGTGGCCTAGTGGTTAGGGCATTCGCCTACGGAGCGGGAGGTCGAAGGTTCGAGTCCTACACAGGGCTTGTTCTGATATGGCCGGTTTCCTACCCAGCAGCTAGTTAAATCAAGGGGTACCGATTGCCTTCCTGCCAAGCGCCCGGCATATAAGATAGAAATCGGGAGTAAAGATGTTCATCGGTAGAAAGGTGTCTCATAAGTCAAAACTGGCTGGCCCTTAATCGCGAGGGGTGACACTAATAAACATTTTACACTTTTATTAACTTTAAAATATGAACATACCTTTTGTAATCAACTCCAATATCACTGGCAACCTCCCTATAACCCTGTTTTGCATTTATAACTTAAAAACTACACAAGTTATTTGCTACATAAGGTTGAAACTTGGAATCATTTGATGAAATAATTGTCATAATTCAGTTTTGTATTTCAACAAATGTATCCCTCTTCCACTTTCCAAACTATGTGCCGACTAAAATACTTCGACAGTCGAACGTGCTCTCCTCTGACAGATCTTGTTGATACTGCTGTAGAGAATTTTCAGACGTTGCCTAGGATAACAAGAAATCGATGCAGACGACATAAAGAAAACTGATGCAGACGACATCAAGAAAACTCTCAGCTCTTGTTTATACGGTAATTGAGAATGTTCAAACGTTGCCAACGATAACAAGAAATCTATGCAGACGACATCAAGAACACTAATGAAGATGACACCTCGAGGGCAATGCAGTCGACAGTGGATGGCGACGATAACTCAAGCTAAGTTGTATGTTTGTTACTGTTGATGATATATCATCATGCAGACGATAGATAGCCAGTGAACGGTGCAACCAGCCTGGGTCTGATGCAGACGGTATCCAGCGATTGGTGCTGTGTCGACATTGGATGACGATGATATCTCGAGCTAAGTTTTATGGTTAGATTAGAAAGAGTTAATCCATTCGTAGTGATGGCCTGACTAATCATTTAGGTTAGAAACCAGTAAATGAAGTCTCCATTGGGTCCCACAGTAAAAGAGCACAAACCCCCGATGTTTTATGCCCCCACCATCAATGTGTTTACCCTGTCCGTATGTACGTACGTGTGTACGTATGTACGTATGTTCGGATTCTTGTCCGGACAATAACTTTGTCCAGCATTGGAGGATTTTCAAATAACTTAGCAGGAATGTTATGCATAATAAGACAGCATGTCACGCGCAAGAACTAATCCAAGGTCAAGGTCACACTTAAAGGTCAAAGGTCAAATATACGAATTAACACCATGGCCTCTGTCCGAAGCAAAATTTTGGCCGGAAGGGAAGCATTTTCAACTTACATGACAGAAGTGATAAGCATTATGAGACGGCATGTGGTATGTATAGACCAGGTCCTTTGGATCAAGGTCAAGGTCACACTTAAAGGTCAAATGTGAAATATAGGAGTTTAAGCCAATGTCTCTAACCAAGGTATAATTTTGTCCGGCATGGAAGAATTTTCAAATTACTTGGCAGAAGTCATAAGCATGTCGAGATGTCATGTGACGTGCAAGAATCAGGTCTGTAGCTAAAAGGTCAAGGTTACTAATCAAAGTCAAGGTCGAAGGTCGAATAATTGTCCAGAGCATAATGTATTCATGCATGGATTTTCTGATAAATTGGCATAAATGATCACCATCACCAGATGGTGTGTCGCATACAAGAACCGGTTCTTGTGAATATAGTGAATTACTTCCCTTTATTGATGACTGTGCAAAGCATAATTCAAAAATTCAAAAAAGGCATTTGTTGATTCTTCAAAGAATGATTTAAGATAGCAAGAGTAAGTGAAGCATACATGAACCATAACTCATAATTAGCCAACAATTTTAATTACTACACTTTATTGATTTTTTGTCATTACTAAAACTGTTATACCTCGACTTATTTCGCAGAATAAGAGAATACGTTACCAGAAAGTACAAAATAAAAGAACAATTCTCCTTTTGTAAAATAATTTGTAGACATATAGTGGCGCCATGTAGAACAGGCTGCATAGGTGGGGATATCCGTGCCTGTGCATGTGGACACATTTTTAGTTTGTCTGTCACTTTCATTTCAATTGTTGCAATTCTGGTCTCTTTAAAATGATGTTTACCTCTAACAGCAAAATGTAATTTAAAAACGATACGGAAATTTTAAGAAAAAATGCAGCTCACTTGATTGCGGTCACCGTAAGATAAACACGTGTTGTCTATAAACAAGCTGCACATGAAAATTCAAATTTCAGATTCGTGTCGGCCGTGATGATGATGATGATGATGTCACTATAGATTGGAATGCCCACGGGACACGTCAATTTCAGGAAATAACAATTTAAAACATAGTCCGTAATGCGGAATGTCTTTTTAAGCAGTTAAACAAGATTAATCTGTCTAATTTCATGGGCATGTAACGAATCGTTATATTCGCTGATTTTTCAGACGATGCAGACGACAAACTGAGCTTGATGCAGACGGCGTTCTGGCCTCCATAACGACAATGACGGACGTGCAGGAAACCAATGGGAACAACAGAAAAACAACTGACAAGACGAGCATGGACGGTAAAGCGTTTTTTATAGTTGAAACTGTATTTTAATAACGTGGTAACATAATTCAATACTTGACATGTGGAAGATCAACTTTAATGATGTCAAGTTTCGGTGATTCATGACTATATAAAATATTGAACGACAGTCACAGTTAATATACTCGTAAAGGAAGTCTTGTAATTGTATTGATTACATTCAAGTTGGAAATATAACAAAAAAACAGAAGCATATGTTTAAGTTTGCAAGAATACGCTTTATTTTAAAATATTTCCATTTAAATGTGATAAACCTTTATTTTAAAATAAAGTTAACAACAAGACCCCGATGAACAACAACAAGGCTCAGATGCAGACAACAGCAAGACCCGTATGAAGACAACAAACAGAAAGCGATCAAGTACTGTACATTGCGTCCACGAGTTGTTTAAGATGCACTGTTTTTCATGTTTTTTTCACACGGTAATAAATTGTTGTTTCTTTTATGTGTACAATGATGATGACAATTGTCAATCTTCAATATTAAAATATAAAAAAAGGTTTTATAACTATACATTATTATAACTAATATTCTAACATGACACGCGCAGAGTTTTCTATAGTTTATATATATATAGTTTATAGTTTACCAATAAACAACCCGAAAAAAGTAGTTCCGAAACTGTAATATATAATTCGCATTGTAATTGCAGAACATGTTGTCATGTCTTTTAAGAATCGAAATAATTTTCGCATTATCGTTGTTTATCGGCTAACAAACACCGATTTGTCGTTCTGATGCGGTATGTTTAACTACTCGGGCAAACGCCCTCGTGGTTAAATTCATACGCATCAGAACTCCAAATCGTTATTTATTAGCCGATAAACAATTCTAGTTCTAAATCAAAAATCATTTCTTAGTCATCCACGTTAACGTCCATGAGCACGTTGCAGAGGTCAACCTGACCCTTACTCAGACGACATCCAGCGATGCAGACGACACCTTCATGTACTCATGGACGCATTCGCAGGAGACCAGTGAAGGACAACAGCAGAAACCGGAAACGAAACAAGCACCAATAGCAAACAAATATCTCACGCATTTCTTCTCATTAACACTGCATATTTTTGGTATTGTTTAATAATAAAAGTTAACTAAGAATGACATTATTTCTGTTGATTAAATATTTTAATTAAATACGATTGTTGAAAAATGTATGTGATTCAGAATTAAAGCGAAAAAAAAAACCAAGGATGAATACACAATTTAATAATGGTTTATGATGAATAATTATAATAATAAATAATAAATAATGGATGATGATGATGATGATGTTGATAATAATGTTTATTTTGTCGTAATGATGTTCCGTAATGAAACTGTTACACTGGAGTTTATTATCTTCATTATGTAACTCTCGATGCAGACTACAACCCAGCGTGATTCAGACGACACTCCTCTCTCCAAGAAGACAGTGACGCATGCGCAAAAAACGTTGAACAACAACAACAAACCAGCATACCTAACCACCAACGGTAAATTATTGTATGTATATGTTTTTTTACGACTACTGTTTTGGAAAGATTTTAATTGATCTGAAATTCACATATTTATTTTTAAAAAAGTTATAAACGCAATGCACTGGCCATTGCTTCGACATTTTTAAACATAAGTCAGTGATAGGTCAATGTTGTTGATGAAATAATAATATTTGATTTATCGTTGTTTCTCTTTCATAAGCTTATGAAATAAAAGCTTAGAACAACGATTTAGATTTTTGATATACGTAGGAATTAAACCACGAGGGCGTTAGTCCGAGTGGTGTTAATGGCAACGCATCAGAACAACAAAAAGTTGTTTATTGACCGATAAACAACGGTCATTCGAAAAGTATTTCGATTCTAACATGATTCGACACATATTTTTGCAATTGTAATGAGAACTCTATTTTACTATGCTCCGCTCAGATTCGGGACTTCTTTTTGCATTGTTTATTGGTAGTTTAACAACGATAATTTTGTTCTTTGTCTATATAAAAATTAGCGAGTATCATGTTAGAATACTATATTGTTAAACAAACAAAAAGCTTTCATCCATTAAAGTTCTAGAAACTAGAAATGAGGATTGTGATGATTGTGTATACTGATGACGATGTTAATGATAATCACGACAAAGACAGTGATAATAATGATGACTATAATAATGATGATTTTGTCTAGTATTATCTATATACACACAGGAAAGAAAGTCAAATTGTTGTTGATCTAAAACCGTTCCTTTTTTGCAGAAATGCCCAGAACGGGAAAGCGCGGATCACCAATCAAAGATGAATTCTGTCAAGAGAAGAACAACAAGTGATGGAAGCGTCAAGAACAACAAGTGATGGAAGCGTCAAGAACAACAAGTGATGGAAGCGTCAAGAACAACAAGTGATGGAAGCTTCAAAGTAAAGCGGACAATTAAATAACACTCCGTAAATAGAGGAACTTTAAAACATGATAAATATAAATACCATATGATGGAAAGCAAGAAAACGTTATGTTAGACTTTTGAAATTGTTATATATATATAATGTTATAGAACAGTCAATGTAACAGGAGAGGTTTGGATCGTACTAAATACGGACATTAACGGGACTCGTTTACAGATTTTCGTATTTAACAAAAAGTCATTTAATGTCTTAACTGCAAAAAATAAAGCAAATATTATATAAAGAAAAAATCATTTAGAAACGTTGCCTTCGCCGGGACTCGAGCCTACGACCGACTGGAATAAAAAACTGTCGCTTAAACCAATCGACCATTTTGACTCATGATGGTTTGTTTTTTTTAAGTTATATAAGTGATATACGAGTTTTCCGAAATACCGATGAAAAGCGTTACAAACGCTTTCATGATTTTTCATAAACGTCTCTATATTTCCAATCTATTTCTTTGTCAGTAGTGTTATTTCGCGTGGTTATATATAACGTATTTTAGTTTTTGGGATCTATGACAAACAATTTGAAAATTGTCAATATGCCAGTCTGTGAACAGGTTCTTTTCATACACATAAGATCTATATTGGAAATACATACGTAACTTCTAAGCATCTTAAGTAATTTCTCAAATGTTTTTAAAACTAAATTGTAATCATTTATTCACTGAAAATATTTCATTAATTAAAACATCGAACCCTGGCATTGGCCAATTTTGGTTACTCGAGTTTGAATTTTATCAAAATTGTCTGCCTTTCTACACTTAGAAATTTGACATACAAGTTATTTGGATAGGTAAAAGTTTTTTGGTAAGCTAGTTTCTCAGGAAGTACTTGAGGGATTTCTTTCAAACTTGAAACACTTCTTCCTTATATTATAATTAACTAAAAGGCCAATTTTGAAATTTGTCAATTTGTACACTTAGAAATTTGACATTCCCACGGTTGGGGTTGCGGTGTAAACTTTTGATTTCCACTCTCTAACTCGAGAATGAATCTTCATGCATAGATAAGCTCAAGCAATACTTTACTTGGGATTGCATTTAGGGTGGATTGGGTCGTGTCAAGGTTAAGAAGGTCAAGGTCACTGTCACTAAATTTGTATCAGCTCAATGACTCGAGAACAAATAGAAATATTTAATGAAACTCAATTTACATATACCATATAGCGAGACATTGCATGAGATTGCATATGGGGTGGGTGGGTCAAGATCAAGATCACTGTTTTGAAAATTAGAAAAATACTTTCCACTCAGCTTTCGATAATGAAATTGACTTCGTTTAATTGGCCCATACTATCCAAACAATTTGGTTTAAAAAAGTGCCAGTAATTCTGACAAGTACAAAAGTCGGGCGCGCTGTCCACCAACTACAGCATCAATAACAACTGCAACAGCTACGTCGTATACTTCTACTACTGCTGCTTATACTACTAATAGTAACTGTTACTATTACCTCTGCTACTCTAATACTGATTATATTGATACAATACTAACATTACTTCTGCTATCACTGCTACTATTAACAGTATTTCTATTGATGCTGCTACTGCGGTTACTGCTGCTACTGCTGCGGCTACTGCATTTACTGCTTCTACTGCAACTACTATTGCTATTACTGCTGCAACTACAACTACTGCTGCTACTGCAACTGCTGCTACTGCAACTATTGCTGCTACTGCAACTACTGCTTCTACTGCAACTACTGCTGCTACTGCAACTACGGTTGTTGATTACAATAATAATAATTTTAGTAATAATAACTTAAATAATAATAAAAATAAATACATGATGATGATATCATAAAAATAAAAACAATAAAAGATAATAAAGCATACAAAATAACATAATAATTGTATTAAAACTAAATAATACAATAAGAATATAAAATACTAGTTTTTATAAATGGAAATGATATTTAAAAAAAATAATAAAACTATGGTAGGCTAACTAAGGAGACCAGATGGCACGAGAAGTTGCTGTGAGAGTGTGGGGAGACTTGGGAGAGAGGTGTGGTTAGTGTTGTGTAGGGTAGTGTAGGGTAGACGGTGCCTCTGGTCTGGCTATCCTTGTATTCCAATTAAAAAAGTACCCTTAAAGTCAATATGTAACCTAATTCAGTAACTTATCGAATAATAAAAATAAAAACCGTCAGATTAACAGATAAAATAGATGTAACATAAATTTAAATGTCTAAAGATCCCACTAATAAAATAAAATCACTTTGTTTAATGCTAACCACTGCAAATTACTGATGCAGCTGTTAATGCTACTACTGCTGCTGCAACTACCTTTGTAGCCACTGCTAATGCTGCAACTACTGCAGCTACTGATGCGGGAGTTAAAATGCTTCTACTGCAGCAGCTGCTTCTTTTGTTCCTATGCTACTGTAGCAACTGCTGCGACTACTTATGCAGCTACTGCTGCTACTATTGCTACAACTGCCGCTGTTGCTGCTACTACAATGCCGTTATTACTACTACTGATGTAGCTACTGCTGCTACTACTGCTGCTACTATTGCTACAGCTACTGCCGCTGCTGCAACTGATCTAATACTGTTACTTACATTGCTTTTGCTACTAATACTGCTACAACTACTACTTCCACTGTCACTACCACTACCACTATACCACTACCACTACTACTCCTACCACTACTGCTATTACTGTAACACACCAACACCTCTACTACACCGAGTCTACCATCGCTACGACTGACATAACACATGTAGCTATTACTTTTATAATTACTGCTGTTGCTACTGTTGATGCTAGAAAAATATGTGTTACTTATGGTTTTACTTTTCTTAGCCTTCTCATCATAAGTAAGCAATTTTAAACCAAACTAACGTTTTGAAAGGATTTACCAACATTTTAATAGTGTAGAAATTGGCAAATTAACAAATGGTTAGATTTCGGTGGTGATCTGGATCACCGCCTGAATCCAGTGTTTCAAGGACTCTTTATTCTTAGGAGAAATGGCAAGGGAGGTAGTAAATTGTCAAGTACGGTTACCTATTTTGGAGGCGGTCGATCTGCGCGCTGTTGATGTTTATATTTTACATTGGACATTGTTCGTCCTTCGTTAGCACAATTTCTGTTTTAACTGATCCTATCAAGTTATGTTTTCAACTGGATTATATAAAACATGTTTAATGAGTTAACACATTCGCTTTGATAAAATACTATAAACATTGAGTTGATGCTGTATGCTACGTTAATAATGTGCTGAATTTATAACGTGGTTTATGCTTTCAACCTTTGTAAGCGCGATTTGTTTTGATTGCTTCTTGTGTTAGTTATTTTCTCTTGGTTCGTTTGTTGTACTAGTATTTACATAAAATTTGTATTTATTTGATAATCCTCTTTCTTATGTTAAGCTTATTAAATAAAAGCTTAGAAACCTTGTGTTTTATAGTATAGTTATCAAAATAATCATGTCGAATATAATGTATTCAAAACACAACTTTTGACGAAGACTGACGAAGATGACTTGCATTTCACCGCTTGCTAAATAACTGGGGCCATATTACAGAAACATCTTTTTTTAGTTGTTTTTTTTTCAGTTTTTTAAAGTATTTCCTAAGGCAATATTTTTAAAACTACATATAAATTAATGATTCAAATTATGGTCAAGTAAATATTAGTAAATAATAAATTGATAATTAGTGAACATTTAGCAGAATTGTATGTATACATGGAATAAAATGTTTAAGAAAAATGACGATTTTAAGGATAAGATTTTACTTGAGATGTTTCTGGAATACGACCCCTGAACTTATCGAGACTATGAACCGTACTCACAAAGCTCCCTATGGAATACTGAAGGAAATTTCTTAAATTAATAAAAAACCTTAAGTCTCTGGTTGTGTCATGTATAGGACATTTTTCATTAAAATGTTTAACTAGCAAATATTGCGAAGATGTATCATAAACATTTTACCTGTTCGTAAACAGTAATCATTTGATTTCACATAGGAAATTTGATCTGAATTTTTTCAACTTATTACAACTTTACTTAAGATTTCGCTAAGAAGCTTTGTGGATGCCGGCCCTAATTATAGGGTAGTTTTATTTACAAGAATATAGTGTTACTATTTTATTGCCAATATAAAATTTAAAAGTAACTCAATATTCGCCCAGCGCTAATAAGTTATGCTAGATCAAAAACGGTATGATAAGGTATAGAATGTATGTCCGTATTTACAAAATCTTGCCTGTTTTATATATGGCACTTTTTCACACAAAGTTTCGTATTTTACCCGTTTGTGAACAGAAATCACTGGGTTTCTTTCTTATAGAAAATTTGATTTGAAATTTTCACTTAGAACAACTTATAAATTATTACAAATTTCCTTTTTAGGAGCTTTGTGAAAACCGGTCGGGCACAAAATAGTCTAGACTTGCGCTGTCGCTGGCATACAACAACTATTTTTTATCAAAAAGTAATTTAAACAATAACATTATTATTTTTAACACTATGAATCCTTAGGTGACTGTTGCAATTTGCAGAAACATTTCACCCAAAACACTTTTCGCTGATATGGTCCCTTTCCGCTATTAAGTCGTACCGAAATCAGCTTCCGGTGGGTTTCCAAAATGGCGGACATGTCAAACACACATTTATAGTTTCAAATTATGAAAGGATTTATCAGTATATTATGGCGTTTCAAAGGTAACTATTTATTGTTTCAATGTCTAAATACATTTTTGATTCAAATGGTAGTATTAAATGACAAGGGCTTTATATGAATGGATGAAAAATCGAAACATAGTGATCGTCAAATGTACACATTGAAATTAGTGTTTTCTTTCTGACTTTCATAAAATGATTTGAGAAACGAGTAACTTTTCAGCTGTATTATAACGGTGTTTCTGATGTAAATTCGCTGCAACGTTTTATTGGTCAAAGAGATCATTTTAGTGGTGGAAAACTTGAGTTTACATTAGGCGTTTTCAAAAATTCTTATTATTTTATTATTATTTCCAACAATAATAAAAGTTTAAATTTTAGTAAATCTACACCTTAAGTATTGTGCAATTTAATTGACCTGGCACTAATGAATATTCCTTGTATGTTTGTAAATCTATTTTGAGCTACTAACCCAGATAGGAGTCTCAGACATGACTATGTATTGATTAAATCCTTACTACGTAACAGTTGACATGTAGTGGTTAGTACACAAAGTTTGTAAGCGTGATGTTTTGGGTTCGAATCCCAGAACAGGCACTTGTAATTAATTTATTAGCTCGACTATTTGAAGAATAGATGATCTATCCTATTACCCCCGGCGTCGGCGACGGCGTCTGAATTGGTTAAAGTTTTTATTCAAAAGTCTTGTAACTTCAAAACTACATAAGTTATTCACTTTGTATTTTGACAGATTTATGCCCCTTTTAAGTCCCTTACCGGTGTTTCACCAAGGGGACTATAGGTTTACCCTCCGTCCGTCCGTCAGTCCGTCCGTCCGCAAAATATCGTCTTGTTACTTCAAAACTACACAAGTTATTCACTTGAAACTTGGAATATACCTTTGTCATCAACTCTAGTATCAGGGGCATTCCCCATAACTCTGTATTGTATTTTGACAGTATTGTATTTTGACAGAGTTATGCCCCTTTTTCATTTAGATTTACTGGTTAAAGTTTATATTCAAACGTTGTGTAACTTAAAAACTAGACAAGTTATTCACTTGAAACTTGGAACTAACCTTTGTCACCAACTCCAGTATCTGGGGCAACATTCCCAATAACTCGTTTTGTATTTTGACAGAGTTATGCCCCTTTTTAGTCCCCAACCGGTGTTTCAAGGGGACTATAGGTTTACCCTCCATCCGTCTGTCCGTCCGTCAGTCCGCAAAATATTGTTCCTGCGATAACTAAAAAAGTACTGAAGATACTTCGATGAAACTTGGTATACATATAAACGGCAAAGTGAGTATTAGGCACGACCTTTTATTTTTACCAGAGGTCAAAGGTCACGTGACTGTTACTAAAAATAGAAATAAACTAAAACAAACTGGATCCTGTGATAACTCAAAAAGTATTGAACATATTTTGATGAAACTTGGTATACATATAAACAGCAATGTGAGGATTATGCAGGACCTTATATTTTTCACCAGAGGTCAAAGGTCACGTGACTGTTACTATTATAATTCGAAAAGTACATAAGATATGGCCATGAAACTTGGTACACAGAATGGACTATATGATTGCCCTCGGTCTGTTAAGTACTGCAATAACTCAAAAAGTAACTCGAATGTCTGGTCAATGTTACTTAAATAGAAAAAAACAACAACTTAATACTGCAGTGACAAATGGGATTTGAATATGAAACTTTGTACATCTACAGATAAAGGGCGATTTGACGGTATTGCACAATGTTTAATTAGCAGGGGTTTTCACCGGTAGGGGACTCCTGTATTGCTTGCAATACTTTCAAAGCCTTGTTCACATTGATTTTCTGGTTAAAGTTTATATTCAAAAGTTGTGTAACTTCAAAACTACATAAGCTTTTCACTTGAAACTTGGAACTAACCTTTGTCATCAACTCTAGTATCAGGAGCAACATTACCCATAAATCTATTTTGTATTTTGACTAGAGTTATGCACCTATCAATATTCCCCCAGGGGGAGAGGTGGGCATATACGGGGCTCTAGACTGAAAGCAATTCCCGACAGGTGGGAATTTGACATGCCAAATTATTCCGGTTCCGGGGAAATAGACTTTGTCCGGAATTTTAGATCCTGGTAATACTGGCCCAAGGCCATTTGATACACCAATTAAGCATCCCCCATTGAGTGGATTTAGACAAAAATGCTTGGCTCTAGGGTGGGGAATAAGATCCCCAAAACTACAATTAGTCAAATTCCTCTGGGATTGCCCGCCGCTCACGCCCTGGGGGAATATATTGATAGATGCATTATGCCCACTTTTCTGATTTTCTGTTTACAGTTTGAATTCAAAAGTTTTGTAACTTCAAAACTTCATAAGTTATTCACTTAAAAGTTGGAACTAACCTTTGTCATCAACTTCAGTATCAGGAGCAATATTACCCATAACTCTGTTTTGTATTTTGACAGAGTTATGCGCTTTACATAGATTTTTGTTCCAAAAATGTATAAACTATACAAGGCTTCACTTAAAAGTTTTGTTTTTAACAAATTTATGCCCCTTCCACTATCCAAATATGAACCAACTGAAATACTTCAAATAGTCGAGCGCGCTGTCCTCTGACAGCTCTTGTTTCTATAAGTATTGGTTGTAATTATTGTCCTCTGATAGCTCTTGTTTATTGATCATTTTGCTGACGTCATGACAAGGAATCTCATAATCAACCTTGATCCTGACACAGAAGAGAGCTGCACCGATACTAACTGCGAGCAAGAGTCTTTGTTATTGCATTTGTATGTAAATACAATGAATAAAATAAAAAAAATAAAAGAAGTGAAAAAAGGAAACAAAAACAAGAAAAATGTGATGAGAATAAGTGATGTTGAAGTAAAAGAAAATGGTAAAAAAAGAAAGATTTTTGGCAGGATTCAAACTACAGTCATTGCGAGTCAAAGACTAAAACACTATCCACCAAGCTATTCTTCCCGGCACTTGTTGATGGGTGCTTTTGTTATACGACTACGAAGTCCATGATTTAGACAGTAGATAAATGTGCAATTCTGAAATGCCCTTTTTGTGGACCACCAGCCGTAATTTGAAAACCTTTTATAAATCATCAAATAGCAAGAGATCAAGTACTACAATTGAGCAACACACAGCTGCATTGTTGGTCTGACATCAATTGTCTTTATTGTGAAGCCAACTATTGCTATAGCTAAAAGCCAAACTACTGCTGTAGCTACAAGCGAAACTACTTCTATAGCTACAAGCCATACTACTTCTGTAGCTACAAGCCATACTACTTCTATAGCTACAAGCCATACTACTTCTATAGCTACAAACCAAACTATTGTTATAGCTACAAGCCATGGCCCAAACTACTGCTATAACTACAAGCCAAACTACTGCTATAGCTACAAGCCAAACTACTTCTATAGCTACAAGCCAAACTACTGCTATAGCTACAAGCCATGGCCCAAACTACTGCTATAGCTACATGCCAAACTACTTCTATAGCTACATGCCAAACTACTCTATAGCTACAAGCCAAACTACTGCTATAGCTACAAGCCAAACTACTTCCATAGCTACATGCCAAACTACTGCTATAGCTACAAGCCAAACTACTTCTATAGCTACATGCCAAACTACTGCTATAGCTACATACCAAACTACTGCTATAGCTACATGCCAAACTACTTCTATAGCTACATGCCAAACTACTGCTATAGCTACAAGCCAAACTACTGCTATAGCTACAAGCCAAACTACTTCCATAGCTACAAGCCAATCTATTGCTATAGCTACAAGCCATGGCCCAAACTACTGCTGTAACTACAAGTCAAACTACTGCTTCATCTACAAGCCAAACTTCTGCTATGGCTACAAGCCAAACTATTGCTTTAGCTACAAGCCAAACTACTGCTTTAGCTACAAGCCAAACTACTGCTATAACTACAAGCCAAACTACTGATTTAGCTACAAGCCATGGCCCAAACTACTGCTGTAACTACAAGTCAAACTACTGCTTTAGCTACAAGTCAAACTACTGCTATAGCTACAAGCCAAACTACTGCTTTAGCTACAAGCCAAACTACTGCTTTAGCTACAAGCCAAACTATTGCTTTAGCTACAAGCCAAACTACTGCTATGGCTACAAGCCAAACTACTGCTTTAGCTACAAGCCAAACTATTGCTTTAACAGTTTATTAGATAATACAGTAGGCAATAAGCCCATGAGTATACATGAAATGTCAAACTACTGCTATAACTACAAGCCAAACTACTGCTTTAACTACAAGCCAAACTATTGCTTTAGCTACAAGCCAAACTATTGCTTTAACTACAAGCCAAACTACTGCTTTAGCTACAAGCCAAACTACTGCTTTAACTACAAGCCAAACTACTGCTTTAGCTGCAAGCCAAACTACTGCTTTAACTACAAGCCAAACTACTGCTTTAACTACAAGCCAAACTACTGCTATAACTACAAGCCAAACTACTGCTATGACTACAAGCCAAACTACTGCTTTAGCTACAAGCCAAACTACTGCTATAACTACATCCCAAACTACTGCTTTAGCTGCAAGCCAAACTACTGCTTTAGCTGCAAGTCATGGCCCAAACTACTGCTTTAGCTGCAAGCCAAACTACTGATTTAGCTGCAAGTCATGGCCCAAACTACTGCTTTAGCTGCAAGCCAAACTATTGCTTTAGCTGCAAGTCATGGCCCAAACTACTGCTTTAGCTGCAAGCCAAACTACTGCTTTAGCTGCAAGCCATGGCCCAAACTACTGCTATAGCTACAAGTCAAACTACTTCTATAGCTACAAGCCATGGCCCAAACTTCTGCTATAGCTACAAGCCAAACTACTGCTATAGCTACAAGCCAAACTACTGCTATAGCTACAAGTCAAACGACTGCTTTAGCTACAAGCCATGGCCCAAACTACTGCTATAGCTACAAGTCAAACGACTGCTTTAGCTACAAGCCATGGCCCAAACTACTGCTATAGCTACAAGCCAAACTACTGCTATAGCTACAAGTCAAACTACTGCTATAGCTACTAGTCAAACTACTGCTATAGCTACAAGTCAAACTATTGCTATAGCTACAAGCCATTGAACAAACTGCTGCTATAGCTACAAGTCAAACGACTGCTTTAGCTACAAGCCATGGCCCAAACTTCTGCTATAGCTACAAGCCAAACTACTGTTATAGCTACAAGTCAAACTACTGCTATAGCTACAAGTCAAACTATCACACTTTGCACATGAAATTCATTGATTGATGTAAGTTAACCTAAACAATGCAAACTTTGTCCATAGAGCATTTAATTTTTAATTTAGTTCATTAACGTTCTGTTTCTAAATGCTAGATTTTTATTTAAAATTGTGTATAAATAACCATATACATAACCTTGTTGAAACAAGTTGGAATAAAGTCTCCATAAACACTCTACATAACTGAACAACAAAATGACATATACCAGTAATGCTTAATACAGAGTAGCAGAATATTATTATGCCCCCCTTCAAAAATGTGTGGGTATATTGCTTTGCACCTGAAAGTCGGTCGGTCGGTTTTTCGGAAGGTTGGTTTGTCCGTAGACCATTTCGTTTCCGCACGATATCTAGAGAAAGCTTTGACCTACATATGCTGGTGACTTGGGAGGAAGGAAGAGGCCTATTGATTTTGAGGTCAACAGGTCAAAGGTCAAGGTCACACACAGGGGCTTGTAACATGAAATTAGTTTCCGCACGATATCAAGAGAATGCTTTGACCTACGATCATCCAAGTTGGTATGTTGGTTACTCGGGAGGAAAGGAAGACGCCTATCAATTTTGAGGTCAACAGGTCAAAGGTCAAGGTCACAGGGGTTTGTAAAATGAAAACTGTTTTCTCCATAGACCATTTTGTTTCCGCAGGATGTCTAGAGATGTTTTGGCCTATTTGATGTTTAAATCAAACAGAAAACAGGTATCCTTATATTATACAATGTAAAAATAAATCCATAATTATACTCTATCTTTCTTTCTAAAACATCAACTTTAATTGCATCCCCATGTGTTAATGTGAACATACAATATTACAAAAATGTCTTAACAGTTGAACATATTCACGATTTGGCTGCAAGTCGAGGGCATACATGTTTTACAAACATCTTTTGTTTAAATTTATTATAAAATATGACGGTTGGCATTTTAAAATGCAATCCAATATTGAGTAGCTATTGTACAAATATCTATAAAACATTGTTATTGTTGAGGAATACATTTCTTTAATGGTATGTGACTATTATTTGCTCTAAAAAATATGGGGGGAACTATATGGTCTATTCTGGCACTCTGTCACACTTGATTTTTCAGGCTGCAACTTTGCCATGGATGAAGCGATTTTTCAATGACTTGTTACAAATGTTTGCCTCAATGAGATGGTGTGTTGCGTGCATGAACCGGGTCCATAGGTAAAGAGTCAAGTTACACCTATGAGGTCAAAGGTCAAAATTGGCACTGCTTGTCTGGTTATATCATGGCTATGGATTTAGGGATTTTAAAATGACAAGGCACAAATGTTTGCCTGTATGGGACAGCGTGTCACGCGCAAGACCCATACGTCAAAGGTCAACGTCATTCTTACAAGTAAATGTTCAGAATTGGCATTGACTTGTCTGGGCTACGATGGATGGATATGTAAATAACTTGGCACAAGTGTTTGCCTAAATGATATGGCATGTTATGCCTGTGAAACAGGTCTGTAGGTCAATGATCAAGGTCACACATAAGAAGTCAAAGGTCAATTTTTATTTTTTATTTGGGGCTATAACTTGGCCATGGATGGAGGGATTTCAATATTACTTTGCACAAATGTTTGTCTTCATGATCAGGTCCATAAGTCAAGGGTCAAGGTCATATGTTGAGGTCAAAGGTGAGAATTGGCACTTTGCTTGTCCATGTATTTAAATAATTTTCTTCCGTCAAAATTTAATTACCCTGTTTGTCCCATAAATTCTTGCTTGATTGACATCATTGTCTAGCAGTGTCAAAATAGCATTGAGGAGCATCCACCAGTTCTACTGATATTCTTAGTATGCAATATTAATGCTTACAGTGTTTTTTCGGCACTCAAAAATAGCAAGAGAAATTTGATCACTGCAATATGTGTTATACAGGAAAACTATTAACCACATAAATGGTATTTCAACAGTAAGGCTCTTCTAGCAAATATTGTCTAATATAAAAGTTAAACCAATATTTTTCCAGGCCTATTTGGTAACTCTATGCAAAAACTTGTTTGGCTGTTCCACCATCACATTTTAACATATCCAAATTTGATGCTGTCAGCAATATGTTAGGATGAATTAAATTTCTGCAAATCTTAGATAAATCATAATTTATAAAAAAAAACTCCATCAGTCCATTAAAGATCACTGAACAACAGTCAATTTGAGATCTTCAGTCTCCATTTGTTGTGATTACAGCCATAGTTTTCGGCAACTTTCAATCTGCCGCCAGATGTACTTCTCCAATGGGGACACACCCTGATCTCCAGATGTACTTCTCCAATAGGGACACACCCTGATCTCCAGATGTACTTCTCCAATGGGGACACACCCTGATCTCCAGATGTACTTCTCCAATGGGGACACACCCTGATCTCCAGATGTACTTCTCCAATGGGGACACACCCTGATCGCCAGAGGAATTAAAGGTTTGTTTCATTGTTAAAATTTGTGTATTCATTTCGAAGTCAGCTTTGATACGTGTATTGGAATTTCGAATTTTGTTCAGGGCTGATATTTCTAAAAAATCTTAAGTTCAGAATAAATCAAAGTTCAATTTTGTGTTTCAAAAACTTCTGAAATTATTAACAGGCTTGAACTATTCTTTCAACTTTGTGTGAAACTCTTCAAACAATGCATGTGTTTGTAAGAAAATCAAATTGTAAATGCTAAGACTAAGAGTATAATAATAATAATAATTAGGAAGTCGTCGCGACCAATAAAAATACTTAATAAAAAAATTAATGATTATTCGAATTAAACATTTCTAGATTTTCTTAAAAAGAATTACTGTTGTAAAATTGCAAAGATATATGCTGGTGATGATTTATCTATTTCTTATTGCCTCTGATATCGTGACTATTATACACTTCGCAAAATATTTTATTTTAGAATATGTTGCAAGTAAATGCAAACTGATTATAAAACAAACATAAATCCAATTAAATACGATATTGATTACTTTTTCAAAAAAAAGGTGTGAGAATCAAGTCGAGACAAATTGTTAGAATCAAGTCGAGACAAAGTAGTGAGAATCAAGTCGAGACAAAGGTGTGAGAATCAAGTCGAGACAAAGGTGTGAGAATCAAGTCGAAACAAAGGCTGATAATAACAATAATGGCAAGAAAATTGATTTCAATCTCCAAGATTCAAACTTCGAATTTACAATTGATAAATGCTCTCAAAAACAGATGTTGGGACCTGATTAATGGGTTCGAAATAGTGATAATTCGAAAATGCAATGTTAGAATTAAACATCAAATTTCCAGTTATATTAAGACGGATAAAATTACATAGAGATAAAATTGGGACCGAAAATAAACTTCGAAATAATAACAATTGGTAAAGAAACAACTGAATAAACAAACTTTTAAAAAAAGCAAGTTGTATTCTTCTAAACGTTTCTTATGGTTTGTGAATTCTGATCGGCTGGCTCATAACAGGTACCCTAAGAAGCCCAGACAGTTGCACTGTTTCTTATATCATACTGTAGGCCGATTGTTTTTTAAGAATTCGGTTCAACGGAGTTAAAAATAATGGTGTTCAACTTAAAAGGCTCTCAGGCAGGGGCGTAGCTTCCTTTAGGCACTATAGGCACGCGCCTATATATTTTTTCCAGAGATGTTAAATTTAAATATGCCAAAAATGCAATAAAAACAAGAGGGGGGGGGGGAAGGGATCTTTCTTGGCTTTGTTGATACTTCATTGTTTAACGAGTCGATTACGTCAATATGAAACAAATTTTATGAAACACAAGCTTATTTTACAATTATTTTATTGAATGGGAGTTTAGCTGAAGTTATTTGTTTGTAGCCATATACGAGTATAAACACTCCTGGCCCAAATTATTGCTAACAGCGTCATTTTGTAGATTCCGCCTATTGTGCCTATATATTTTTTGAATCCCAGCTACGCCCTTGTCAGGTAATAATATAATATGAAATCTGGCTTGCTTGGCCAAACGGTTTATTGCGATGACTGATTTTGTGATTAAAAACTAATAAACTATTCCTTTTACAAGAATATTTATTTTTAACTATTGTTCAATTTTAAATCTGGTATAAAGTTATTAATTCTAATGCTTTAATTTATGCCATAATGATCGTACATACACACTTTTTAACGTGTATCTCCATTTCAAAACAAATTTCTGGTACATCAGAGATTGTAAAATTAAATTAAAATTATGAAAAAAGAAACTAATGTGGTAAAGGAAACCGTTGAGACTCATGAATCCTTCACAAGCAAACAGTTGGCAGCTCTTTAACAAAATGAGCTATTCTACCTTAATTTAGTAACATGTAAACTGATTAAATAAGAACTCTGGTATTTAACTAATTCCAATAAATTATTGATATTTGTTGCATTTTCAGGAACAGAACATGTTAATCCACATCCTACTGGTCCCATAGCGTGTCCATGACCTACCAGGTGGGTGTTGTTGCTGTTTTCACTGCTGCTGGGACTTTGCATGTTAATCCACATCCTACTGGTCCCATAGCGTGTCCATGACCTACCAGGTGGGTGTTGTTGCTGTTTTCACTGCTGCTGGGACTTTGCATGTTAATCCACATCCTACTGGTCCCATAGCGTGTCCATGACCTACCAGGTGGGTGTTGTTGCTGTTTTCACTGCTGCTGGGACTTTGTCATTGCTAACAAGGAGCTATCTAACACACAGCCTAAGAAAACACGCAAAATGCCATATTCCAGAAACATCTTAAGTAAAATCTTACACTTAAACTTAAAATTATCATTTTTCTTAAGAGTTCAAATATGTAAATCAAATTGTGCCCAAATTAATTATTAACTGTCATTTACATATCTGTAAAGTGATTCACAAATGTATTGTTTTTGTTTGATTAATATCATACAGAAACTGAAACTTAAGTGAAAATTTTGTAAAGGGCTAATACAGCTAATACAATAGTTTAAATTTAAAAAAATGAAATTATAATTTATATAATATATTTTAAGAAGTATGTATTAAATGATTGCTTAACACATAGGTCTTGTTTTGTAAATATACTGTAAAATATTTACTTTACAATTTAAAAAAATGGTCACTGTGACACTTTTTGCGGGCTCAGGAAAATAAGTAGTGGTAGTTAAATCGATATGAATGAAAGGTAGATGAAGTCCTACTATTCGCATGCGCACTATTCATAACTGTATTGTAGCATGGGAAAGTTTTCATTGAATGCGCGATTTTGTAGGCGTGAGTTCCGGTCCTATCGAAAAAACAAATTTTGTGCATTGTATACCCTGGTATATTTTTTCTTAATGATAAAATCCATATATCATTGCTGCTAGAAAAATATATTTGTGAAAAAAGGGAATATGTGTTGTTTTAATATATGTCTATATTTACGGAAAATACCGCCGATATGCCCCTTTAAAGTAAACTTTAAGATGTTTCTGAAATACTGCTCAGGAACTGCTGTTATTATTTTCGAAGTGTCATACTACTGACCACACATGACCCATATTCGGACCTAGCTTAGATTTTACTAAAGCAGTTATTTTTACAAAAAATAACCTGTCATTTTTGGAGACTGATTTAAGTAAAACAAACAATCTGTGATTAGTGATTCTTATAGTTTATCTAGTGCTACATGAACTGAGAAAGAATGCAACTGGCCATGCTGCCACACTTTTGCACTGCTTCAACTAATACAATTCCTTCCACCACAACTATTGCTAATAGTATAGCTCCGCTCGGAAAAATTAACCTGAAACTGAACTATATGCATATGCGAATATGTTCAAATCCATTACGTTGAATACCTGTACATTAGCTTTTGTGCTGGAATCCCATTAAATCGGGCCAACCTTAAAAATATTGTTTGTTTGCCATTGCGTACCCAAGGTTGCTGGTAACGGATAGGCAGGTAGGCATTTTTATGCCCCCAGCATCTTGATGCAAGAGGAATGTAGTAATTGTCCTGTCCGTCCAACCGTTCGTGACAAGGTTAAGTAGATTTTACCATTTCGTCTAGCACCAACACCGCTTACTACAAAACTTGGATACTTACAGTTTCACAGTTGTTACTTATGACCGTTCCCAATCAACCCATATCACCCAACCTCACTTTGACCTTGACCTAATTTAGACTAAGAAATGGGCTATCAAGCACCAACTGGGGGCATGTGTGTTTATCAGACACAGAATCTTCTTCTTGTTGTTTTTTTTAATGCGAATTTATTTATGATCTATTTAGTGTCAGAATATAGCGTATAACACAGACATTGCTTTTGATAATATAATAAAGTGTCTGTTGATATAACAAGAGCTTGCTGGCAATCATATTTATCAACAGAATTGCATTGTGATATGGCCTATTATAAGCAAGGGTCTAGCTGATACAGTTGATAATTGTTAATGTAAAATGACCAAAATGAAAGAAGAGCGAGCTTGTATTTAACCAAAAGAAAAAAAAAAATATTTGGAAAAAAAAACAAACTGGTTTGATATTTAACACAGAAAAAACTTTGTTCAGTCGGAACTTTTTCATCGGGTAGGTAGGATATGGCAAACAAAGTTAATTTTAATGTTGGCCGCATTGTCAGAGAATTCTGCTGAAAATACAGTTCTGGTATCCAAAACATGTAAATGCATAAACAAAACTGAGTATAAATATTGGAATTAATTCAAGTGTTAATTTATGCTTATAGTGTTAGGGAAAGATGTTGAATACAAAAGGGACAGGGAGCTGCTCAGAAGGAACAGGAAGGGCGGGGCAAAGTTGGCCCATTTGTTTGACATTTATTAATATGACCAGTATAAAATACTCAAAGTTTGGTATCTCTAGTTTGAAATTTGTCAAAATTATGGGCCATTTTACACTGAGAAATTTTACATACAAGCTATAGGGATAGGTTCAAATTTTTTGGTAAGCTAGTTTCTCAGGAATGGCTTGAGGGATTTCATTCAAACTTAAAACAAGCATTCCCTGTATAAAAATGAAGTGATAGGCCAGTAACTCTGTAAAGTACTAGAAAGGTCGAGCGCATTGTCCGCCCACAGCTCTTGTTAAACATGGCCTCTTCATTTGTCTTTAAATAATTTCTGATATATAGTATATTTTCAACAATATTCAACATTCCTTCTGTTGACCAGCCCAGAGGGGCAGCAGGGGGAAACCATAAATGAGCAGGGTGCAGCACCCTGCTATATCCCTCTAGATCTTTCCCTCTAAGAGTTCATGAGTTCAGGTTAGGTCGTTCGAGTTATACACATTTATTCATACCACAACTACGAACACATTGGAAAGGGATTATATGTATAGAATTAGTGCTAGATATAGAAATCACATGACCTGGACTTGGTAACATGACCATAGTCCAGGTCATGTGATTTTTTTTACTGTTATGTTTTATTGAAAGGATAAATAAATGTTTCGAACAGCTACTAGCAGAAGCCTCAATAGCTCAGTTGGTAGAGCAGTGGTCTTGAGAGGCTTGGTGTGTGGGTTCAAATACTGCTCCGACCATGGGGAGTTTTAAAAAAACTCCTGGGGGGTAGGGGGGGCAGAACCTCCAAAGGAAAGTGGAGGTTCTACCCTCCCTAGCCAGGGTTAGGTAAAACTATACTTTTTAGTACGAAATGAAAAGAAATAAAAACATTTTATCATTGTCCCTATTCCCAAGTTATAATTTGTTGTGCAAATAAAAACAAACACCAGGAGTCTTCTTAATTTTTTTTTTGATCTTAGGCATTTTTATTATAAAAGTCACAATACAATGTTTAGGCCAAGGAAAAAAATCAGCGGTTAAGGTTTCACAACAGACCCTACTTGCATCACCTCATCAACAGTTTTTGAAGCGAAAAAAATTGTTTGGCATAAAATTTCCCAAAGATAATCATAATATGGCGTTCTAAAATTATAAGCAGTGAAACTTGAACCTTTACCTAAACGATACATTGTATATATTTCCAGAAGTCTTTCACTGAGATGTATCGTCACCCGAGTTGCAGCAGTTATTTACCAATAAAGCGAGCCATGGCGTGGAGAAGGATTTCAATGGGAGACGTGAAATGTTATTTAAATTTCTGTTTTCTATGGACCCAATTTAGTTCTATGTTATAAGGTATGTATTGAAAAGTTACTTGTTACACCTTAAAATTGTACTGTGCATATGGTCTAATGAACCCATTATTTGGAATCTCAATGTCTTTTTTCTGGTTGTTTTTTTTAAATAGAAAAGGCACATGCTAAGAATTTAGAACCCCAGCCGAAATGTTTTGGAAGGAAAAGTATTTCACACAGAAGATTTAGGCAAAACCATGTTACTGGTTTTAAATGCACACCAGTGTGGAAGTCAAGCTTAAACTTCTGTCAATATTTAGAAATACATCTAAATTTGTTTTCTCGAACTCACTTATGTCAGAGTGGAAAATATTTTTGGTTGTTTCTAGCGATGACCAAAGTTGATCACACATTGCAAACAACTTTACACGTTTTCTCAATTTTTAATGACCATGTGTTGCTTTTGAATTGAATAAATCGATCACTTACAAACAATTCAATTAATGTATTCAGAATTGTTATTTTAATTACAATTTTTCTAATAATTTAAACTCTATATTAAAAAAAATTCTATAATCAGATATGTCAAACTTCAGATACGCCAGTTACATTGAATTCTTGGCAACTTCGAGATTTCAAAAATTTAGTCGTATTATCGTATTATTGTCAAAAGAAGATGAAGATTTTGTAACACTATCACTCACAAATTAATGTAGGAATTAAAACAGTTATATTTAAAAACATGTTTTATTGTGAGGCCAAAAAAACAAAACGTGTGTCTCGGGCAACCCGCCCATTCCCAGCGAAAACCCGGGACCCTAAAGTTTTTAGAGACGATTGTTTTCCAAGAATGCATATTCATCCAATTTTAGACAATTTTCTATGTCTTTTTTTTTTACAGAAATGTAGTTTTTTTGCAGTTAATCAAACAAACTTAATCCCAACCCTACCTAACTTCTTTGAAACCGCTGCCGTAACACATTTAATTTGTTTGGCCTGAGTAAGTAATGAATCCCAATAGGCAAAATTAGATGATTTAATTAAAGCAACCAAATCTGTTTTCAATGAGAATATTGTCAACATAATAAGATGATATAGCAAAACAATATATTTACAAAAACAGTTTACAATTGTCATCATTTAAAATAATTTTATATGAAAAAAAAAGATCGTGTTACGAAAACTGCAGACATAACTACAGCAAGTTTGACATGATGATAAACATTGTTAATATGGTTGATGTTATATTTTTGGATTACTTAAAAGTTGCTCTGTTGAAATGTTTTTATGTGAACAAAATATAATACCCGATTGTTTTTTATGTTTTATTTTATACTAAATGCTTTAATTAAGAATCAAATTTTATGTTGAAGAACTTTCCCGACATTATCCCTTGGTAAATAAATGACTCATAACAGATGGACAGACACACTTAAAACGAAAAGATGAAATCCCACTGATGCATACAACGTTAATTCTTAAAAGAAATTGTTAATTATTGGTGTCAATGGAAGTTCTCTGTAGTGCATGACAAGAACATGTTGTTAATGTTTTTAAAAAATAAAAATCAGTGTTACATGTCAGTGGTGTAAAAATAAAGTATTATTTGAGCATACAATGAAAGTTGAAGACGACTGATGACCGTATTCCAATAGCTTTCAAAGAATGTCATGTTCATGGAGCTTAAATATACACTGAACATAAACACAAGATCTTCACTGATTACCGTACATAAGATTAATAAATGAAAATACCAGTAATGCATGCATGACACAAAGATTTAACTATATTCGGCTAAAAAAAACCTGAGAAATAATTTATCTTTTTTGTTTGTCAAGAAAAAATAATTCATGGACACATGTCTGAAAAAGTTTAAATGCACATCTGTGCTAAGAAAACATTTTGTTTTAATAATCAACCAGTGTTTTTGATGTATCTTGATCCGATTCCAGGAAATCAGCTAAGTCTAGAACACTGTCGGGTTTCTTTTCGCCGAGTATAAATGCCTGTTATAACATTCAAAGAAGAAAAGAACATATTATGAAATCATCAGTGGTGAGTTGCTCAAAACTAATTGACCATTCAGCTAACTGTCATTGGAAACTGGATGAAATTATTTATGTAAATATGACATCCAATTTTGAATACCGTATAAATTTAGTTAAAAATGTTTGATAAGCAAGTTATTTGTAACACGACTTAAATTTACATCGAAAGTTAACAACCGGTAGCTGTTAATAGCCATTAAAGTTTTGAGCAACTGGGCCAAGAAGTTACTTATCATTTAACATTTGTACTTTTCTTTTTTTGACTTCAAAAAACTAGCAGTATTTTAAATGATCTAAACCACTTTGGTACAAAATAATAAATAACCTCATATCAATAAACATACACAATCCAATAGCAAACCATAACATTTAACCCCTATTCAATCAGATTTTTCATAAATATTACTTTTTGTGTAATGTTGTTAACTGAAAAACCAAAGCTGGCAAAAGCATGACATCATTAGCAAAAAATAATCAACAGTTTTTTGGTTTACAATTAATTTCCTCTTCAATTTCACACACACAAAAAACCCACAAACTTTTTCATTATTTAAATTTCTGTTTTTATTAGATTTATTATACTGAATTCTGCATATATGGTAAACTCAAATTAAACTAGATTCCTGTTGGCAACATGTCGAGCCTGTTGTCAAGAAAGCAACTTACTAGTATACTGTTATTATTTTAAAATCACATTGGAAACAAGCTGTATTATGCCCATATTTGACCTCTAAGTGTGACCTTGACCTTTGAGCCAAGAACACGTGTCTTGTACACAACATGGTGTCGCCATTTGGTGAACATTTGTGAAAACTATTTCAAATTACAAACCATACTTGAAAAATTGTGGTCTGTTCAAGCTGTATAATGCCCATATTTGACCTTTGACCTCTTAGTGTGACCTTGACCTTTGAGCTAGGGACACAGGTCTTGGGAGTGACACACTGTCTCCGCATAAACATTTGTGGCAAATTATTTTGAAATTATCTGATGAATTAATAGACCAGACGAACTGTATTATAACCATATTTAACCTTAGACCTCTAAGTATGACGTTGACCTTCTATCTAGGGACATGCCCTCTCCACATAGTGAACATTTGTGAAAAACTATGTCAAATGCCACTCACAAATGAAGAACATCTGGTCCTGACAAGCTGTATTATGCCCATATTTTACCTTTGACCTCAAAGTGTGACCTTGATCTTATATTAAGGATAAGATTGGACGGATGCACACACGGATGGACACACACACATACACTGAATCACCATTGTGACAACAAATTCAAGCAGACTGCTATCGGGCGTGACAAAAAATGACTGGATCTAACACTTTCCATAGAATATTTCTAAAAAGAAAACTTTGGTCAGCTTCTTAGAACATAATACTTTTAAACTGATGTACTTTTTATAACATAATTGAACTTGCAATACAGAAAAGTTAAATAAAATTGTGATTCAAACAAGATAACAGCTATAATAATGATCAGGAGTAAAAACGTACAATACATTCAAGAATATATAATTTATAAACAAATTGCAGATGCAGTTATGAAAAACGTTGCATTTTTACCTAAAGTGTAAGTTTTTATACAGGCAAAATTGCTAAGATAATATAAGAAAATTCAAATATCATATAGAAGACAATTGCAAATAATTTCAACAACAAGTGCAATGAATTTTATATACATAAACATACATTTTTTACATTAAAATACAGTATTTGAAATATCTAAATTTTCTTGCAAATGAAGGGTATTATTAAAACTTTTTAGTTGAACATTTTTTTATTTTTTTTAAATGTTGTTAATTCTTTACATTTCAATTCAAACAATTTATGAGCAAAAAGAACTTTGGTCAGCTTTTATAATCATAACCCAAGCAAAAAGAGATGATTTAAACAGAAATGTAAGTGTAACTGCATCGTTGAAAAATAATGAAATGGGATGTTAATTATAAATATCAAATGACAATAGTAAGCATTTTCATTAAAAAAAAACATGCAAATATATTTTACTGTTACTCAAATTGATTAAACTTCACCAAATTCACATGACATGGGTGGAGGTGACTGTATTGACACTGATTTCAGTATATATAAAAAAAAAATTACAAAAACATTGTATTAAGCAGATAAGAAACAGGATTTCAGTATTTTCTTAATTATGTACTTTTACCTATGATTTATCATTTTGCATAGTGTTGCTTTAATTTATTCTATAAACAGGTCTATTTGTTTGAGTCAGGACAGACACTGATTTAGAGGGACCAATTAGTAATTTACCTATTTCAAAAATTGTGTCACATATTCCAGTATTATAACAATATTATATATAGGAAGTGAAAGAAAACTATTAGAACAACTGGAATTGTCACATGAGCGATGGCTATACACACACAATATGGCCTTGTCACAAAACTATGACATCGATTAGAAAGAAATGGACACAATCAGGATGTTTTAATTTGTGAATGTTTAAGAGTGTATTAGGAAAAATTTAATTTCAAAAGGAGCCATAACTCTTTCAACATTTAGTGGTTTGTAACCATAGTCGAACTGGACCTGTATTGTATGGTGTTACACCTGGTGTGTGCCAAAAATAATCTAAATATGAGGAGCCTTTCACGAGTTATAGTCCTGAAACCATGTCAAAAAAGGGGCCATAACTCAGACAAAATTTAGTGGTTTGTAACCAAAGTAAAAACTTGACCTGTTTTTTATGATGCTACATAAGTGTACCAAATATTATTTAAATATGTCAAGCCATTCTTGAGTTATCGCCCGGAAACCATGTTTTAAGGGAATTTAAGTCAAAAAGGTACCATAACTCTGTCAAAATTTAGTAGGTTGTAACCAAAGTCGAACTTGATCTGTGTGTTATGATGCTACACAGGTGTACCAAGAATTGTTTGAATATGTCAAGCCATTCTTGAGTTATCATCCGTAAAACCATGTTTTGGGGGAATTTACCTCAAAAAGGGGCCATAACTCTGTCAAAATTTGCAACCAAAGTCAAACATGACCTGTGTTCTATGACGTTACACATGTGTACTAAAAATTATTTGAATATGTCAAGCCTTTCTTGAGTTATCATCCGGAAACCATAAAACCAACAAGATCACTCCTATATACTCCCCCCCTAAACTTTGTTTGTAGGGGTATAACCAAACAACAAATTAAACAGACCAAACAGTGTGTTTTATACAAATGTATAAACATGCATGATGTACTCAGACACTGATGCCCCCACCACATTTGTTTGGACATGCCAAAAGGCATGTCGTAAACACTAGATAAATAAAAATTATTTGAATATGTCAAGCCTTTCTATATCATACAGAAACAATGTTTTTAGGGAAATTAAGTCGAAAAGTGGCCATAACACACTCAAAATTTAGTGGTTGTAACCAAAGTTGAACTTTTGAATACGTCAAAGCCTTTCTCGAGTTATTATCCGGAAACCGTGTTATTGAGGATTTTCGTTGAAAAAGGGCCATAACTCTTTCAACATTTAGTGGTTTGTAACCAACTTTGAACTTGACCTGTATTTTATGATGTTACACATGTGTACCAACATTTATTGGAATATGTAAAGCCTTTCTTGAGATATATTCCCGAAACCCAAAACCTACAGACGGACTGACCGACAAGCTCACTCCTATATACGCCCCCCTAAACTTCATTTGTGGGGGTATAAAAATACACTGGAAATATCATGTAAATAAAAAATAATGATCATTTGAAATTAATAATATTATAAAGCATTTGCTTACATATCGTTTAAAATACATGTCAATGACAATGAATGTAAGTTAAATCATATGGCTGATTGGTACATGTGACAGACTCCTAATATTTGAGGGTTTTTTTATCAAATACTTTAGTTTTTGCAGTTAAGACCTTTAATGCCATGTTTGGAAATATGAAATTCTGTGAATAAGTCTCTTTAACTATGGAATGTTTATACTCATGGCAATGGAATTGTTGAGATACATTCTTATTTCTAGATTTATCTAATTTACTGGTTATACTCAAAATAATGAATATGAACAGGCAGACAGACCTAAAACTTAATCTCCTTTAAATCTACAACAGGCAGTGAAAATATATGGTGCAGCATAGTATCATCGAATAAATAGAACATAAATATTAAAGACATAACAGCAGACACAGGCATCATGCAAACATCGATAATTAAATGAAAACATTTATGCAACACAAAAAAACAAGTAACACTTTAAGAAAGTTACAATTCTGAAGAGTATTAATATACAGCCTTGATGACTGTCTTCAAAAGTGTTGACATAAAACAAACAATTTGGCTGCTTACAAGACATTACTGGAAAAAAACGTTATTTTATGATGTCTGGTGTGAATACTATGCAAGTACATTCAATTATGTCGGTAAGTTCTTCACACAAAAATCAAATGCAATTACTATAAAAATAATCAAACATTGTGCATATAAAACTGGACCTATAACAATATTTAATATTTTACACTCAATCATGTGAACTGCTTTTTACACATCACTCAAAATCAATAATAAGAATTTATTCAATTCTTTAATAAAACAAACCTTTTGTTTTTACTGTAAAGTGATAAATGGTAAACTAAAAATGTTTAGCTGAATAATTATTGTCAAATGAAAAAAAGAGAGATCAATTTGGCTTTTTTTCATGGATCATTTACCATTGCAATTTTTTTTAATCTGAAAATTTACCTTAAATATGTTCCACCCAAAGTATAATATACTTTAATACAATTCCATTTTACATAAAATTAACCCAATTCAATGACTTCATAATTATCTTGCTGTATTGCCCATAACATCATTGCACTGTAAAATACTATTCGCTGCTTTTTAAACAAAGATACTATCAAAAAGGAATATTTTTAAATGAACGCAAAATCAACTGTTATATATTTCAACAGTATATATGTCCATTACAGTTTACAACTAACATATAATACGAATGTTTATCAACTGAGCTCTTTGGCCTTCTCAAAGACGTTGTAGAAATCCTCGACCCACTGTGACCAGCTTGCCTCGACCGGAAGATGCTGCATATTATAGGGCCTGTAAAACAGAAACACAATGAAGACAGACGAGCAACTCATGTTTGTAGACAAGATAACCCAGTACTTAATCATGAACAAAATGCTGTACCATTTTTTGTTTTCCATTAAAAGTTGAAGTTAACAAATATAACGGCCAGACTTGCGAGAACTTGAGATCATATTTCACAGAAATGTAACCTATAACGTAGAGGATTGTTATGTATGAATTTTACATTAAAAGTTAATCTGTGGAAATTATGGGTGTATTGGTAAAGCATGTCACAGGATCATCCTAATGTCTACATTTCAGTCTTTAATTGACATGACACGACATTCTAAGTGAAAAGAAAGTACACATAAGTAAGTCAGTAAATACAAATGTCTGGTTCCCATAAAATAAAGCTGTGTTGTGTTAGGTTATACACATTGCCCAGTACAAATGCTGGCTGTTGATCCTTGCCATCATTGCTGGTTTTGATATGACAAAAACAAACATTAAGTTGACCCATTAAATCTAATAATGACTGGCAAAAAACATCCAAACCTTGCATACCTCCCGTGTGGATTTCTGTGTAAGACAGGGGGTGTCTGAGATGAAGTTGGTCAGATGCTGAAACTGCCCATGATTGTCACCAGCTGCTTCAAGGTCAGCACAAACTCAACCTAGAGGTGCAGGATAACTTTACCTTAGTAAGAAACAACTTTTAATAACACAACTTCAAACAATCTATGTCCAGAGCAATTCTTTGAAATAACTAGATGCCTGTTGGCAACATGTCAAGCCCGTTATCAAGAAAACAACTTACAGAAAACTCCACTTGTAACGATATCGCTTATAGCGATAAATCGCACATAATGATGCTGAGTCAAAGGTCACAGTCGGATCTCTATATGTTTCAATTGATATAACATCTCTTGTAACAATATAGATTGTAACTATATCGCATGTAATGAAGTTTCGGGTATAACAATGTGTTTTTTGCGGCCCAGTTGCAAATATCCCCCTTTATTACGATATTTGGAGTCCATAACAGGTGTGAACAAGATTCTAGGCACATGCCCCCAGCTGGTGCTGGATAGCCCATTTCTTAGTCCAAATTAGGTCAAGGTCAAGGTCAAAGAGAGCTTGGGTGATATGGGTGGATTGGGGATAGTCATAAGCAACAACTGAGGAAGTATCTCAGTGTTGTAGCAAGTGGTGTTGGTGGTAGACGAAACGGTAAAACCTAGTTAACCAAGAAACAGACCATTTGAATTATTCTAAGTGCAAATTAGGTCAAGGTCAAAGTGAGGTTGGGTGATATGGGTGGATAGGGAATGGTCATAAGCAGCAACTGTGTAAGTATCCAAGTGTTGTAGTAAGCGGTGTTGGTGTTAGATGAAACATTGAAATGTACTGAACCTTGGAATGAAGGACAGACAGGACAATCACTATATGCCTCCCGCATCCCTTCATAACTGTGATCAAGTAGTTTGAGTTTCAAGTCGATACCTCTTCTAGTTATTGTGAAATTTTACCTTAAGCAAAATTTTAAGTTGAAAAAAGGGCAATTACTCAAACAAAATCCTTGATAGAGTTACCTCCTCTTGTCTACAAAATAAATTCATCACTGTGAACTTTGAGTTTCAAGTCAAACCTCGTACAGGTATTGAGAAATTTACCTAAAGCGAAAATTGAAAGTCGAAAAAAGGGTAATAACTCCAAAAAAATCCTTGAAAGAGTTTCCTCCTCATGTCTGCAGAATTGGGTTAGTACCGTAAACAAGCAGCTTGAGTTTCAATTTAATGTCTTTTAAAGTTATTGAGAAATTCTATATTTAACAAAACAAGGTCAGAATAGTCCAAGTTGGAAGTCCAAATAAGGGCAGATAACTCTGGAAATACAAATCACAGGGTTACTTGTCTTGTTGTTATTAATTACCCTTTTGATAGTGAACAAGTATTGAAAGTTTCAAATGGATACTTTTCATAGTTTTTGAGAAATGGACTCCGACAAAAAACTTAACCAAACAAGATTCTGTGTTTGATAAACACACATGCCCCCGGTTGGGGCTGGGTAGTCCATTTCTTAGTCCAAATTAGGTCAAGGTCAAATTGAGGTTGGGTGATATGGATGGATTGGGAAATATCATAAGTAAAAACTGTGTAAATATCCAAGTGTTGTAGTAAGCAGTGTTGGTGCTAGACGAAACAGTAAAATCTAGTTAACCAAGAAACAGCCCATCTGAATTATTCTAAGTGCAAATTAGGTCAAGATCAAAGTGAGATTGGGTGATATGGATGGATAGGGAATGGTCATAAGCAACAACTGTGTAAGAATCCAAGTGTTGTAGTAAGCGGTGTTGGTGCTAGACGAAATGGCAAAATCTACTTAACTTGTCACGGACGGAAGAACGGAAGGACGGACACGACAATCACTAAAAAGTACTGGTTGTACCCAGGGAACAGACTGACATGTGATCCATAAAGCCTCGAGCTAAAACAAATAGGGTTAAACTTAATGTGCAAAATAGTAAATTTCTGGGAGGCTAAACTTAACTTTGTTTTCAACCTTTTATTAAGAAATTCCCATCTAGGTTTATCAAATATTTGTACAACTGTAAATATATCTTGCCACTGACCCACTGATCACTGTACTCCCACTTGCTCTTATGCGGATACTGCCCATGAGTGTCGCCAGCTGCTTCAAGGTCGGCAGAAACTCGACCTCGAGAGGCAGAATAACATAACTTTAAATATTGACAAAAATCTGAGGGACATGTTGCGGGATTACTTTTTTTAATTTTTTTATTTTATTTTATGCCATATTTAACAGTATTTTAGTCATATAACGGCGGTCTGTTAATCTCCTCACATTTTCCTGGGCAAGCTTAGCCGATCTAAGTGGTTAACAAGTACTAAGTTCACATACTTATGCCATTAACTGACAACTGTCCTACATGAATCCGAATGTAGGGGGAGAATGGCCATAGAAATTATTTCATGACCAATACCCACAAGAGTTATGTGACCGGGTCGGGAAGTAAACTTACGAACTCTGGACTGACAGTCCTGCACTCTACCAAATGAGCTATCCAGCGCAGGCATTACTAAATCCTTTTCTAAAATAACATGCAGTTTAAATAACTTTTATAAAATTATAATGAAGTCTTATTTTGAAGGAAATGGTTTCAGTTTACTGCAAAAATTTGCATCTTAAAGGAACCTATTGGCAAATTGACATTTTTTTCTTTTTTTGTAATAGATTCCAAAAACAAGAGGGCCATGATGGCCCTAGGTCACTCACCTGAGTTTAAGGCATCATAATGGCTAATAACAAGAGGGAAATGTCACTAAACGCCTTACCTGAGTATAAAGATCTGGGCCTTGCAGTTTCTGTTTTTTTAGTATATATAAACCATGTGACCCACAGGGCATGGCCACCTTGTACCCCAGGGGCATCATTTGAACAATATTTGTAGTGGACCACTTTTCAATGTTAAATACCCAATGTGATCCCACTGGGCCTGCGGTTTCAGAGGAGATTTTTCAAGTCATTTTGCTATTTAAATGTTTATAAACCATGTGACCCCCAGGGGGTGACCAATTTTTACCTCAGGGACAGCATTTGAACAATCTTTGTAGAGAACCACTCCACAATGTTTCACGCAAAATATATAGCCTCTGGGCCTTACGGTTTCAACACTGAAGATTTGTAAGGCCCACTTGCCATATAAGTCTATATTAGGGATGGGACCGAATACTGAAATCAATATTCGAATATTCGTTTTAGGTATTCGAATATATTTGAATATTCATTTTGTAAATACTACTATATTTTACTATATACGGCACTCTGTCCGAATATTTTCCATATCCGAAATATGTATACTACGTGTACGTAGTTGTTTTACCTTGTTTTAGTGGTAAATTAGCAATATAACTTAGTGAGTGTTAGGCTATTATAAAGAAATGTAAGATATTGTTTAATGCATTGTTAATTAATTTGTTAATCGTTCCGGTTTTTTTTTAGAACCATGAAGCTTGTATCTGCTGTGCAGATTCCATGTTGCCTGGGTTTTGTCAAATGACCGCGTAAAGTACTTTCCAAGCACGTGACGGTGGCATTATTTATTAATAAAGGCTCTCGTATAATATACAGTGTTTATATAATGGAGAATAATTTACTAGTGACATATATTAAGATTGACCAGATAATGCAAATTTTGTTTAAGACATTGATTGGCTGATAATGGATTCATTTTGATTATTTACTTAGAGAGTAATTGTAATTTACTGTAAACAAGTTAACCATACATATGTCACTTAAGGATAAAAAACAACAATGTACGCCTTGTGCAAACTGTGAAACCGTTATCACAACATGGCCCAGTTTTGCTATTTGTGGATACATTGCGTCATATTCGCGCCTCCTACAAACCGTTAATTTGCGGCCCTTGTAAAGACGTGGCCTCCCTGCCAATTATCAATTGTCGTTAGGTGGTTTTGCATGTGTTGTAAAAGTGTTACACTGCCCTCGCCCACATGCTAGGCAGGAAATACGACTTGAATTCATGTTTAATATGCTATCAATCTGGACAAAAAACATATTTTAAAGAAATTTAGTTCTTCAAATAAATTTGAAAATCGAATATTCGTATTCATTTTTTTTATATTCGAATATTATCCTATATTTGAATATTCAAATATTTGGTCCCATCCATAGTCTATATAAATCATGTGACGCCCTGAGTCATGGCCACTTTTTACCCACTTTTGAAACCTCTGGGCCTTGCAGTTTCAGAGGAGAAGATTTTTAAAGCCATTTTGCTATTTAAGTCTATATAAACCATGTGATCCCTGGGGTGTGCCCAGTTTGGACCCCAGGGGCATCATTTAAACAATCTTTATAGAAGACCACTATACAATGTTTCCAACCAAATATGAAACCTCTGGGCCTTGTGGTTTCAGAGGAGAAGTTTTTTAAAGTCATTTTGCTGTTTACGTTTATATTGACCATGTGAGCCCCTGGGTGTGGACAGTTTTGACCCCAGGGGCATTAATTGAACAATCTTTGTAGAGGACCACTATACAATGTTACATACCAAATATGAAACCTCTAGGCCATGCGGTTTCAGAGGAGAAGATTTTTAAAGTCATTATGCTATATAAGTCTATATAAACCATGTGACCCCTGGGGCGTGGCCAGTTTTGACCCTAGGAGCATCATTTGAACAATCTTAGTAGAGGATTACTAGAGGATGTCCCATATCAAATATAAAAGCTTTCAGCCTTGTGGTTTCATAGGAGATTTTTAAATTCTTCACTTTTTAAATCTATTTTTAGCTCTGGTGACCTACATATAAAGCGGACTGGAAAGATTTGAACAACTTTGTAAGAGGTCCACCCAAGGATCTTTCCTGTGAAGTTTGGTGAAAATCTGCCAAGCGGTTTAGGAGGAGATGTTGTTTGAATGAAAAGTTGACGACGCACGCACGCACGCACACACGCACGACGGACAACGGGCGATCACAAAAGCTCACCATGAGCACTTTGTGCTCCGGTGAGCTAAAAAAGTACATTGTACATAAAGAAGCGAATTAACACATCTGACACAAAAATCTTTTGAAAATATAGGGTCATTTATGAATAATCATCAAATGAAATGGCTAAAAGTATTAAGCGGTTGTAATGCTTTTTTTGGCTATTTTAGAAAACATGTGTGTCACTTACATAGATTAAAACACACAGTTATATTTAAGACTGGCCTACTGAACCTGAAGGTTGTAGGTTCAAGTCCCGGGAGAGGCAAATCCTTTTACTTCACTTGTTTTGTTTATAATTATTTGTTTTGTTTATAATTATTATTTGTTTTGTTTATAATTATAATACTTGTTTTTGGTTATTCTAGATGGTTTACTGCTTTTAGTTTAGACATTTAGTGACATTTTTTTACTATACGAAAAAATATGTGAATAAGTCCCTTTAAAAAAGTAATAATTAGATTTCAAGCATATCTGAGCTTTATGTAGTTTTAAAGTAGTGCTATCACTACTGTTAGTGAAAATTCTCTGGTACTTAAAGATTATTTTTAATGAACAAGCACAAAAAAGGGACCGAAAAAATGCTAAATTAACACTTTTGGGCCGCCCTTAATAAATTGTTGGTTTAGCGTAACCCTGCCCAGAATTTTAGCAGTAGGTACGGTATTTGTATGCATTTTTTTTCTTTTAATGTTGTAAATTGAATATTCAGTTCACACTTATTATTTGACCATTGTACCTGTGTACTTGCAATATCATTGTATTATTGTATTATTGATTTATAAACGTGATAAAATTGAAAAACTCTGATATAGATTTTCTCATATTTTGTTATTGAAAAAGTTTTAACAAGAACATTTCAGCATATTCAAGGCAATATCAAACTTGTCATTTAAGTTAAATACATCCAAAATGTATGCATCCTTTAAGACGAAGTAATGAGGCAATCAGTGGTTGTAAACAATGTTTGTTACTAGCATTATTCTAAAGGACATCAGTTTAAGACAAGGCATTCGTGAACATTAATCACTAAAGAACAATTTACAAACATTAACTAAGGTAATTAACATCCGACACTCACTCAAACATTACTCAGAAAACACCTCATGAAATAATATTCTACACAACGCCATCGGCGTTAATCTCCAAAAAGAAGAGAATCAGAGGGCTAAATTCCACCATATTAAACGAAATGAGCAACAGGGACACAAACATAATTTTATTTTTTTTTCACTTTTTGCTTGTTGAATTGTTTTTGGGGGACTAGCAGCCATTTTCATGAGTAGGTAGAGTTACACCAAACAAACAATTTATTAAGGACGGCCTTGGTACAGTTTTTGGACCAATAGCTGTCTCAGGACAGCGCTCTCGACTATTCACCCGTTTTGTCAGAGTTATGAGCCTTTATTGCCACAAAAAGGGGGTATAATTTTGCTACAATGCTGGTCACAGTTATGTGCCTTGGCCAGCAACTTTATATAATGACCTTAAAGACATGTGAAGTTTTATTTGAATATCTGTTTGAAGTTGTTGCACGCAAACTTTGTCATGATATTTATAAGTACAAACATGGGCATAATTCTGCTTAATTGCAGGTCAGAGTCATGGGCCTAGGTCAGTTATCTTACATAATGACCCCTAAGACATGTGTGAAGTTTTAATTGAATATCTGTAGCAGTTACAGAGATATGTACTTGTTGCACAAAAACTTTAACCTGAATTTCTAAGAAAGGGCATAATTCAGCTAAATTGCAGTTGGTGATATAGGCCTTGGTTAGAGACCTTACATATTGGCCCTGAAGACATGTGTGAAGTTTCAATTAAATATCTGAAATCGTAACAGAGATATGTTGCACGCAAACCGTAACCTAAATTATATCTTCTGAGCAAACCTTAACCTGAAGTACAAAAAAGGGCATAATTCTGTTAAAATGCAGGTCACAGTTATGGGTCTTGGCCAGTGACCTTATATAATGACCCCGAAGACATGTGTGAAGTTTTAATTGAATATCTGTAGTAGTTACAGAGATATTAACTTATTGCACGCAAACTTTAACCTGAATTTCCAAGTACAAAAAGGGGCATAATTCTGCTAAATTGCAGGTGAGAGTTATAGGCCTTGGTCAGTGACCTCACATAATGACCCGAAGACATGTGTGAAGTTTCAATTTAATATCTGTAGTAGTAACAGAGATATGGACTTGTTGCACACAAACCTTAACCAGAGCATTAAGCCAACGAATGGGTGAGTAGTATAACTTGAACTATTCGGTGAATAGTTGAGCTAAAAATACTACAACTGATGTAATTTATAACCACACAGACTCCGGTCAATATCTGGCAAACAGAGTTTACAGAATACAAATGTTTTTTACATAAATAAAAGACATCTCTGTCAAACAATGAAGTCCCAACTTATTTAATGGCTAAATGCATTGTTAATCCAATATCACCCATCTGTAAATTACCTTTGCACTGTTACTGTTAAACACTTCAACGTGTTTGTGATCTCAGTGGTTTGATCGTTTGCTGGCCTGCAACACGTCAAACACCGAGTTCTCAGAAATCCTGTGACTGTTGATCATCATAACTTAGCAGATTCTCAATGATGTTGACACACTGGTCAGTGATGTCCACGTTTGGACCCTGAAACCAATAAGAATATAAGAACTTCCATTTCAAAAATGCAATTGAACAACATTTAAAGGCTTTGGGAAAAAGCATGCATTTAAATCTTTAACAATAAGAGGGCTGTCAGGCCCCAGGTCTCTCACATGAGATCTAAGCAAGTTTCATGTTGACTGGGCAACAAATGTAGCCTCAAGAGTGTTCACAAGCTATTTCTTTAATTGCACTTGTGACCTAGTTTTTGACCCACTTGACCCAGTTTTGATCTCGACCAAGATATCATATGAACACATGTTCTGAGCACTTTTCATGTTAATTAGGCAACAAATGTGGCCTCTAGAATGTTCACAAGCTTTTTCTTCAATTTGACCTAGTTTGACAACACATGACCCAGTTTCAAACTGGATATCATTGGAACAAATGTTCTGGGCAAATATCATGAAGATTGGGCAATAAATGTGGTCTACAGAGTGTTCACAAGGTAAATGTTGCGCAATATAAGGATAACTGCCCCACCACATGACAGCCATGTTGTTAACAAATTAAAATAATTTTGCGTGTTACCCAAGGACCATGTTTGTAAAATTAGTTTGAAATACAGCATGCGGTTTCTGACAAAAAGATTTCAATAGTTTTCTACAATGCCATATAAGGAAACATTTCCCTAACCCTGGCGGACAGGTTTTTTTAACGAATCAAAATGACATGAAAGAATTTGGTAGAGTGCCACCCAAAGACCATTTCCGGGAAATTAATCAGAAGCAGTTTCCGAGAAGACTTTCAAAGTTTTCTATATAAGGAAAACTGCCACGCCCCCTGGTCTCCATGTTTTTTTTATGAATCAAAATAATTTGAATGAATTTGGTAGATGATCAGCCAAGGACCATTTCTATCAAATTGTTTTGAAATCAAGCCCATGGTTACAGACAAGAAGATTTTTAAGGTTTTCAATATAACCATAAAAGGAAAACTGCCCTGCTCCCTGGTGGCCATGTTTTTCAACGGAGTGGAACCATGTTCGACTTGACAGATATATCATATGAACAAATGTTCTGAGCAGGTGATTGGGCAAAAAGTGTGACCTCTAGAATGTGTGCGTGTAGCGCATTTTTATCGAGTGCACCGGGATTCTCTCCCAGATGGCCATCGCACCCAGAAGACTTGTTAGTTGGGTTACGAGGGATAGTGCAAGATACAGGAGACGCCCTGTTCCAGAGGCGACCATGGGTCTTTTAGTGCCCGGTGTGAAGCCCTTAGTACACTGCACCTCGGTTTAACGTCTCATGCAAATGAGTTAGTAGGTTAGGCTGTAGAGGGGAATGGAACCTGCGACCTCTGGGTTGTGAAGACAGTCCGCTACGACTTGACCACTGATCCACCTCTGGAGTGTTTACAAGCATTTTCTTCAATTTGACTTACTATCCTAGTTTTTGACACCACATGACCCAGTTTCGAACTCATTCGAGGTATCATTGGAACAAATGTTCTTGGCAAGTTTCATTCGAGGTATCATTGGAACAAATGTTCTTGGCAAGTTTCAAGAAGATTGGGCAATAGAGTCTATAGAGTGTTCACAAGGTAAATGTTGACGACAAACGAGTAACGACGAACGAGTAACGAAGGACAACAGACAAAAGGCGATCACAAAAGCTCACCATGAGCACATAATGCTCATGAGAGTTTAAAAAAAAGAATGGTAGTATAAATTTGTATTACAAAGTTTCTTAGTGCTCATTTACTTCAACTTCATAATATGGATAATTATGACGGGAAAATATGCTTTAAATATTTATTAAGCCTATTTCCAGAAATTGTTCAATAGCCATGGAGACAGTACAATTTTAGAAGTGTGTTTGGTTTGTTTACAGATATTGAGAATGTTCGATTCTGAAGAGCGGTTTAAACCCAGATCCGACAGAATCTGTTTGAGACTCAAGAATCTGTGTTTTGCCACCACACCCACCTGTTAAAGTTGCTATCAACAATTATCACATGTTCTCCTGAGGTCCTCACGTTTGTTGTACATGGCATGGTGGGGAGTCTCGAACCTGAGGTGTTCCCAGTCATTGATCTCCTGCAATATCTTCAACAAAACTCTGAAATACAACGATATCTGTCAACAGAGGTCATCTGTTAAGTTCAGATCTATAAAATGTCAATTTAAAAAGAGGCTTTTCAGTATAAATTCCTCCCAAAAGATGATATTTCTTTGGTATTGAATGTGAAGAAATTATAGTGCTATTTCTCAGATTCAGGTTTATAACAGGTTTGCTATTCTGATCACTTGCAACAGCAATTCTCGATGAAGCTGCCCAAAGATGTGAGACTGTTTGACACTGTGAAACACCAAAGGCATTTCTAGGTGCTTTACTGGCTTCTACAAGAAATAATTATGAGTACCGCCCCATGGAAGCCATGTTTTGTTTAATAAATTAAAAGAGATTGAAGACTGAAGGAATCTTGTAAATGGTGACCAAAAAAACATATCAGTGAACTTATTTAGAAATCCAGCCAGAAAGTTGGGCAAAAAGATTTTCTGAAATTGTTTTCATCTTGGTTGCCATGGAAACCAGAGAACTAAATCAACTACATGTGAGAACATCCAATGGCAAGCCTATTTTAAAAACCTCCACCTGAGATGTTTTAAATACCATGTTTGGTGATGATAACCAGCAAATGACTAATCACAACTTCCCCCTTTTAATCATTTTAGCTTCTGGTTGTTGATGAAAATAACAAAATCAAGCTCTTTAAAACAGCCCCAAACATTGTAGGCTAGCCAATACATACAGAGTTTAATGATGTACCCTGTAGATCATTTTCTGTCCTCCTTTGCAGTTTGAATTAAACTTTCAATCACTAGTCATAAAGATATACTGAACACAAAAAGTGGGGCAGACTGACGGACACACAGACAAACACTGCAATCACTGAACACCAAAGTACCTTTGGGGGCACCAATCAATGATGGCAGGCTGAAAATTAACGCTGTCTTACCTAAATATTCAGCATGGTGGAACAAAACACTCTGTACATTGCCGGTGAAGATGTCTGTCAGGTTCTCAAATCCAAGCAGAAACGTGCCTCAGAGCTGCAATGAAGCTATATGTTTAAGTTCAAAGGAACCTGGTTGCAGAATACATGATCATGAATAAATAATAAATGAAAAGCACAACTTTTTCTACAACTTCTGGAAAAGATAATTATTGCCCAGGTGAGCTAAAATCTCATAGGAATATCAACAAGTTTCTTCAATGAGGTCATTAATGCAGCTAGTAGTCTGGCCAAATACATAGCTAGAAAGTTAGAGTCATAAAGAGACTATGTCAACAAAACTTGCCTTCCTATCGAACAATAAATGATATTATAAGATAGAAATGAGCAATACTAAGACATCTGAGTTAAATAAATAATATAATACACATATTTGTTAAAAATAAATCAGCCAAAAAAGTTAAAAAAAAAATAAAACCACGTGGGTATTAAAGTCACAATTTGACAGCAGTAGAAAGAAACGATAGTAGACAGCAATTTAACCAGCTGCGCTATTTTGCGTGGCAATGAATCATGTGTAAAGTATGGTTATCCAAATACACACAATTCTTACGTCAAATGTAAACATGAAAAGGGCCAAACAAACATGACCCTATTATAAATTGATTTTTATCCCAGAATGCATTTACTGTTTTCACATTATATATACCCTGTTTTAACCGTTATTATATGGCAGTATTAAGATCTTAATTTTAGATCTTTTTGAGGCCTATTTCGATGACATAGTTCCTTTAACAGAGAAATTTAGTATTGCATTATGCTAATATTTTTTAGTTATGCTTTTGACTGTTCAGTACTTTTGTCATACATTTAAATGTACCTCACACTGCTGAACCTTCTGTCCAGACCCTGACAGCATTGCAGTGGCAGGCCGAGAGGGATGTCTCCTGTACTGGTTTGTTGGCAAGGAAATTCACTGAAATCATACTTGCATACAAGAAAAAGATCACACAAACTATTTACCTGTACTAGTTTAAACAGTTCTCTGTTGTTTTTCTTCCATAAATTCTGCTAGTTGAACACTAAGCCACCGACAGGGTCTGATCTATAAACCTGTAATACAACAGGAAAGCATCGTGTTAAACAGTAAGAATTACTTACCGGTACATTAGGACATGTTTTTCCTTCATCAGAATCTTATCTTCTTCTTAAACCACTGGGCTCAAATTCTTTAACTGAAATATACTGAATGAATGACACTGCATTATTTATAGGTGTGTCAAAGGATCTCTTATGCAGGTCAGATATTCATGCATTTTTGTTCTTTTACCAACAAGTTTGATAGTCTTTATCCTAATCAACCTCAAAATGTTTTTGTTGTGCATAATCAATTGTTAAATTTGATAGAAAAGACATTAAAATAACAATGAAGTTCAATGTTCAGAACTACCATATTATGCTTAATAAACTTTCTAAATAGTTATAAAGGTCATTATCATCATCATCATCATCATCAAGATCATTACATGTCTAATCCTTGTATGATTTATCACTGTATTTGTGAGTAATAGAAGAAAAATGTTCGATGTTTACATTATTCTGGGTGCCTGTGTCTAAAGCTTTCTGGTCCAGCAATCACGTCCTGAAATTCCTTACCACTGTGTAGGCTGAAGGGATGGTCGCTGGCCTGTGGTCACTCCGGAGGTACTGGTTGTGTTCCTCCAGATGGCCTGACCAGCACGGCATCCAGGGACGGCATGGCATTAGAGTAGCAGGTGAGCGCCCCGAATAGGCTAGACATGTCATCATGATCATAACTTAAGATAAGACGTCATTGAACAAAACTCCCTTACCTCGACGTTGCCCAGACCAGCACAACATTTAGAGCCATCAAAACTTCGAGCCATCCAGAAACTGTTTTCAGACATAATCTGTTGTTTTGCGTCTGTTTCCTCACAAACCTCCAGACTAAAGAGTATTTAAACATGTAGATCATTTTGGGAGACTGAGTGAAGACTAGTTTTGCTAAATATAATTTTTTCTTTGCTTAGATTTGCAATATTTATGGAAGAATACATAACAAAATCATATGTATATGATAAACATTATAACTCTGCTTTGGACTAAAATTCACTGCAGTTTTTCTACCAATGTAATCTGCAATGAAGTTTTTCAATAAACCTTGTGCTTATTAACAGAAGTGGTAGATTTAGGGAATTAATTTCAGACAAAACATAATATACCAATGTGTGAAAGTTTTCATTTCAAATATCTTTTGTTCTCCACTGGAGACTAGCCTGGTCATATTATTAACTAGCAACTTGACGTGACTTTGCTACAAACACACAATTTAAGAAAGGAGAAATGAGACTGGGACTAAGAAAGACATATAGAGCCATCAGAAAATTAATGACGTTGAAATTTGAGCCAAATAATATAAATTTATATGAATATATATTGCAAAACAAGTGGTACGTTAACACAAAATTGGAGCAACAAGAATTTGCAAACGGCAAGTTTGACTTTTAAGTATGTGACTAAAATCACTTGCATTAGCACATTTATTTATGTTTCAATGTTATAGTTTAAGTTCTTTTGATAGTAAATTAATTCAAGGCTCTGCATTACTGATTTATGAATGAAGTATTGTAACAGAACTACAATGTACAATGTCTACATAATTGTGGATTTGCAGTGTAAGTGTCTGCCTTTTGATCGAGTGATTGTGAGTTCAATGTAAACAAGAGCTGTCTGAGGAAAGCGCGCTCGACTTTTCTTGTGCTTGTCAGAGTTTTCTGGCATTTTTACTACAACATACTGTTTGTATAGTAGGGGCCAATTAAACAAAATTAGTTTCATTCTTGCGTTACTGATTGGAAATAATTTTTTCATAATTTTCAAAACAGTGACCTTGACCCCATCAACCCCATATGCAATCTTATGCAATGTTTCATTATACATTATCTATAAATTGAATTTCATTTCAATTTGTTGTTGAGTTATAAAGCAGAAACAGTTTTTTTCTATTTTTAGTTACCATGACCTTGATGCCGAGCCCACCCTAACCACAAATGCAATCCCAAGTAAAATGTTACTTTATGTATGAAGATTGATTCTCAAGTTAGAGAGTGAAAACAAAAGTTGACGCAGCCATCCCACCCACTTAAAATTTATAACTGTAAAAAGGCCCATAATTTTGAAAAATTTCACACTAGAGTTATCAAAATTGGCCTATAAGTTCAATTTTAATATAGGGAATGAGTATTATAAGTTTGAATTAAATCCCTCAAGCCATTCCTCAGAAACCAGCTTACCAAAAAACTTTAACCTGTCCGTATAGCTTATATGTAAAATTTCTAAGCGTTAAAAGGCCCATAATTCTGACAAATTTAAAACTTGAGTTATTAAAATTGGCCTATGAGTTCATTTTCATATAGGGAATATGTGTTCTAAGTTTGAATGAAATCCCTCAAGCCATTCGTGTGAAACCAGCCTACCGAATAACTATCCATATAGCTTATATGTAAGATTTCTAAGTGTAAAAAGGCCCATAATTTTGACAAATTTCAAACTAGAGTTACCAAACTTGGCCTATAGTTTCATTTTAATAAGGAAAATAAATGTTTTAAGTTTGAATGAAATCTCTCAAGCCACTCCTGAGAAACTAGCTTACCACAAAACTCAGATGCCAACGCCAACGTGAGTAGAATAGCTTGCCTTTTCTTCAAAAACTGGAGCTAGAAATACCACACACAATTTTGCATGTACCTTAAATTCACATAATTACTAGCTCTGTAAGTTTCTACATGGAATAACAGAACATTAATTCCCTACCCAGGGATGGCATTGTATCTGTACCAGAACGCAGCAACTAGTTTCTTCAATGGTTTATTATCACGAAAAAGCTGTAACAAAATGAACCGATATTATATAACTTGACAATTAAATTGACTAGACACGTAAATACAATTATCACAATAGATAGCAGATGTGTTTAATCCCAGTTTCACATTAATAATAGACTTTTAACAGTTAATGTATTGTTACCAAGCAAAATATGGCCAAAATACTAAATAAGAAAATAAAGAAGCCTAAAGGTGAACATTTCACCTCAATAAATGTTAAAGTAATCAAAATGGGCATGTTTCTTATAAAACACCTCTCACTGTGCTGAGATCTACCTGGCTGAAAGAACATTTCACCTCAATAAATGTTAAAGTAATCAAAATGGGCATGTTTCTTAGAAGATGCACGTGTAGAGAACATATCGACACATGATAAAACCTAACGTATCTGAACTGACATTAAGTATGAATCTATAGGGTACAAAGTATATGAAAACATCAGTAAGTTTTCCATTATAAACAGTGGAAAAAGAGAATTGTACATAAATGACAAAAATAAGACTAAATTGTCTTACATTAAGGACCAACATGGCTTCAAAGGGCTTTCCAATCAATGAATGTGTGCAGAAACAATGCAGCGTGCCAGAAAGTGGTTGCGGAATAACTTCTTTATAAAGAGCTTCATTTAACAACAACTCAATAAGGTTACAAACCACTACTACTAAACGATATAGCCGTGACATTCTCTCACAGTATCAGTCAACAATACATACCTCTAGCTTTGTGCATGTTGCATTCACCAATCGAGTAATGGAGACAAGCATCACCAGGGCCTCTCCTTGCATAGTGAACGAGGAACCCGTTATTGCCATGGTGAAATACAGCACTGGATCAATCAACTTCTGGATCAATCAATCAACTTCTGAAAAGATGTAGCATAAATATAAATTAAATTACATACAATAAGTTTCATTAAATACATGAATTTTGGATGTTCTGATATGGAGATAAATCCCATGTCAGTACTTGCAAATGAGAATTCATCAAATGGTATATAAAAAATGTTCAGTGAATGGCATTAAAGGCACTTCCAACAATCTTGCAGTTGGGCTAGCGCTTTCGCTCTTGAAAGTGTCTGCCTCTCACGCTGTAGACCTGGGTTCAATTCCCCAAAGATGTTCAGGGTTTCATATCTGTGGCCGTCCGTTTTTTGTGATAGTTGGCCATTTGTTTTAAATAATTTGTAGAAAAACATAGACAGACAAAATTAACATCACAAATTTTTTCTTCAATGTTTAATTATTAGTTTGATACAAAAAACTGACCGCATTAAACGTTAAAATACAAAGCAATCAACTGTCAAATATGACTGTATTGTGACAGCCATCTTGCAATCACCTGCCTATTTTTGTGACAGAAGGTCAATATTTTGCAGAACTATTTAAAATGTTTTCACTAAATCACTAGAAACTGTAAATGCTCAACCAACAAATAGGGCATGAAATATGTCTGAAAATTGTCAAACTGCTTTTATATTGTTTTATCTGACCTTAGTGTCATTACACCGAAAATGTGAAAATATGCCTAATCAAATAATAGTGCCAAAGTGGGTCAGCTGATGATCACTGACATGCTAAAGCAAGAATCCATGGCAAAATGCCCACTGAATTTCAAAATTTGGGGAACATGTACCCTATGCCTTTGAAAATGTGGATACACAAACAAAACTTTGGTTACAACTAAATAACTTCTTAGTTTTTTTTCGTATATACCAATGTCAAATTTACCTATACATGTATACACAATATTAGTATCGCTACTCCCTAAAGTAAATTTAATTAACTCATCTGTTACATTTATAAATAAAATATTTCAACTTTAAAAATTACAGAGGTAATTATCAAACTGCGGTTTGACAACGTATACACCTGTAATAAAATTATAATCCAAAACCATTATCTGAATTTTGCCGTTTAGAAGACATACACACAAATTATATTTACAGTTCATGTAAAACCCGTGTTTTTGCCAGAAAAATGCTAAGAAATTGTGCTGATATTTACAACATCACGTCATTTGCATGAAAAAGGGTGGGTGTATGGCCCGCGATATCAAAAGTTGGTAGCGCAAAGAACTGTGAAATCATTACTTTTGTATAAAAGTTTTGTAGCGCAAAACAACCAAATTAGGTATCTGTATTGCGAACGATGCGCGGTTGTACTTATATCATGGTTACTCGGCCTTATGTTGACAGCGTTTACATTTCCTCTAAAAAGGAAAAGCAGTTACACCATATCGATAACGTTATTGTCATTCCCATAGGTTAATTAGTATTTTTCTACGACACACAGTTACTTATAAAACCATCCACATGGACAGCGTGTAGCATGCTTTTCTCGACCTGTAGCAGTGATTCAGCAAACAGCAGTGAAAGGATGTTGTTAAGGGTGGCATGCGCGATACAAGTTGTTGAAGTTAAACTGTTATACTTTGATGACGATTGGGTCGTGTTATTGTTCGTCACAAAATACAAGTGTCAATGAAAGTGGAGCGATGAAGGTGCGAAAATCCGGCCCAAACTGGATTTATTTCTGAAAGTTGGTGTAATGAGAAAATAAACATATATGCTAAAACATTCGGGATCCATCGCCGATTTGTATAATATCCGTCTATGAAGACGACAGAAAGTGCCCACCCCCCCCCCCTGAAAATTGGTTCAATGTTTGGACCATACATTTTTAATGAGTGCATGTACCCCAACAGTCTTAAAATTGTGCGTGCATCACAATTTCTTAACGTGTTTCACGCAGTGTTTTCCGTTTCTGACTCATTTTTCAGTTATAAATAGACTTTGATTACCACCTCGTTTTATGAAACCATGGTAATTTTATTTTGGGCATTGCATTGTAAACAATAATTTGAATAAACATGCCAAAAATAGGATTGTAACAAAACATGTCGGTCACGATACACGATGACAACTGGAGTGGAAATAAGCAAGTCATTAAAGAGACGTCAGGTGGTAAGGTTTTGCAGGAAACAACTTTAATCTCAAAATGCTGCAAAATGTGATTATAGCCAAAATGAGTTGGGATACATATTAATCACACAAGTGGAACATCAACATGTGACAGAAAATGGCACACAGTCATTTCGAGTTTTCGACATTAACATTGGTGGATGGTAATGTTTTTTTGTTCATGTTTAAAGTTTTCTTTAAAAGAAACTATTATTAATGACCTGTGTTACCTACGTGTCAGTTGTTACGCAGAGTTATTTATTTCTGCAACCTTTCCTATCAAAATATCCGCCATTGTGGTGTACTTGTTTTGGACAACAACAACAAAAACACTGAAGACCGGAAGGGGCATCCTATCTACCAAATGGGAATCGCAATGATATTCAAACTATATAAGCATCTTTTTATATTAAAAATACTCGATTAAAATTTATACAAATATCCATATAGATGTTTTAACAAATCTTTTTAAATTATTAATATTTACTTTTGCACCAGTGTTTCCAAACATAATTTTAAGATTCTTTCTGTACAAAGGAGCTCTTTTCGCTATTCAATTAAATGGTAACCGATTAACGTAGGATATTCAACACTATTTTTATTGATGTTTCGCCCCTAGAAAGTTTCGCTCATCTCAATTTTCGCCCCTTGCACGTTTCCACAAAAACAATTCGCCCCACTTTTGCAATCATAGAATTGTGGTGTCTGCTCGAATTGAACTTGTTTTTTTTTAACAGAAATATTAACGTTATTTCAATATGTTTTATTAACTTACTACAAATGATTTTAAAATATGAAGAAACAATATGATTAGGCTGTATATCGTTTCTTTGATATTATATCTTTTTAATATGAAATACCTTATTACAAAATTATTATGTTCTAGTATGTGAATTTAATGTTTATATAAGAGTATTTGTATATGTTAAATAAAAACTTAATGAAGAACATATAAAATACAAACACTTAACTTTGTCCACTTATATCTTCAATTTCTTACCCGAATGTTTAATAATTATATACACTTTAATTTTTTTATTCAGACGTACAACAGCTATCCTATATTTAATATCAGATCAGGAAAATGTTTTGGGGCTGCCACTGAATAAACATTTCCCATAAATATTTATAAATGGAGCTACCTCACAAAAATATATAAACTTTAAGTAAAATCCATTTGGTGTGGGTTAGTGTATAACGCAAAATCAATAAACATCACTTGTCTATAGTATATGAGTATTTAAAATGGACCAGCCTGATTCGGGTTTATACAAACTAATTCATTTTGTTCAAATACACAGTTTGATAATTTATGTCATTATTTCAAGGTCAGATAAATTCCTAAATGGAATAAAGATGCAGGGTTCAACGATAGTATCTATTTAGATATCTTACAGCGTGTAACAACATTTAAAACATCAGTTACCTAATAGCAAATTAGTGTTTAATCTAGAAGGGCAGAGGGGCATGGCACTTGACTTGGAATAAAGGGCATTTTGTGCGTGGTGACACTGCTTAAATGGCACATTAGGTTATAATATTTTTTTTTTGCTGAAGTAATATTTCAAACCACTATACATATTAAATTAAGCAATGTAGCAAAGATTGGTATCAAACCACTGAACAAATTAAATGATCTCTTCTCGGGGTTTTTGATCGTTTAGGAAAATTAAAATTTAGAGGTCGGTTTGAAACATCCGTTTTTAAGGAATGTGAATTTAATCAGTTGCCCGCAGATTTTCGAAAGCCTCCTGACACTTTGTGTACTGGTTTATTGATCAGAATTGCGGCCCCTATGTCTGTTGCAGTCGCGGTCCCAATTGTATTGCAGCCGGGGGCTTTTTTTTCTTAACTGTCGCAAAACAGTGAGAAATCTTCTTTAACAAATGATGATTTTTATTAATCTAGAAGGGCAGAGGGCATGGCGCCTGCATCTGCGCGCCTGTATAATTAACAATTAACGTGTAGTTGGTCGTTTTTAACAATTGCACACCTTCGCTGCTTTGATTAAATAATTCCTCTTCTAAAACATCAACAGTAAAAGCACCAACACATGAATTGTAACACGGCGTAACACAAACCGTCTTGTCATACCGTACTTGTACTCGAGGCGAAATCGTATCTTAGTAACTCTACGGAATGTCTTTTATACCTTTCTAATTTGTCACAGCATTTTGCAAAGAATAACAGCGAATCTATACTGGATAATCATTCCGTTCATTAGTTGTGTAATTAAATGTAGACGATTACTGTTACATACAGTTACATAAACACACTGAGGGAATCTGAATGAGGTAAACAAATATATTAAAAATTATAATATATTGCAGTAATGGATTGACAAAATATACTGTACATGTCTGAATATTCAAAATGTATCGCGTGTTAGTTTGATTCTGCAATGATAATATAAGATATCGGCTTTAAGCCTTCACGAGTGGAAAAAATACACCAACCATATCGAAGGATATGTAATTCAATACAGCTATACCAGGGGCGGTATCGCAAGAATATAACAGGGAATATCAATCACAACTGTTCAACAATTACAATCAAAGGTAAAATGGAAGATGATTCAATAATTACAGGTAAGGTCAATCATAACAGGGGAGATCAGTCATAACAGGGGATATCAGTCATAACAGGGGAGATCATTTATAACTGGGAAGATCAATCATAACAGGGGAGATCATTCATAACTGTGAGGATCAATCACAACAAGTGAGATCAATCGTAACATGGGAGCTCAGTCATAACAGATGACACAAATCGTAACAGGTGAGATCAATCATAACAGGTGAGATCAGTCATAACATAAGGAGATCAATCATACCAGGTGAGATCAATCGTAATATGGGAGATAACAGGGTATATAAATTATTACAGGGGAGACCAGTCACTATAGGGGAGATCAGTCATAACAGATGATATCGATCGTAACAGCTGATATCAGTCATAAAAAGGAAGTCAGCAATAACAGGCGAAATAAATCATAACAGGTGACACCAATAATTACAGAGGAGATGAATAATACCGGTCGAGAACAGGACATACGTCAAAACAGAGATAAATCGTTGCGCGGGAGTTTATCCTTGGCAGCAGAGCACAATGAATAAGAGGAACAATAAATGCTTTAGAAAAGAATCAAAATATTGACACGACTGATATTTGTGCTGAATGGTGTTGTGTAACCTAATTTAAACTTACAAGGTTAGCTCCCTTGTTAAAAGTTGCGCTATTTTCAACGCGTTGTTCAAATTTTCCTTACCAAGAATGTTGATTGATTTTAACAATACAAACTGCTGGGCATCTTGAGATCCGCACAGAGTAAGCTTGTCATACAATAGTAATGGTATTTCTGTAAGGATGTTAGACTTGATGTGGATCTTTTTATTTAAAACACTCTAAAGTTTACTTCAGTTACCAAAAGGCACAGACTAGTGTCCTGATTAGAATTATAATAAGCTGATCAAATATTGAGATAGGCTAAAATGACATTGCAACATAGAACAATTGCTTGCATGCATTTACTGTGACTCGCACACATGTGTGCACTCTAGTCCAAATAATAATATGTGGATTCTGAGCTATTTTTTGAATGAGCAGAATAAACATTACGGACACTAACCCTTTATTTATTTATTTGGATTTTTCGCCGTATTCAACGGTATTTCAGTCATATAACGGCGGTCAGTTAACCTACTCGCACTTTTCCTGGGTAAGCTGGTTAACCAGCACTAAGTGCACATACTTATGCCAGTAACTGACAACCGCCCTACTTGAATAAGAGGTAGGGGGAGAATGGCCGTAGAAATAATTTCATGACCAATCTCCACTCAAGTTATGTGGCCGGGCTGGGAATCCAACCCGCGATCTTTGGGTTTGTAGTCCAGTGCTCTACCAACTGCGACCTCATGTATATAGGAGTAGTGTGCACCCCAAATTCAGCAGCCAGTTATTCTTTCTTCATTGTAATTGATCCGTGAAGTGTATATACAATTGCTTACAAAGCTGCAAAATGTTGCAAGAACACCTGTTTACATAGCGAAATAAATAATCAAACAACAAAACTAAAAAACATTGAGAACATAAATTGAAAATAAGATTGCTCACTACTAAGTATACCCATCACATCGTCATTTAGACTGACACTATATCACATATTATATTAAGCTTAACTGTGGCCTGCTTCATAGGTTAAGAGACCGCCGCTATTGCTTCACAACATAAGAGCTTGCCCTTGAAAAGCCTGGTACATGCTTTGCATGCGGACAATGTTACAACAAACATCAATATTTTTTTGTCTCTCTGAATTCCGTCAATGCAGCATTTGTGCAATATTGATTATTGATTATTTAAGTTGGTCAATAGCTGCTGATAGCAAATGTTTACTTGTTACGTATTCTCGACTATAAATAAAAGTTGTCTTCTCTTCTTTTGATAAAACTGGAAACATGGCTTTGTGTGTGCGTATGCAATCTGTTGAGAAGCACATTTTGTATAAACTCATAAAAATAGGAAGTATTCACTTATATATTATATTGTTTTTTCTATACCTATAGTTTATATTTTAACACAAATTAAGTCAGTGTAACTTTAATCCTCTTTCAATGAAATGCTACCTTTTTTAAAAAAATCAATTCCATATTTATGGTGAAACGCAAAACAAACACGTAACAAGTGTAAAAATCACAAAGCAGTAGCGTATGAGTAGACAAATAATTGTCGCCCTTGTGCAATTAAACTTCCGATTTACGTAAGTTACAATGCGGCCTGTTTGCAGGATACCAATAGTCTGGTTATGCTTGTCCATATTTAAGCATGCCATGGAAACTTCACAGGATTTGGATGATATAGCGAACTGATCACACAGAATCAATTGCAACGAAAACTTGCACAGAATTTGTGCATTATTATGTTCACTGCACAAGAGGTAATCAAGTTTTGGCGGGCTGTTCGGTACTGAATGATATGGTTTAATAGTAAGCATGAATTTGATCTTGCATGTGTAAGGCTATGCTCTTTAAATCGATACTTGTAAATTAAAAATCTAATAAAAAATAATGTTTTTAAAGATACGGAGGTTTAAAAGTGGATACTTCCTTTTTTGTTTTGACTATGTTCTCTGTGATTTTCATTTTTACACATGTTTTTTTTGTGTTTTACCATAAAAATGGAATTGATACAGAAAAAAATGTTAGCATTTTATTGCATCCTGATTAAAGTTACATTGATTTTTTGTTAAATTATTAAATACAGGTATCAAAACACAATAAGATATATAAGTGGCTACTTTTTTCTTTTTTTTTCTCAGTATAGTAAATTGATGAAAATTGTACCTTTCAGTTTTGCACAATTAAAATAGTTAGGCCAACAAATAATTTATGTGTTTCGGGCAACCTGACCCCAAAGTTTCTAGTTGCGATTGTTTGCAGTGAAATCCGTATTTGTCAGATTTTAGATAATTTTCATTTTATTTTTTTTACCAAAATGTGTCTTTAAAAAAGTGAATCCTGACCCTAGCTAACTTTTTTGAGACCGTTTCCCGAAAAACACATTAATTTTTTTTGGACTTATTTAGTAGCAACCAGACTTTGGCCTTTATAATAAGTATCACTAAACTTGTTGAAACACTTATCAATAAGACTATCTAGATAGTGTAATCAGGTATCACGTCCGGTAACTCCACTATCTGGATTGCACATAATTACTGTATACCCTTGATAATATGTTATAAACCTTCAATACAGCTTTAAAATAACATTAGTTGAAGACATCAATGTATAAAATAATATTTTCAATTTTGGGTGCATTATATACAAGTATTTTATTATGTACCTAGCACATTATTATATAAATATATTGGTACTATACAATAATATCTTTGTAGAAAGAAGTATATTTCTAGTTACTATAATTATACTTATCTTATAGTTGAGACAGTAACTGTTTCAAACGCCTGTATATGCAATTTGATACAGTGAATTTTGACTGGTTTCTGTTCAAGCAAAATAAACATTTTCGGTACCTGGGTAATTTAGCGCCAGGTACCCAGGTAGTCAATTACTGCTTGTCTCACACCTAATCAGAAAGTGCTCAGTGTATTGAAATTGTATGAATTCTACATTTATAGCAGTTCAATGAACTATGAAGTTGGTTATTTTGTATTTGATGTATACCATGTTTCTCTGTTATTGCAGAGTACTGAGGGCTACACCTCAGATGTCACCTGTACATGTGACATGAACTTGGAAGGACCGCCCAGTGACGAGTGCTTTGATGGCTGCCACCTGCAGCCAAACAGCACCCAAGGTTAGTAGAATATGAGAACTTTTATATGCAATATCTAACAGTATATTCACACACTTTTCCAGGGATGGCGAACACTCGTATTGCCTTACTTGTCTGTTTTTGGCAAATGATATGTGCTGATTTTCTGTACTGTACAGTAAATTTATAAGTAATTGTGGCAAGTTTTCACTTGCCCGTATATGCTCTGGGACAAGCTGGGCAATACGAGTAAAGGTTCATGTAAGGATTACAGGACGTCTAGGATCATCGTCCACAATGATTGTGAAAATGTCGGAGGTCAGATTAATGACGCAAAATATTTATCTTAAAGTTAGATAGTGATGATACGGGTGTAAACTAGTTATCTGTGTACTAAATAAAGCAGATTCTGGACTGTGATTTTCGATATATCAGCATGAAATGACCGATGTATGTCACAGGTATGATACAATAAAGGGCCATTAAACTTTTTATTCCTAAGGCTATGTATCATTTCATTCATACATTTCGAATGAAATATTAATTTGTGTTATGTTGGTCTAGGGACGTGTTCACAGATTGGCAAATTGAAAAATTTCTAAAATTTTGTCATAGAGCCCAAAAAGAAAAAAAATATATAATCAAGCAAAATAGCATTCTAGAGTTTTTTTAGCTCAACTTTACGAAGAAAGGGCAAGCTATTCAACTCGCGTCGGCGTCCGAGCTAGGTTAAAGTTTTTCGGTAAGCTAGTGTATCAGGAATGGCTTGAGAGATTTCATTCAAACTAAGAACACTTATTCCCTGTATTAAAATGAACTCATAGGCCAAGTTTGGTAACTCTAGTTTGACATTTGTCAAAATTATGGGCCTTTTTACACTTAGAAATTTCACATATAAGCTGTATGGACAGGTTTAAGTTTTTCGGTAGGCTAATTTCTCAACTTTTTGTTTCCGCTCTCTAACTCGAAAACGGATTATGCTATTGTAATGAAACTTCAAACATAGATACCTTATGGGATTGCATATGAGGTCGGTTGGATCAAGATCAAGGTCACTGTTACTAAAAATAGAAAATTGTTTTCCGCTCAATAATTTGAACACGCATTGAGATATTTTAATGAAACTTTATAAATATATACCGTATGTTGAGACTTCGCTTGGGATTGCATATGGGATGGGTGGGGTCATGGTCACTGTAACTAAAAATTGAAACGCTTTTAGCTCAATAACTTGAGAATGCATTGAGAGATTTGTATTAAACTTTATACATGCATGCTTTATAGCGAGAATAGACAAATAGTTTCCGCTCAATAACTTGAGAACGCATTGAGATATTTTAATGAAACTTAATACATTCATACCTTATATTGAGACCTCACTTGCGATTGCGTATAGGGTCAAGGTCAAGGTCGCTGTTACTAAAATAGAAAAAGGTTTTCGCTCGATAACTTGAGAACGCATTGAGGTATTTTAATGAAACTTTATACATAGATGCCTTATATTGAGAACTCGCTTGGGATTGCATATGGGGTAGGTGGGGTCAAGGTCAGTGTTACTAAAAATAGAAAAATGGTTTCTGCTCAATGACTTATGAACACATTGAGATATTTTAATGAAACTTAATACATAGATTATGTCAGGCCCTCGCTTCGGATATGGGGTGGGTGGGTCAAGGTTAAGTTTACCATTACTAAAATTTTTACTGATGTGCTGTAAAAATGCCAGTAACTCTGACAAGCACAAGAAAAGTCGAGGGCTGTCCTCTCTTGTTATGAAAAATCATCAATTGAAATGTATACAATTCTCAAGTGTTCCGTAACGCTTTTCAGCACTAGTTTGGAAAACACTTGTATCACTTACATAGCGTTAAAATCCACTACCATGACTTTTAGTCAGAATAGCCGAGTGGTTAGACCGATTTTTGACCGCAGCGGTCGTAGGTTTGAGTCGAAGGCAAATCTTTTAATTATTCTTTTTTCTTTATATTATATTTGGTTTTGGTTAGTCCATCTTCTTAATGTTTTGCAGTTTTGATATTAAATGTCATTTTTCAAAAATGAGAAAATATGTGAAAAATTCCCTTTAAAATGCATAGCACATCCTGACCACCTCATTACTAATTCTATTAAAAACCTCAGCACTGCAAAATTTTGCAATGATGTTTAAGGCAGAATATGAAGACAATGTGTTGTATCCATCCACATTGGTTGTTCATAGATATCAGTAAGCAATTGTAAGTGAAACACATATCAGGACATTTAAAGTTTTATTTATCATTACAATAAAACAGAATTGAAAAGTCAAATATGAAAATGGTCCCTTTAAATGACAGTCACATGCTACTTTATATATGTGCCACCTTATTAGGACAATTATCTTTCTATATCACAATAACTAAGTGATTTAAATCATTGTTTGAGTGTTTATTATAGAAATTGCGATGCAGACAGATGCAGTTCAAACTTGTTTGATTAGTTGATGTGTTCTAAATTCATATCAATAGATACATTTACTTGTGCACGAACAATATAGGCCTCTCCTGAAACGAGGTAATCTTGCTCTGAAAGGCTTTTCTTATGCGCATGTGTACCGGAAGAATTTTACTATCTGGAGCCTATATTCTGGCTGATTGATTGACATTGTATTTTCACATACCAGACAATTTATTTTGAGCAATTTAATAACACAAAAAAATACCAGATGAAAGCATTTCTATATTATATTGCTTACCTGTATATTAAATGGACTGAACTCCAGATGGTCCAAGAGTAAAAACGAAAGAAAATTGTCAACAATACATGATTTTCTTAAATAATTGTATAGAACCCATTTAAAAATTTGACACGTAAGTTTTTATTGACTTGAAAAACAATGATTATACCCCCACAAACGAAGTTTAGTGGGGTTATATAGGAGTGAGCTTGTCGGTCTGTTGGTTTTTGGTTTCCGGATGATAACTCGAGAAAGGCTTGACATATTCAAATAATTGTTGGTACAAATGTGTAACATCATAGAATACAGGTCAAATTCAATGTTGGTTACAAACCGCTAAATTTTGACAGAGTTATGGCCCCTTTTTGACTTATAATTCCCTAAAAACATGGTTTCTGGAGGATAACTCAAGAACAGCTTGACATATTCAAATATGTTTTGGTACACATGTGTAACATCATACAATACAGTTCAAGTTTGATGTTGGTTACAAACCACTAAATTTTGACAGAGTTATGGCCCCTTTTCGACTTATAATTCCCTAAAAACATGATTTTTGTACGATAACTCAAGAATGGCTTGACATATTCACATAATTCTTGGTATACATGTGTAGCGTCAGAAAATACGGGTAAAGTACGAATTTGGTTACAAACCACTAAATTTTGACAGAGTTATGGCCCTTTATTTGACTTAAATTCCCTAAAAACATGGTTTCCTGACGATAAGTCAACAATGACTTGACATATTTAATTAATTATTGGTACACATGTGTAGCATCTTAAAATACAGGTCAAGTTCGACTTTGGTTTCAAACCACTAAATTTTGACACAGTTATGGCCCCCCTATTTGACTTAAATTCCGGAAAAACATGGACAATAACTCATGAAAGGCTTCACATATTTAACTTATTTTTGGTACATAGGTGTAACATCATAAAATACAGATCAAATTTAACTTTGGTTACAAACCACTAAATGTTGACAGAGTTATGGCTCCTATTGGATTTTTTTTTCAAATACTCTCTTGACCATTCTCTATCCATTTCTTTCAAATGGATGCCATAGTTTTGTGACAAGGCCATATTGTGGGCGTATATCCGTCACTCATGTGACAATTCCAGTTAGTCCCCAACCGGTGTTTCACCGGAGGGGACTATAGGTTTTCCCTCCGTCCGTCCGTCAGTCAGTCCGTCTGCAAATATTGTTCATGCGATAACTCAAAAAGTACTGAAGATACTTCGATGAAACTTGGTATGCATATGAACGGCAATGTGAGTATTATGCATGACCTTTTATTTTACCAGAGGTCAAAGGTCACATGACTTACTAAAAATAGAAATAAACAAAAACAAACTGAATCCTGCTATAACTCAAAAAGTACTCAAGATATTTTGATGAAACTTGGTATACATATAAACGGCAATGTGTGGATTATGCAGGACTTTTTATTTTTCACCAGAGATCAAAGGTCACGACTGTTACTAAAAATATATATTAACTAAATACTGTTATAAATCGAAAAGTACATAAGATATGACAATGAAACTTGGTACAAAGATTGAACTATAGGTTTGCCATCTGTCTGTGTGTCTCTATCTGTTCATCCATATATTTGTCCGTCCATCTGTCTGTCCGTCCCCAAAACCTGGTTCCTGCAATAACTCAAAAAGTAATGAACTTATTTCGATGAAACTGGGTATACATATAAACAGCAATTTGGCAATATGAGGATTATGCACGACGTTTTTTTTTCACCAGAGGATAAAGGTCACCTGACTGTTGCTAAAAATAGAAATAAACTACTGTAATAATTCGAAATGGACATAAGATATGACCTTGAAACTTGGTACAGGGATTGAACTATCGGTTTGCCATCTGTCTGTGTGTCATTCTGTCTTTTGTCTGTATGTCTGTCTATCCGTCCGTCCCCCAAACCTGAATTCTGTGATAACCCGGAAAGTACTGAAGACACTTTGATGAAACTTTGTATACATAGCAACAGCAATGTGAGAATTATGCACAACCTTTTATTTTTCACCAGAGGTCAAAGGTCACGTGACTGTTACTTAAAATAGAAATAAACTTAATACTGTAATAATTCTAAAAGAACATAACATATGATCATGAAACTTCGGACACAGAATGGACTATATGATCGCCCTCTGTCAGTTTAGTACTGCAATAACTCAAAAAGTACCTCGAATGTCTAGTCAATGTTACTTTAATAGAAAAAAACAACAACTTAATACTGCAGTGACAAATGGGATTGGAATATGAAACTTTGTACATCTACATATAAAGGGTGATTTGACAGTATTGCACAATGTTTAATTAGCAGGGGTTTTCACCGGTAGGGGACTCTTGTATTGCTTGTAATACTATCAAAGCCTTGTTGTAAATATTTCTAAATGGTATTTCCTTTCTTGATTCAGTAAAATAATGTATGTAAGTTAACATGAATTCCAGTCGTATTTCCTTCCTAGCAGGTGGGCGGGGGCAGTTTAACGTTTTTACAACACATGCTAAACATGTCCAATTAAGGACAATTGATAATTGGCCGGGGGGCCACGTCTTTACAAGGGCCGCGAATTAACAGTTTGTAGGAGGCGCGAATATGACGCATTGTATCCACAAATAACAAAACTAGGCCGTGATAACGGTTTCCCAGTTTGCACAAGGCGTACATTGTTGTTTATTGTCCTTAAGTGACATCTAACTTGTTTACAGTAAATTACAGTTACTCTCTAAGTAAACCAATCAAAATGAATCCATTATCAGCCAATCAATTTCTTTAACAAAATTAGCATGATCTGGTCAGTCTTACTATACGTCACTTGTCAATTATTCTCCATTATATCAACACCGTATATTATACATGAGTCTTTATTATTAAACCATGCCACCATCACGTGCTTGGAAGTACTTTATGCTGTCATTAGACAAAACCCAGGCAACGTGTAATCTGCACAGCAGATACAAGCTTCATGGTTCTGAAAAAAAAAACGAACGATTAACAAATTCACTAACAATACATTAAAAAATAGCTTACATTTCTTTATATTTGCCTAACACTCACAAAGTTATATCGCTCATTTACCACTGAAACAAGGTAAAACAACTAGGTACACGTAGTATACATATTTTGGATAGGTAAATATTCTGACAGGGTGCCGTATATAGTAGTATTTACAAAATGAATATTCAGATATATTCGAATACCTAAAATGAATATTTGAATATTGATTTCAGTATACGGTCCCGTCCCAAATATATTGGTATTCAAAACGCCAAAAAGCGCTTTGTACAAGTATATGTGATTGGTTATCATATTGCCTCAAGACCATGATGAGAAAGGCCTCTTTACGGAGATCCCAACACAAGAATCATTGATAAGATGTAAGTGTAATAATTGAAATATCAGAAAATATTGAATAATAGTGAAATAATAATATTGAAACAAGAACATTTCCTAGGCGCCAAATCTTCCCCGAAGCAAATGACGTTAACGACATCATTGAATGGCAATTGACGTGCTCCGGGTTGCCTATAGTGACTCATTTTAAATGCATTCCATTTTTAACAGAGAAGAGTAAAATCGCTGAAATTTTGTAAATTGATGCAGTATATATTCCAGTTTATTTTAATGTGCTTTTTTTTCTATGAAATAATCATATGTCTGAAAATATGAAAAAAAACTACATTAAATTTGATCATCCCTCGTTCATCACTGGAAATTTAAATTGTTTACTTGGGTAAGTGGCAGAGGCTCTCAGTGCTGTCAGAGTGCTTACTGTTTGTTAACCTGTTCGTCTGTTTACAACTTTACGCATTATTATTATTTCAGGCGATTTCTTTATGCATAGTTGTACTTCTTGACAGCTGATACATGTATAATGGGAGACAGTTTACACGCATATTGGCAAAGCATGAGGAAATCGAGATACAGTAGATTCCACTTAATTGAATATCGGATAATTGAATAGAGATTGAAAACACCAAACCGTTTGCATTCATTCCCATTGTAAAAACTTCGCCTAATCTGATAGAAAATATGGTGTCCTCCGGTTAATTGAATAGCCATTTATCACTTGTAGGCGTATAGTCCGCTCGATAATCACACAATTTCCGAGGATACGTATCATATCGCAAGTTTTGACAGTCACGCTTCTATGACCGCCTTTGTTATCATTTCACACCACGCATGAATGCAGCGTCTGTTGATGTCACGTGACTTATAGGTGTAATTTGCGGGTCAAGTACAGCGCATACACTGGAGTCTCCGGTTACAAAACATAATTCGATTTTATTAGAACTGATTAATGAAACTGATATAATTCACAGTTTTCATTATGATAATTGGTTGCAGTTCGGAAACAAACTTTTGACGCGTGTTACTCGACAGTTTGCATAAAGTGATGAGTGTGACATTTCATTCTCAATTCGTGTATATAAACCCTATGCATCATGTATCATACCAAATCAAAATTAATCATAAAGTAATTCAATGAGTTTTGTTACATGTAATACATTGTACAAATAAAGCGCAAGTACACATCTAGAAAGCAATGTAGCTGTTAGTGATTATTACAAGTGAATTATTTTTCAAACGCACCGTATAACGGATAACAAACATCTATGAACGCTTTTCTGCATATTTATTAGCATTCTAAAGTATGAAACATTTTGTTACGTAACAGGTTTAACATTATATCATCAAAATGGATTAAATAAGATCATAACATATCTGATTAACATTGAAATAATTGAAATATGACTGATTCCGCATATATGAATACTCCGGTTATTTGAATATTCGGACGTGACAAATGGGCTATTCAATTAAGCGGAATCTACTGTACTTGTTGTTGGTAAATAATACATGATTTTAGCATTGAAGTAGGTTTACTTTTAAGCTGCATTTTATGGCAGTTTAAAGGGAGGTAACTGGGTAGTTATGGTCAGCTCAACAACATTAACGAACTTAGTTGACAGAAAGTATTGGGGTGAGGAAATCTGTATGACCAACTAAGCCAACAACTTACGAAGTTATTTATGTAGATTAGACACGAACATTTGAACTGTGATTTTATTCTGAATAAACTGTGCTTTTTTGGAACTAACTTTAATCCGTTTCAAACAATTTTTATATATTATATATATATATATATATATATATATAATATTTTAATTAATATTAACATATTAACGTGTAGTTCATCGTTTTTACCAATTGCACACAGAGCAAATTTCTTTGTACCTTCGCTGCTTTGATGAAATAATATGATAATTCCTCTTCTTGAACGTCAACAGTAACAGCAGCAAACGACTGAATTGTAATATGGCATAAGACTTATACTTCGAGGCGAAATCGTATTTTAGTAACTCTACGAAATGTCTGTCTTTCATACCTTTCTAATATGTCATTCACATCATTTTGCAAAGAATTATGGCGATTCTACACTTGATAATCACTCCATTAATTAGTATAGTACTTTAATGTAGACGCAATATATATAATGTAGACGATTACAGTTACATAAACACACTGAAAGGAATCTAAATGAGGTAAACAAATATATAACACATTTAAATATTATATAAATTGCATCAATAGCTTTACATAATATACTGTACATTTCTGAATATTCAAAATGTTTTGCGTGTTTGTATGTTTCTGCAGTGATTCTATAAGATCAAGCTTTAAGCTTCACTAGTGGAAAATCACGACCGACCATATCAAAGGAGATATGAGTCAATACAGCTGTGCCAGGGGCCGATTGGCAAGAATAGGACTTATCAAAAGTAACAGTGAAAAGCAATCATAACAACTTAATTCAGAGCTTAAATGGAAGATCAATCATAACAGGTGAGATCAATCATAACAGGTGATATAAATCATAACAGGGGAGATCAGTCATAGCCGGGTAGATCAGTCATAACAGGGGAGATAAATTGTAACATGGGAGATCAATCATAACGGAGGAGATCAATAATATCAGGGGAGATCAGTCACAACAGGGTAGATCAATCACAACAGGGGAGATAAATTTTAACATTGGAGATCAATCATAACATGGGAGATCAGTCATAACAGGTGAGATAAATTATAAAATGGGAAGATCAATCGTAACAGGTGTGATTAATCGCCACAGGTGAGATCAGTCACAACATGTGAGATCAATCATTACATAAGGAGATAATTCATACCAGGTGATATCAATTGTAATATGGGAGATAACAGGGTATATACATTATTACAGGGTAGACCAGTCACTATAGGGGAGATTGATCATAACAGCTGATATCAGTCATACAAAAAGAAGTCATGCAGTCATAATAGGCGAAATAAATCATAACTGATGAAATAAATAATTACAGAGGAGATGAATAATACCAGTTGAGATCAATCATAACATGACATACGTCAAAACAAGTTAGATCATTCGTGACGGTGGAGTTCATCCATGGCAGGGGAGCATAATGAATATGAGGAACGATAAATGCTTCAGAAAACAATCAAGATATTGGCACGACTTATATTTGTGCTGAATGGTGCTGTGTAACCTAATTCAAACTTACAAGGTTAACTCCCTTGTTAAAAGTTGTGCCATTTTCAACGCGTTGTTCCAAGTTTCCTCACTAAGTATGTTGATTGATTTTAATACTGCTGGACATCTTAAGATCCGCACAGAGTAAGCTTATCGTATAATAGTAATGGTATTTCTCTAATGATTATAGATTTGATGTGGATCTGTTTGAAGTTTACTTCAGTTACATCAATACACAGGTACTTGTAACAATGAAATTTAATGTTCCATACGTATATCCACTAAAATAATCTTATTAAAGTGTATATACGTATGGAACATTAAAAAATCATTGTTACAAGTACCTGTGCATCAATATATCTTATACGGCCATAGTTCTGGCTTCCATAACTTAAAATGTCGCTTTTTAATATGTTTGTTGACTGTGCGCGACATAAAAGTTATTGAGCAACCCCCATAGTTAAGTCTACCAGCAAGTCTGAAGAATTTGACAGTTTATCAACAGTTAACAAAAAACTGCCAAAGACGGCTTTAAATGCACTACTGAACCAAATAGGCAGCGTTATTGGATAGATGGATAATTTTTACATCTAGTTAGCATACTTATGAAAAAATACGGTCTAAAACACTTCTCATTTACTGTTTCGTTACTAAAGTGTGGAGGAAATTATTTGTCAAATGGGAATCTCACGGGATTTCACGGTCATGTGACTTTTTATCTATTTTTTGTAACAGAACATGTGCTGTAACTTTTGTCAAACACAGCCTGAAACAAAAATGGCATTTCCTGGATTTTTAATTCACTGCTGATTATTTTGTGAACACACTATAATTTTAATACCTAGTAAAAGAATATTAGATTAAACTTAACTATCTCCAATATTGATACAATATGTTTGCTGGTCAGACATAAGAAATTGAACAAAAATAATGCATAACAGAAAACGAAAACCATGTTAACAATTTGAGCATGCGAAAAGGTCATGGTCAATCCGAAACTATCCAAATGAAAATCTCGTAGTCATGTGATGAAACAACAACGGCGGCCTAATTGTACATTGTGTGCTGATCAGAGTTATTTTCAGGTATTTTGATTCTCAAAACATGCCACAAGTCAAAAGTTTATATTGACATGCGTGTCTATGTAGTGAATTCCTCCAGAATTTTCAAAATTATGGATTTATAGCGTGACATAAATATGTTACGACTCTGGAGGCCGTTTTATCAACAGATCGTATCTTAAGCTGATCTTATCTTAAATCCGAGACTTACGACTGCATCTGCGATTACCGAACGTCCGTTTTATGATGGCGATCGTAAGTCTCAAATCGCAGCTAAGACTTGAATTGGGTTTACGATCTGAAAAATCGCTAACCAGTCTGAAAACGTCATCAACTGTCACGCGATCTCCCGCGTAAAAGTCATATCGTCTGCTGTCATAATAAACAAAATTTACGTAGCATTAGTAAATCATAATGTGAATGCTCGAAGAAAATGATTATCCCCCTTGAATACCGTTTTGATCTAGCGAATTTGTTTGGCGTTATCAAACACATCTTAAAAAAATAAATTACTTTTAGGTAAAATGATTCGTGGGTTATAAAATCGGTATGTTAGTATATCTAAAATCTAACCTGAGTGAGAACAGGTATGGAACATGACCTTCTCGTTGGCTTACTAAGATCATCCTTTAACAATTCTACTAGCTGAAGTATAGTAGGCCTGTCGAGACGATAGCGGCTCAATATTTCCGCGTCTCTGAGGTATTGAACCCCTTTCTTTCGCGAAAAAGCCTTGGTTCCCTCGGCCGAGCTATTTCGAACGCGCCGATGGCCGCCATATTTACGAGGGCTAAGAGTGGTCTTACCCAGTCTTAGCGTTCGACAAAAATCTTACGATGTCGTAGCTGCGATTGAGTTGATAAAACGGTCCACCGTTCTTACGACTAACGTACGACATAATCTTACGTACGACTGACCTAAGATCTGTTGATAAAACGGCCCCATGGTTGACTTTCGAAACGGGATTGGCTTCAGCGAACAGGTCTAGTCAGTACTATATAAACTGTTCGCTGAAGTTTCTTTAGCTAATATGGCCATGGCATGGGACCTCATTCTATTGGTACAACCACACGTTTTGCTGACCAAAAGGCATAGACTAGAGGCTTAGATTAGAAGCAACTTATTAAGCTGATCAAATATTAAGATAGACTGTAATGACAATGCAACATAGAACAAATTCTCACATGCATTCCATGTGAGTCACTTGCACATAAACACCCCAAATTCAGTAGCAAGTCATTAGGGCCCCGCAGATTTTTTGCGGGTGCCCTTTAGTTATCACCCTGTCTGTCCGTATGTCGGTCCGTCCGTCCACATTTTGCATGTTTTTCTTTCATAACTTCAAAACCATTTCAGCTATTAATTTCCAACTTCATGGGTGGATAGATCTCATTAAGGATAAGTACAGTTCACAAGAACCATTACTCTGCACTTCATGGTTCTGGAGTTACTGCCCTTTGTTAATTTGTCATACTTCGTTTTTGCCTGGAGCATAACTCTTAGACTATAAGAGGTATTAACTTGAAACTTCATAGGTGGATAGATCTTATTGAGGAGAGGTGCTGTGCACAAGAACCGTCACTCTGCAATGAATAATTCTGGAGTTATTGCCCTTTGTTAATTTTTCATTTTCAGGCGTAGTCAACTTTTGGTTTCAGCTCTCTAACGAATTGAAATATTTTAATGAAACTTCATCCATAGATACCTTATATCCAGACCTGGCTTGGGATTACATAGGGGGTGGATTACACTGTCAAGTTCACCGTTACAAAAAATATGGTTTCTGCTCAATTACTCGAGAACGCATTGAGCTATTGTAATTCAACTTCATACATAGATACCTTTTATTACTAATTAGGGCCCCGCAAATTTTTTGCAGATGCCCTATAGTAATCACCCTGTTTGTCCGTCTGTCCGTCAACCACATTTAAGCTCACCTGAGCACGAAACAATGTGGAGGACAGAGACTTGCACTGTTTGTATATAGCCATAAGGTCTCATTTGAAGTCGAATATGGGCCAGATCGGACGTGAAGTTGTGAGTATAAATGAGGATTAAAATTTTTCTCCCCCATTTGCAAGTTATGGCCCTTTAATTATTTTCCTGTATGTAATGTATAGGGAAAATTCCTTTTGAATGCAACTCCTCCTAGAGTATCCAACGGATTTTCTTGAAACTTGTCTTCATTGTAGAGGATAATGTGTAGTTGAACAGTACGTGAAGATGGGGATTGAATTTTTATTAAAAAGTACATATATTTTCATTTCCTATCATTACTTTCAAAATTGACTGACCCCTACCTTCAAACATGCTATCAATCGGGGCCCGAGGTCACCCATGTGACAAATTTGTTAGTCTTTGCTTAATTGTAATTGATCCGTGAAGTGTGTATACAGTTGCATACAAAACTACGAAATGCTGCACGAGAACCTGTTTAAATAGTGAAATAAAAAAATAAAAAAACATTTAAGAACATAAAGTGAAAATAACATGTATATTAATCACTACTAGGTACACCCATCATAAGGCTAAAAAAAATCATGATTTGTTTCTCAGGCAGCGCCGCAACGTTTTCTAATGGCCCGCAACAATTTTGATTTAATGCCAAAAACAAATTAATTACCTATTTTTTGACGATCGCGTCTGGGGTTTTAAGGAGCAGTCCAGAAATATGTTAATAAAAAATAACACTTTGCAGAAAGTGTTTTTTATGGACATGTTACCTAACAAAATACAAAAACTAACTATTGAAATCTGTGAATTATTAACATTTTGGTAACTTGCTATCGTCTATTTTCTGTATGCGATAACTGGTGATGACTCTTGGGTAAACCAACATGTTTATTATAGTATATTCCGTTCGTACCAAGTGCTTTTGAACAATGCCTTTCTTAAATACGAAACAGATTTCGGACGAATAAATACCATAAACGTTCATAAGAACTATTTACTAAAATTACGATGTATTGATTTACATCCCATGGACAGCAGCTTAAAATTAAACGTATCCGCATTTTAATACAGTGGAAGAAGAGTTACCCGGTAGAGATTGCGGTATTTCCGGTAACTTCTTCCTGTCAGATTTAATTATATAAATCGGATATACACAAATTGTGAAATACTTTGTAAATTTTGAAAAAAAAAGTCATGTTTGATTGGGAATTGTTACAAATATCGTCTATTTCTTGACTTAAACTTTTGTTTCGTAGATGCTTTTGCTTGTGTAATATTTAACATTCCATATTTTTTGAAGAAAATCTGTGTCAATATAAGTTTTTTGGAAACAAACAAAAATGCCAGCTGCATTGACAAGTTTTGATTTTCCTTTCCAAAAATTATTGGTCATTTATTGCAAATATTTCCTGTTTTTAACATTCATAAAAACATGAATTACGAAAAGTTAAAACTTTAAATTGTCTTTAATCTGCACTTATTTACTTGTTTTAATAAGCCATTACATAATGCCAATAGAAAAGAGTAGGAGAAAAAAAAAAATACTTCGAAAAAAGAACAACAATTCTCCCTCCCTCATGATTTTTTTGAAAAAATGCCTGAGAAACAATTCATTAATTGTTTTGAGCCTAACTTCATTAAGACTGAAACTATCTCACGTATTGTTTTATACATAAATGTGTCCTGCTTCATAGCATAAGAGACCGCCGCTATTGCTGCACAACATAAAAGCTTGCCCTTGAAAAACCTGGTACAATCTAACTTCGTTATTTGGAAGTAGCCGGTACCAATACAATACTTCGAAATAATGATTATTGAATTAAACATTTCTAGATAGCATTATTGTTGCAAAAATTGCCAAACTGTATATATAATAGTGAATCTTTCCTTATTTATTATTTCCCCTGACATTATGACTATTGTACACGGTGCAATATAGTTTATTTAGAATCTGTTACAAGTTAATGCGAACTGATGACCTAACGAATGTAAATCCAACTTAAGTACAAAAAACAACAATGAAAGAACAAGGAATTCAGATTTGATCTACAGTACATGCTTTGCATGCAGACAATGTTAAAACAAGCATCAATCAATATTTTTTGGTCCTCCTGAACACCGTCCATGCAGCGTTTGTGCGTTAGCGATTATTGATTATTTAACTTTAAAGTCGGTCAATAGCTATAAATAGCAAATGTTTACTTGTTATCCCCGACCATAAAAGTTGTTTTGTCTTGTCTTGTCTTGAATAAACTTGAAACATGGTCTTGTGTGTGCATTTGTAACCTGTTGAGAAGCACAGATAATGCTTGATGTTTTGACCTTGAAGGAAAATTTGGACAATGTTCCAGATTAGGAATGTTGCATGACCGATTTCTTTAAAGTGATTTGGTCTGTGTGTAGTTGCAAATTATAAATCTTATTATCAGAAGGCTGGCAAAATGTGGATTCCATGGATATTTATATTGTTCCCAGATTTTATATTGTTTGTATTGATGAAAATTGTAACTTTCAGTTTTACACCATTAAAACAAGTTTTGAGCAATCAGACCTTAAACTGTATAATAAGTGTCACTCCCATTAGTTGAATCATTTATCAGTAAGACTATCTAGATGGTGTAAAGGTATCAGGTCGTGTAACGCTACTGTCCCTACTATCGAGGTTGCAAGTAATTAGGGCGAATTCACCAATGTTCTGATGAAGGTTGAATGCTTTCAACGCGGTGTAATCTGTTACTGTGCGTAAATATTTTCACAAACAGATGCGTGTTTGTATCAAAGAAAATGACACTTTAAAGGCGTTTAAACAGGATTTGTTGGCATTTCGAACGGTTGTAGATCATAAAAACCAGTCTGATAAAGATACACTAAAATCTACCATAGTTCGGACATTACAACTTAGGTTGGGACAGCCTATTGCGAGCTTCGGACGCTGATGTAAAGTCTCAGCCTATCCCGCTGAGCGATTTACTTCAGTCTACTTTAAATTGGTTGTCAATTTATTTATTGTTGCATATACACACCGAGATGCTAAGACTGTTCACTGGCAAAACTTGTGTTTTCTGCAAAGAAGATAATGGAGTAAAATAGTTCCAAAAATAGGAAATATTACCATTTAAATTCTTCATCGTCACCGTCATCATCATCATCGTCGTTTTCATCGTCATCTTCTTCATCATTAGCAACATCATTATCGTCGTCACCATATCGTCATCTTCTTCATCATCGTCACCATCGTCATAATCACCATTAGTAGCAACAGCATCATTGTCGTCGTCATATCCTTGCCGTTATATTAGTAATAACTAAAAATGTCAGAATTATGACCACATCAACATGATCACCAACATCTCCGACATCATCATCATCTCATCTTTACAGAGCTCTACTTTAATGCACTTAATTACAAATATTAAACCGTTAAATCAATAAATGATGTGGCAATTTTAAGGGTACGTTTTTATTGATACATACAAGTTTACATGGTTTCTATTTTTTACAATCTCAACCAAGTGAAGAAGTGTTTTGTCTTGCAATATGCATGCAAAGCTGTTTGCCAGATAAAACAATGCTTTTTATCAAAATATCCATGTTCAATGAAACTTAAATGAACATCTTGCAAGACAGCGACAGCATACAAGATGGTATTCACATGCTCTGTAAGAATTGAAAAAAATGTCAGCAATTTTGGGGTGTTCATATGCTGTTTTGTGTTAATATAAATTATAATTATTGTTCATGCATGTTCTCTCGTGTTTGCTGGACAGGTGTTTTTAACCCAAGTTCTCTACCCACTAGACATCGAACGATTGACATCATTTGAAACCTAAAAAGTAGTAGTTCTGTTTTCAACAGATATTTTTCATTTATTTATAGAGATCGGGTGTGAGCATTTCTCATTTGTCGTTTGGTGTGCATATTTAAATAGGACACAATATTACTGCAAATCTAAATAAATGATACATTACATGTAAATATTGCTTGATTAATTTTGCCCAATAAATTTGCTTTAAAAAAAATTTCACAGTGACTGGGAAAGAATTTTTCCATATGGATTGATTTCCCATCTCCACCAAAAGCTATGGGCTCAAAAATCCATGGGATTTCGTCAGATTTTTTGGGATTTACAGCAATTACATGTACATTAAATTTTGCGTTTCTATCAAGAAAAATGCACCGCACAGTGGGTCGCCCTTCATGTTCGAGGTGTAATAAGCATCTGTTGATAGTCATATTTTAGACTTACTTTAATGGATAAAATCTCACCGCAAATTGACACAAATGTAAACCAGACCAAGCATTGTGTATTTTACAGCAGCGGTTTTTGATTCTTTAAACTCAGAAATTTTGGTGCGATGTAAAATCGCATCGCCGAACATTTCTTTGAGATTGTTCTCAATTGTATGCGCAAATATCGCTTTTCGCAGGGGTTTCCCAGTCACTGATTTCATATTTATTTGAATTCCATGGCTTTGACAGTTTGGAGAATGCTGTCCGATGCTTGGTTGAATGTCTGAACCGTTGTAAATTCACCATTTTGTATTTAGCATTGTAGTCGAAATAAACACAATAACTTTACCAAGAAAATCATAAGTTGCGGACCTCAATATATTTATGTTTTCAATTTCAACTTGGCACATTATTACATAAATATATCGGTACTATACAATAAGGCCATACCAATTTGATTATATGTTTAGCGTCCCGTGATTTTTCGGAACCTACCAACCAGGCAGGAAAAAACAACAATGAGATGATAAAAAACATTTTTCTTTCACAACTTATTTATGGCAGTGGTACAAGCTGAAGCAAATGTTTTCCTGAAAAACTGTAATATACCATCTTCATATTGGGAACCAAATTTAACACAGTTTTTTAACTATGTAAATTGATTAGCTGCACACTGTTTTGACGAATATTAGTAAAAACACCTAAATCTTTTCTTTTTTTCAATTTTGAAATGCTTTCCAACTCGATATGTTACATTGTCAAAAATGTTGGTATTTTCGTTCAGGCATCCAAAAACCTACCAGCCCGAGGACGCTAAACATACAATCAAATTTGTATGGCCTAATATCTAAGTACAAAACAGTGTGTTCGTAGTTACTATACAGTTGAACACTGCTTTTTCGGAGTCATGATTCGGACCAACAAAAACAGTTTGAAATAGGAAAATTCGAAAGAGCGATGTTCCAACCTCCACACAACCTCCACACAGAGATTTGTCTGGTTCCCAGAAGCATAGCTCTAATCAAATCCTTGCGTAAACATGCGATAATGCACCTATCAATATTTTTTCCAAGGAAGGGGAAGCGCCATGCATATACGGGGCTTTAGACTGAAAGTCATTCCCGACAGGCGGGAATTTGGCATGCCAAATGATTCCGGATCCTAGGAAATATACTTTGTTCGGAGTTTAGATCCCTGTTAATATTCACCACCGGGCCATTTGATACACCAATTGAGCCTCTCGTGTTGAGGGGATTTATTCAAAATGCTTGGCTTTATGTTTTTTACTTAGTTATTTTCATTTCCCTTTTTCATTGTTGATCGCAAACGATATATAAAAGTACAACTACAAGAAAATTTTTGTATGTAGAAAATTGCACTGAGTTGCATTAAATAAGTAAACTTTAATTAATACAAACACAAAATACTTGGAGATCAGGAAGGATTTTACTTGTGACAGCAGTGTTACTGTTAATGATAGGGGAAGTAACCCCTCCGAGGAGTTTGGCGATGTTCTCCATTGTAATAATACATTTTATAGTTTTGAAAATTGTTAATGTGGTTAAATAAAACTGTGTGTATATATGTATATACTATGTTCACATGTATAATGAAGGTTTGTAAGTAACATTGTAACATTGTAACATTGCAAAGGTTGTAAATTTGTCAGCATTGTTGGTTTCTTCACAATTATAGCTCTACCGTATATCCACTTAACCAAGCGACCACAGCCAAGTCATCACACCTTTGATAGACAGCTTGGGCTATGTGCGACTACAAAATAAACACGGATGATTACGTGTGAAAAACGTAGTTGGGACCGCAAGCTCGAAATAGAGATGAATTGAAATAGGCAACTTTGAATTAATGATTGTTATTTTAGTAAAATAAAGAAGGAAAAAAAATCAGGACTGAAAAAATAGTTTGAAATTGCATGACATTGCGATTTATTCGAATTAACGGTGTTTAAAATAGCCGTGTTCAGCTTTTTATATACTTAACTCAAAGTTTAGACAGTAACTGTTTCAAACGCCTGTATATATATGCTATTTGATACAATGAATGGTGACTAGTTTAAGTTTCTGTTCAAGGGAAATAACCATTTTGGGTACCCGGGTAATTTAGCGGCAGGTACTCAGTTAATCAATTACTGCTCGTCTCAGGCCTTATCAGGAAGTGCTCAGTGTATTGAAATTGTCTGCATCTATTGCAGTTTAATGATCTATGAAGTTGGTAATTTTGTATTTGGTGTATACATGTACAATGTTTCTTTATTATTACAGAGTGCCGATGATGCCAATACATTTCAAGGGAACTTTGAAGGACCTCCCTGTGACGAGTGCATTGATGACTGCCACCTGCATCCAAACTGCACCCAAGGTTTATTGAATATAAAAACCTAAATATGCGATATCTATTAGTATATTGGCATACTTTCACAGGGGTGGCAAAATCTTGTATTGCCTTACTTGTCTGTTTTTGACAAATGATTTTGCTGCTTGCCTGTACTGTACAGTAATTATACATAATTTTTGGAAGACGTCTCTTGTCATGCTCTGGGACATGCTGGGCAATATTTCTAATTTGTTCGCCATATATTGCATCAATCTTCAATATAGCATACAAAATATATGAAAATGGTCCCTTTAAATGGCAGTCACAGGCTACTTTATATATGTGCACCATATCTGGGACAATTATCTTTCTATATCTTTATTACAAGGTGACTAACAATCCATGTCTGTGTTTATCATAGAAATGGTGACGTAGACAGATAAAGTTCAAAGTCGTTGGATTAGTTAGTATGTTCTACATCTATATCATTCCAGATACATTTACTTGTGCACGGCCTTTCCCAAAACTAGGCAATCTTGCCCTGAAAAGCTCTTCGTGTGTCCCTAGGCCTATATTCTGGCCGATTTATCAACTTGGTATATTCACAATCCTGACAATTGTTTAGAGCAATAAAAATCACAAAAAAATCACAAAATGCCAAAATAAAACATTTCCATACTTTATTGCTTATATTAAAAAATTAATGCAGAAAAAACAAATCAACTAGAAATTATCAGAAAGAAACATTAACAGTCTTTTTGTCAGTAAACAATGGCTGGGTTACAAAATAATTTCATATAAACGTTTCATTACTATATCCCTACAAATTCTAACTCAGTCTTTGGTCTCAACTTGTATCTAATAGTACTACCAAAACATTGTAAGAGACATTTTCATGTGGTATTCTTTAAATACAGGATTTTGATTCTATAGTAACTACATTTGAAATATTGCGAGAGCAATGAATACGTGCTATCCAATATACCAATCGATGGGAGACTGGTACATACATACTGGTACATATGTATTGAAGTGAAGTCTGTAGGAATAGAATTTGGAGACATTCCTTTCTTGTCTATTAAGGTTTATGATAAGCAGGTAATTAAAAGGTAACATTTAATAAACAACAATCTGTTGCATTCTATTGTTAGCGTTAACAAGGCTGTTTCCATTTGTCGAATGGTGTTGAAGTCCATAACTGACTACCAGGAGCATCAGAACCATGTCATCATCAACGCCACGCAGTGTGCCCTGGCAGCCACCCTGCATGGAGCCTAATTTACCAGCCGTGGCATGTAGCGTTTAGTAGATATCTCATGGTACGTATAAGGTGCTTCGGTTGTAAAGTCTATTTGCTTCATATTGTGTTCTCTACACACGCTGAGAAGTAATGCGTTATTGCCTCCATAAAATCCCTAAGCAGAAGAGTCCGATATATAATATAATATTTCACTTATACTTTTTGTACACAAAGGTTATACGTTTTCAAAATGCTATGTTTTATTTTTGTTTTTATGCCCCCCTTTGGTCGGTCGGTCGGTAGGCCTGTACGTAGACCATTTCGTTTCTGCACGATATCTTGAGAACGCTTTGACCTACGATCATGAAAGTTGGTACGCTGGTTACTTGGGAGGAAAGGAAGAACCCTATAAATTTGAGGTTAAAAGGTCAAAGATCAAGGTCACTGTTGCTAAAAATAGAAACACTGTTTCCCCTCAATAACTTGAGAACGCCTTGAGATATTTTAATGAAACTTTATACATAGATACCTTACATCGAGACCTCACTTGGGATAGCATATAGGGTGGGTGTGGTTACGGCCAAGGTCACCGTTACTAAAAATAGAAAAACGGTTTCCGCTGAATAACTTGAGAACGCATCGAGATATTTTAATGAAACTTCACTCATAGATACCTTATATTGAGACCTCGCTTGGGATTGCATATAGGTTGGGTGGGGTCAAGGTCTAGTTCACCATTACTAAAAATAGGAAAACGGTTTCCGCTCAATAACTTGAGAACGCATTGAGATATTTTAATGAAACTTTATACATAGACACCATATATCGAGACCTCGCTTGGGATCGCATATGGGGTATGTGGGGTCAAGGTCACCATTACTAAAAATAGAAAAACGGTTTCTGCTCAATAACTTGAGAATGCATCAAGATATTTTAATGAAACTACATACGTAGATACCGTATTTTGAGACCTCGCTTGGGATTGCATATGGGGTTGGTGGGGTCATGGTCAAGGTCACCATTACTAAAAATAGAAAAACGGTCTCCGCTCAATAACTTGAGAATGCATCGAGATATTTTAATGAAAGTTCGTACATAGATACCCTATATTCAGACCTCGCTTGGGATTGCGTATTGGGTTCCTGGGGTCAATGTCACAGTTACTAAAAAAAGAAAAAACGGTTTCAGCACAATAACTTGAGAACGCATCGAGATATTTTAATGAAACCTCATACATATGTACCTTATATCGAGACCTCGCTTGGGATTGCATATGGGGAGTGTGGGGTCAAGGTCACCGTTGCTAAAAATAGAAAAACAGTTTCCATTCAATAACTTCAAAACGCATCGAGATATTTTAAAGAAACTTCATACATAGATACCATATATTAAGACCTCTGTGGGATTATATATCGGGTGGGTGAGGTCAAGGTCACCATTACTAAAAATAGAAAAACGATTTCCGTTCAATAACTTGAGAACACATCGAGATATTTTAATGACACTTCATACATAGATACCATATATCGAGACCTTGCTTGGGCTTGCATATTAAAAAAAAATCTTAACAATTGCACATATTCACAACTTGGCTGCAAGTCGGGGGGCATGCATGTTTTACAAACATCTCTTGTTACATATAGATCTCCGTGTCATCTATGGACAGAAAAAACACCAGTATAAATTCACAATTCGACACAATTAATGAACTGTTTCTGTGATAGGAAAATATCCATGTTGGGTACCCAGATAATTGCTACTTGTCCCAGTTCAAAACAGGAAGCAGTGTACTGAATTCTACAGATTATATGGTCAATCATTTAATGCAAATCTATGAAAACTATAGATTTTGTGTGTTGTACAAGCTTTTGAAAGTAGAGATTACAATATTTCTTTTACTGTTATTTCAGAGAGCTGAAGGCGACACCTGTACATGTGACTGGAATACAGTTTGTTGAATACGAAAAATATGCGATACCAGTATATTCACATACTTTTCCAGGGTTGGTGAAATCTCATATTGCCTTACTTGTCTATTTTCAACTCACCTGAGCACGTGCTCATGATGAGTTTTTAGGATCGCCTTTTGTGCGTCGTGTGTCAACATTTTCATTCAAAGAACATCTCCTCCTAAACCACTGGACAGATTTTCACCAACCTTTACAGGAATGATCCTTGGATGACCCTCTTTCAAAATTGTTCAAATCGTTCCGGTCAGCTGCATATGTAGGTCACAAGAGCTAAAAATAGATTTAAAGACTGAAAACTTTAAAAATCTCTGAAACCACAAGGCTTGGAGCGTTAATATTTGATATGTGAAATCTTCTAGTGGTCCTCTACAAAGATTGTTCAAAGATTGTTCAAACTATGCCCTTGGGGTCAAAACTGGCCACGCCCTAGGGGTCACATTTTTTATATAGACTTGTATAGCAAAATGACTTTCAAAATCTTCTCTGAAACCGCAAGGCGTAGAGGTTTCATATTTGGTACGTAACATTGTATAGTGGTCCTCTTCAAAGATTGTTCAAATAATGCTTCTGGGGTCAAAACTGGCCACACCCCGGGGGTCACATTGTTTATATAGACTTGAATAGCAAAATGACTTTAAAAATCTTCTCTGAATCCGCAAGGCCCAGAGGTTTCATATTTGGTATGTAACATTGTATAGTGGTCCTCTACAAAGATTGTACAAATGATGCCCCTGGGGTCAAAACTGGCCACACCCTGTGGCTCACATGGTTTATAATCACTTAGATAGCAAAATTACTTTTAAAATATTTTTCTGTTAAACTGCAAGGCCTAAACGTTTCATATTTGGAATGTAACATTGTATAGTGGTCCTCTACAATGATTGTTCAAGTGATGCCCCTGGGGTCAAAACTGGCTAATCCGGGGGTCACATGGTTTATATAGACTTAAATAGCAAAATGACTTCAAAAATCTTCTCTGAAACCGCAAGGCCCAGAGGTTTCATATTTGGTATGTAACATTGTATAGTGGTCCGCTACAAATGATGCCCCTGGGGTCAAAACTGGCAACACCCCGTGGCTCACATGGTTTATAATGACTTAGATAGCAAAATGACTTTAAAAATCTTCTCTGAAACCGCAAGGCCTATAGGTTTCATATTTGGTATGTAACATTGTATAGTTGTCCTCTACAAAGATTGTTCAAATGATGCCCCTGGGGTCAAACTGGCCACACCCCGGGGTCACATGGTTTATATAGACTTGAATAGAAAAATAACTTTAGAAATCTTTTCCTCTGAAACTGGAAGGCCCAGAGGTTTCATATTTGGTATGTAACATTGTATAGTGGTCCTCTACAAATATAGTTCAAATGAAGCCCCTGGGGTGAAAACTGGCCACACTGGTTTATATAGACTTGAATATCAAAATGAATTAAAAAATCTTCTCCTCTGATTTATATAGACTTAAATAGCAGAATGACTTTAAAAATGTTCTCCTGAACGTTCAAGGCCTAGAGGTTTTCTATTTGGTATGTAACATTGTGTAGTGGTCCTTGATGCCGCTGGGGTCAAAGCTGGGCACACCCAGGGGCTCATATGGTTTATATAGATGTTAATGGCAAAATGATTTAAATGCTCTTCTCACTTAAACCACAAGGCCCAGAGGTTTCATATTTGGTTAAAACATTATATTGGGACCTCGATTGGGATTGCATATGGGATGGATGGGGTCAAGGTCAAAGTCACTGTTACTAAAAAATAGAAAAACGGTTTCCGCTCAATAACTTTAGAATGCATTGAGATAATTTAAGGAAACTTAATTCATAGATACCTTATATTGACACCTCGCATGGGATTGCATATGGGGTGGGAGGGGTCAAGATCAAGGTCACTGTTACTAAAAAAACAAAACCGGTTTCAGCTCAATATCTTGAGAATGCATTGAGATATTTTAGTGATTTTTTATACATAAATACATTATTTTGAGACTTTAATTGGGATTGGTGGGGTCACGGGCACCATTATTAAATTTAGAAAAATGGTTTTCGCTAAATATCTTGAGAATCATTGCGCTATTTTAATGAAACTTAATTCATAAGTACCTTATATCAAGACATTGCTTGGGATTGCATATAGGGTGGGTGGGGTCAAGGTCACTGTTACTGAAAATAGAAAAGCAGTTTCTGCTTAGCAACTTGAGAAAGCATTGCGATATTTTAATGAAACTTAATATACATATCTTATATAGTGCCCTCACTTGGGTTTGCTTATGGGGTGGATGGGGTCAAGGTCGCTGTTATTAAAAGTAGAAAAACAATTTACGCTCAATAACTTAAAAACCCATTGAGATATTTTAATGAAACTTCTTACGTAGATACCTTATATCAAGACCTTGCTTTACATATGTGGTGTGTGGGGTCAAGGTCAAGGTCAGTGTTACTAAAAATAGAAAAACAGTATTCTCTCAATAATTGAAAATCTGTTGAGATATTTTAATGAAACTTCATACATAGATATCAGGTGACCAACATAGGGCCATCGTGACCCTCTTGTTGACAAATTATTGTGCTGATTTTCTGTACTATACACTATTTATACATAAGTTTTGCAAGATTAAACTTGTCCGTACATGCTCTGGGATAAGATGGGCAATACGGACAATTGATTTTGCAATCTTTGCTTCTATTACTGTGAACGTTTTAGAATCCCAGTGTGGGCTGATAATTTTTCAATGAGGGTACAGTAAGATATAAATAAGGTTATCATTCACTCTATCAGGGCATCACATGAACAATCTCATGTATAAAAATCACCTGACAGTGAAAGTAAAGGTTCAATGTAAGTATCTCAGGACGTCTAGGATCATCATCCATAATTATCGTGAAAATGTTGGAGGTCATGTCAATGACATAAAATATTTATCTCAAAGTTAGACAGTGATGATACGCAATTAAAATCGTCAACTGTGTCACATACTAAATATCGCAGACCCTGGACTGTGGTTGTCTATTTATCTGCATAAAATGAACTTTGTATGTCACCAGGCACGTGTAACCATAAAGGTCCAATACATGTTTTATTATTATGTATCATTTCATTTATAGATTTCAATTCAGAAAGATTCAGTTTTGTTGCTTTTGCGTAGCACATTGGGGCCACCTCATTATAATTTCACTCAAAAAAATGAGCACTGCGAACATTTTGCAATAACTTTTAAAGCAGATATGAAGACAATGTTTTAGTGATCCACATTGGTTGGTGATAGGTATTAGTAAGAAATTATAATGGTAACACATGCCAGGATGTTTAAGGTTTTATGTAACAAAAGAGCAATAAAAAATTGAATAGTTAAATATGCAAAATGTCCCTTTAAATGACAGTGACATAATGTTTCATCTATGTGTACCATTGTTGGGACAATTATCTGTCTGTATCTCTATCACGAGGTGAGTAACAATCCTTGTATGAGCCCTGTATCATAGAAATGGGGATGGGTGACGGAGTTTGAAATTGTTTGATTATTGAATGTGTTCTTCAAAAAGCATACTGATGGTAATTTGCATAAAAATAAGATACAATAGCACAATAAAATTATGACCCCCATTAAAGATGGGGTTTGCTAATATAGGTCGGCCTGTCTCGGTAAACCACTTTCATTCCCGCATGGTCAACAGCTTTCATCCGATGTTCACCAAACTTCATGAAAATGTTTGTGGGCTTAATACCCTGGCAAAGTTTGATAGTCAGCCAAATCACCTTAGGAATTGTGGAGTTATGGCTTATGAATTATCTAAAATTGGCCTTTTTAACCGTTACAATTCTCTAAGTGCAACAGTTTTCATACGATCTTGACCAAACTTGATAAAAATGTTAGCAGTTATAATATCTTAGCCAAGTTTGATGATTGACCAAATTGACACAGGAACTGCAGAGTTATGACCCTTGATTTATCTAAAATTGGCCTTTTTAGCAGTTTCCATTATTTATGTCCAACAGTTTTCATCAGATCTTTAGTCACCAAACTAAATATTTTAAATATTCCTTTAAACCTAGAAGGGCATAAACAGCTCTTGTTTACATAAGATTGCTATGTTAGGAATAAAATTTCACCATATTTTCCACTGTTGCCAGGCTTTAGACACCCAAAAAGAGGCTGTGGACGCAATAATTACCATGGCAACATACAGACACATCAACAACGTTGATTACGCCCACGAGATGGTGAAAAAGGCCACAGGTAACTGGTACTTAACGTTATAAAACTCAAAGTTTGACTGCCTTTACAGTCAGCATATCATATGAACTCTTTATGGCCTTGATATATAGAGTAACGTCAAATGTAGCCATTACTTGTAGTCAATAGGTGTGCAGTATAAACCTGGCATGGTCGTGGAAAAAATATCAGTGTATTAAGCAATTGTACATGATTTTAACGCAGTGTGGTAAATGTGTTAAAGAACAGTATTAATGAATATTTATAAACCTAGATCTATATGTTAGGTTGTATATCATTTATCTTCCTGCCAAAGTCTGCCATCTGTTGCTTTACCACAACAATTGACCTGTTGAATACTTACAGTTTCAAAATAAAGCTTGTTGAAGTCTTCACTTATATTATAATTATGAACACAACATCCATATGAGTGCCAGTATTATTCAGTTGCATATTCACAATTGATGTGCGCGTACAGATGGGCCTGCGGGTAATGAACAGAGGACAGATTGGTCAACAAGGCACTCGAGTTCTGTAAGCAGCAGGAACGGAACTCAAGCCAGACACTGGACCTGTACCGGCAGACTGTGGTTGGGATCGTTATCAAGTGGAGGATTGCAACCCAATGTCTTGCCAAGGTAACATAACATTGATATATACATACAGCCACTGCCTAAGTGGCATGCCGTCCAAATGTAGAATGGTTGCAACAAACACATTGATTGCAAACCTGATCTCATGTCAGTTATTGTGGTCAGTCATTGTCCGGCGTCAGTTGATCATCGTATGTCATTCATTGTCAACATTTTGCTTTAAACAACTTTTTCTCTGAAAACGAAGATGGAAGTTGAAACAAAAACTGGCATTTATTTTTAGATGCCTTTAAATGAAGTTGAACTTGACAGAAAACAGTAAAAAAGGTAAAACCTTAAACAAAAGTTACTGCCTTAGTTGATTGCCAACTTATTGAACAAATAATTGCATCCAACAGACTTTAAATTTGATTGCGAGTCTAAGAGGGAATCGAGTTGGAATCAACATTTGATACTTACATGTACAGTGTGATGTCAATTTGGGTCATACAATAAATGTGTTTAAGACAGGAGTTGTCTCCCTATGGCTTTTATTATTGAAGATTGTAGAATATTACCAGAGTTAATGAGGGGTATTGTTTTTAAAATGACTACAGAAAAATCAAACCAGTTTACTTTTTGAGGAACTGACAATTTTGATAACATACTCAGTTTGGGAAAACATTCTATTGATATAAACATCCCCTAATCACACCAAGAGCTGCATAATCAGTACACACTTAAACCGACTGCATTTAGTCTGTGTGATAAGCTGGTTGAAAGTAACCTTATATTAAACTACAAACCTTCTTTGTTGCATTGTAAAGTTGACAGTTATCAAATACTCACGTGACCCAATACTCGTGTGACAGTTCACATAATTACACTGTTTACTGGTATCAGACCACTGAATGTCATTTGAAGTTTATCTTGGTTTCTGTTCAGTTGGAAGTTTTTTATTGCTTGATTGTTGACACTAGCATTTAATTTGTGTTTTCTGGACTATTTATTTTAAACGAGATACTGTGACATTAATATTTCAGTTTAATTTAAGTTGTAAAGTTTTGTTTGTTCAAAGTCAATTAGCAAAATGGCGACATTTTCTATGTCTACTGTTGCTAAAGGGTCAGATGAATTTAAAGATTTTTGTTGTTCAACCTGCGAAGAGCAGTCTATTGAAGTAGTCGCAGAATTTTACTGTGAAACATGTTCAAAGTTTTACTGTGGAAAATGTATTCATCATCATGGTCAGTTGTTTAAAACACATTCCCCTTATGGTAGGGGAGAATTGAAGAAATGGCCAGCTTCAAAGAAGGTGGAGGATTTTCTGTTGAAATGCGAAGTTCACAAAGATGAAAAATTGAAAATGTTCTGTGAAGACCATGGACAGCTGTGCTGCTCAAATTGTATTCTACTTAATCACAGGTATCTTAAGACATTTTTGTTAAAATGATTGTTCACATAACAATTATCTTTATTATTAGACAATTAACTTTTTAGACTAATATATGATTCAGTCTGATAAATATTATTAGCAAAAATTAAGTTGAGTACAATATCAAAACTTGTGGCTTGAGAAACCAATATATTTATATAACAGAAAAGATGCAGTTTTAAACTTCCTGGTTTTACCTGGATACCAATGTTTAACAGGTAAACTGACTACCTGAATTATAAGATCAATACTGGATACACATCGAGGGTTGATCCTGTAACTATTGTATCTGATATAGAAATGTTAAGTTATTACGATTCCATTATTGCGTTTTCTTCACTACTTTGCAAACAAGGTAGCCTTTATTTCAATGATGGCATATTTATTTTAAGCTCCACTGGCCAAAGGCCAGCGAGCTAATGCCATGGCGGTTCGTCCATCGTTTGTGTGTGCATGCATCCGTAGATAATTTCTTTACACGACCTCTCCTTCAAAACCTGTCCGCCAATTTTGCTGAAACTTCACACAAATGTTTCTTGGATTGTCCTCTATCAAAGTCGCTCCAATCATCCCAGTCTGCTGCACAAAATGGCCACCAGAGCTATAAATAAACAAATCTTTAAATGACATCTCATCCTTAACCCCTGGGTGGATGTTCAGATAATTTAATTAAATGTTCCTTGGGTGGTCCTTTACCATTGAAAAAAACATGGTCACCAGGGGGCAGCGCCATTTTCCCTTTTATGGCTGTATTGAAAACTTTGAATAAATTTTTGTAGCACTGTTCCTTGGGTGGTTCACTACAAAGGTTTCTCAAACTGTTCAGGTCTGTTGTATAGATACCATGGAGGCGGGGCCTTTTTACCTTATATGTCTTTATTGAAAGTTTTGAAATCTTTTTGTCACAAACGACTTTTTAGATTTCGAACTTATTTGAGAGAAATGTTCCTTGGGTGGTTCTCTAGCAAAGTTGCTCAAATGGTTTAGGTCATGGGGGTGGGACCATTTTTCTTCATATGATTATATTTTGAACTTTGAAGATCTTAATGTTAGAAACCACAGCTTAGATTAAGTTCTCTGCCAAAATTAACCATTTTGATTAATTTTTTAAAAAGGCCTCCAGTGGGTGGGACCTCTTTTCCTTACATAGTAAATCAGGGTCCTTTTGCTTCTGACACTCCTTACTTAATAAGCCAGTGGAGCGATACAGGCACTCCTGTGCTTCTTGTTATATTTTATGTGCCTAAATACATGGAAATATCCAGTGTAAGAATATACCGGTATTGTCTTGAAATGGCCAATGTAAACCATCCATCTCACAAGCTTTAAAATAAGAATATGTGTAATAGTATTGTCTTAATATTTTAGAAAAATCTGCCAAATTATTTTAGGCACTTTATTATAATATACTGTATTTTGTTACAGACAGTGCACCAAAGTGACGCTTATATCTGAGTGTGGCAAGACCCAGTCAACTGACCTGCAGCAGTTTGCATTGAAGCTTCAAACAATTCAGGAGCAAATGAACTATCTTCAAACAAATTGGGAGACCGGCATTAAATCACTGCAGGGTTCATATGATGAACAATTACACAAAATACAAGAAACACGCAGGAAAATAAATGACACTTTAGACAATATTGAAAAAATCACTTTGAAGGAAATGAAAAATACACTCACAAGTCTGCAAGCTTCTCTCAAGACTGATGTGAACAACTGCAGTAGGCTTCGTTGCGACTTGAAAATACTGCATGAAGCCATTCAGGACATAAGTGATATGAGCATGAAAGAACTCTCCTTTATAGCAAGCAAGAAATGTAGCGACAAAATACAACAGTCTGAAACATATTTGAAGGAGAACTCTGTTCAGGTTAAAAGTTCACTAACATTCCAGCCTAACAGTGACATTGAGCAGTACTTGTCCAAACTGTCAGGTCTGGGGAGGATTGTACACAGTACCCAGGCATTGACAGTGCAGGGAAACCCAGACCAAGTATTGACTGTTAAAGGAAAATCAGAGTATAATGTGCGCATACCAAGTGATTTATCAGCATGGAGTATCAGTGGCATATGTGTTCTCCCTGATGGCCAGATTCTTGTTGTAGACTACGATAATAAGAAATTAAAGCTGCTGGACCAGCAGTACAGGGTGCTTACTCATTGTGATGTGTCTACTTCTCCATGGGACATATGTCATATAACACTCAGTGAAGTTGCTGTTACTGTGAATGATGCTAACACACATGAGATCCAGTTTATCTCTGTCAACAATGGGCAGCTGGTGAAGGGCAGGAAGCTTCAGTTACAACATGACTGTGAAGGTATCGCCCACCACCAGGGGGACCTGTATGTCACTGATCTTACTGCACTGTACAAGTACACGCTGAGTGGGAAACTGGTCAGCAAGCTGTATGAGGATACATCAGATAGTCTGACAGGTTAGAATCATGGCGGGTTCATCCGGATATTATTAGCAATATGTATCATAAAGTAATTGTAAGACTGCATAGTTGTAGAATGTACGTGTGTCAGTTTAAGTTTACAACAGCAGTTAAGAATGATTTTCAGTATTATTGATTTATATATATGAGTAATCATGTATTTTGGCTGTCACTACATGGCATGTCTATAAATAGACACTGAGTGCTTTTCAATGACACACTTTGTGACCTATTGTGTAAACTTTGTGATTTGGAAATAACTATACATGTATAATGACTTTTATAATTAACATTGCTTCATAACATTATATTCAATCAATAAACCTCAAATTGTTGTATTTGAAATTTGAGAAATTTCCTTATTTATGTTTATAAAATTATAAAATTAACAACAGTTACTGGCTTTTATAACTGGTGAAGAAGAACTAGATAGAAAAGTTCCAATCCCATTTGTTTTGAAACATTATTTTCTTGTAGTAAAATGTTACAAACGTAACTACAGTCACAATGTTGTACGTGCACATGTATGAAACATGTCAGCTCGTGTCAATTTCACTAATATGTCAATATATTGTAATCACGTATACATGTATAGGAAATCCATTATTACTGCATATAGTTACATCAGCTGACACATTCATGTGTACACGTTCATTGTACCGTGTAATTGTTTCCATCTGTGTAATTGTGGTAAATGCAATTCTAACTCACCAGTTAAAATGTCAAACTTTTAGGCAATAAACTGATACAGAACCTTCCTGTCACACGAAAATATTTATTATTATTGGATTTTATGCAGATGTTTAAGACGCGTAATTGTCTGTTTAACAACACATTAATAATACAATGTCACTGCAGTTTGTGTATTAACATTATTAAACATTTAAAGTAATTTAATATCTTGATGTGACTCTGTTTTGCAGTATGGATGTGTGCTGTGAGTCCCACTGGGGATCGTATATACATCACCGACCGCTCCCAGTACAAGCTCCTCACCCTGGCCAGGGATGGGTCTGTACTCTCTACATTGGAGGACCCTGAACTACGACACCCAACGGCTGTACATGTGACACCTGCAGGCCAGGTGTTGGTCGGTGGAGGCCTGTCCCAGACTATCATACAGGTGGACAGGGAGGGCAGGAAGAAGCTGGCCACTCTGGCTACAGGCAGGGATGGAGTGAGGGGCCCATTGTCAGTCTGCTACAACAGGCACACAGCCTCCATCATTGTGGGACACAATGACAACAACATCCTGGTGTTCAAACTTCAATAGCTTACTTGTACATGTATCAGACATTTGTATAATAACAAGTATGGTTATCTTAAAATGACAGTTTGTAAGTTAGAAATGATATATTGTGTACTGTGTTATATTTCTGTGTAATATAGCGACCTAGGACCTTGTGGCTCTCTTGTTAATATTTGTTATCTGTTATCTAAAATAGAAACATTTTATAGTTTGAGTGTGAATAAAATTTCGATTATTTCACCTTTGTCTTTGATGTTATTCATAAACATTGAAAACACATACATGTATGTGATAACTGCTATATTGTTGTTTGACAAGGTATTGATATTCAGATAATGATTACATTTAAGGGACCTGTTCAAAGAGTGACGAATGGAAAATTGTTCAACTTTTGACACCAATTTCGAAAATAAAAGAACAGTGTATACAAAGAAGCAAAATAACGCTATGGAGCTAGAAATATACTGTCAAAACGGTTTAGTTTAAACAATGGAATTAATACGAGTGTTTCTGTTAATTTCGTGGAAATTGTTGACAACATGTAAAACACTTACCTAAATAAGTAATAAAGTCGAAATGACCAAGTGGTTAAGATGATAGCCTTTTAATCCGGAGGTCCTGGGTTCAAATCCGGGTGAGACCAATTTTTTAGCTCACCTGAGCACAACATTCACATGGTGAGCTTTTGTGATCGCCTTTTGACGGTAGTGCGTTGTGAATTGTTCGTCGTTCGTTGTCAGCATTAACCTTGTGAACACTCTAGAGGCTACATATGTTGCCCAATCTTCATGAAACTTGATTAGAACATTTGTCCCAAAGATATCTTGGACGATTTCATAACTGGGTCATGTGGAGTCAATAACTAGATCACTAGGTCAAATTGAATATAAAGCTTGTGAACACTCTTAAAGTCATATTTTTTACCCAGTCATCTTGAAACTCGCTCAGAACATTTGTTTCAATAATATCTCTGACGAGCTCACTAGGGCAAATTGAAGAAAAAGCTTGTGAACACTATAGAAGTCACAATATTCTTGAAACTTGTTCAGAACATTTGTTTCAATGATTTCACAGATGAGTTTGAAACTAGCTGATGTTGGGTCAAAAACTAGGTCACCAGGACCAATTGAAAAAAAGCTTGTGAACTCACATTTATAGCCCAATCATCATTCAAAATTCTAAGAACATTTGTCCAAATAATATCTGGGACAAGTTCGTAACTGGATCATGTGGGCAGGCTGCCAACCGATTCCTATATTCCTATATTTTGGAAAGAAATTCTATATTTTGAAAAACCTGTATTTCCTTTATTTTCCCATATTTAAAAATTGTATCCTATATTTTTGGGAAATGTTGTCATTCACGCGTCCTAAATTGGTCCGTGAACGGTATATCGGGAACCTATATTTTGATTTTTTTCTCGCTCGCTTCGCTTGCATCAAACTTAAATACTCATATTATTGTTAGATCATAGCATACATGTCTCAGTTGCCAATTGATGAGCATGAAAAAGTTTAGCAAATAATGTGTTCATTAAAACGCAAGCTGGAAGACTTGTCAGGCTAGAATATGATCCCATATTTTCATTTAGATGAAGTATTTTTACCATCAAATTAATATATTTTGTCCAAAAAAATCATCCAAAAGTTATGTATTTTAGATGAAAATATTCCTATATTGTTCCTATATTTTCTGTGCAACTTGGTTGACAGCCTGTGTGGGGTCAAAAACTAGGTCACCAGGCAAAATTGCAAAAACAGCTCGTGAACTCTTTAGAGGTCACGTTTTTAGTCAAATCATCATTAAACTTGCTCAGAACAGTAGTTCCTAAGCCCCTCAGGTGAGCAATCTAGGGCCTTATGGCCCTCTTGTTTTTCTTTTCTTTCTCTTTATGCCTCCGGCATCCTTCCGTCCGTGACAAGGTTAAGTAGATTTTACCGTTTTGTCTAGCACCAACACCGCTTACTACAACACTGATGCTTACACAGTTGTTGCTTATGACTATTCCCTATCCACCCATACAACCCAACCTCACCTTGACCTTGACCAAATTTGGACTTATAATAATCAAAAGTGCCATTTCTTGGTTAACTAGATTTTACCGTTTAGTCTAGCACCAACACCGCTTATTACAACACTTAGAAATTTACACAGATGTTATTTATGACCGTTCCCAATCCACCCATATCACCCAACCTCACTTTGACCTTGACCTAATTTGCACTTCTAATAATTCAAATGGTCTGTTTTTGGGTTAACTAGATTTTACCATTTCGTCTAGCACCAAACCGCTTACTACAACACTTGGATATTTACACTGTTGTTATTTATGACCGTTCCCAAACCACCATATCACCCAACCTCACTCTGAACTTCGCCTAATTTGGACTAAGAAATGGACTACCCAGCACCAACCGGGGGCATGTGTGTTGATCAAAAACAGAATCTTGTTTCTAAATGCTTTTCTTGTTAATATACTTTAGATGTTCAATTCCGATGCTTAAATCTGTCAAGTTAAGACATTTAATTGCATACTTCAAAAAATGCAAAAATCTGTGAACAAGTCCCTTTAATTACATGCATTACATTGAGGTCGGGGTGGCGTAGTGGATATGGTGTCCGCCTCGCAACCGGGATGTCCCGGGTTCGATCCCCAATCTTGTAACGTACTCAAGATATCCCCCAAAGACACCAAGTACTGGTTCTACCCAGGATACAGACTCGAGAGTGTCTCAATAAGCCTTAGGCTTTCGATGCAATCAAGCTAAAATATATAGTTTTAAACAAAACTAATTAGTGCAGTTAAAGTAGCATGTACTAAAAATGAGTTAGCCTGTAAAGTATTACACAAAAGGTAACTCTCGATTCAAATTAGTAAAATATTTCTAATTATATGAAACACAATATATTTTTATTGCACATGCAAGTTTAACACGACATGTCGCAGAATTAAGTATTTTCTTATAGCGCTGTGTCCGTCATTATATTATCATAGATTTAGTGTGAACTTAAGGTAAATTCACTATTTTCTTTTCCTAAGGATACATAAAAAAGCTGCCATCACTGTTTTCCAGACCACATTGCAAATGTTGTGAATACAGAACATGTGCGTGTGATCATCAATAAGTGTACTCGGCCAATACACCATCTTTGAACCTGTGCATTGTAATACGCCATTTACTGGTAAACAGTGCAGACAAAACACAACCATATGAATTGGCGTAATTGGTGGTGTACTTGTAGATGTGGAATAACACGTTAGCTGTTAAATCACTTTATTTTACAGTGGTATAGTTTGCGCTGACTTTGCAATTTGATCTTTAAGACCCGATGTAAAAATAATGTTTTTTGTTGAGCCCGCCTGCGGTCAGCTCGACTTAGTTGTCAAAATGGCAGTTCGGTGTATATGTGTGAATGAGTGCGTCCGTCCATCCGATCTTGTCTGGATTGTAACTTCCTCATTGATCAGGCAGTTTTTTAAATATCTTGCCACAAATGTTCACTATGTGGAGAAGGCGGGTCGCGCGCAAGACCTGTGTCCTTGGCTCAAAGGTGAAGGTCACACTTAAAGGTTAAAGATCAAATATGGGCGTAATACAGCTTGTCCAGAATGTAACTTCATCATTCATCAGGAAATTTTAAAATAACTTGCCAGAAATGTTCACCATGTGGAGATGGCGTGTTGCACGCAAGACCTGTTTCCCTAGCTCAAAGGTCAAGGTCACGCTTAGACGTCAAAGAAAAGATCTGCTTGTTAGAAAATGAGATTTCAAATAACTATGATACAAGTTGCTTTCTTGACAACGGGCTCAAAATGTTGCAACAGGCATCTAGTTTATTTTGCGGACAAATGTTGGGTTATGTTTCATGCAGTTTGGGTACGTAACAAAGGGGCCTTTGATAAAGTGAAATAAAACTTAATGTTTTAGAAATTATAGAAAGTGTATTCTAAAAGAATGCTACTTGCTAATTTTTTGTGCGCAAAGCACAACATTATCATTGTTAAACTTCCCAATAAACAACGCAAAAAGAAGTCCCAATTATGAGCTTAGTACGGTAAAAAGGAGTTCCAATTACAATTGCCAAAATGTATGTAAAATCATGTTAGTATCAAAATAATTTTTGCATTATTATTGTTTATCGAATTATTAACAATTCTTTGTCGTTCTCATGCGTGGCTATAAAACAACTCTGGCTAAAGCCCTCATGGTTTAATCCTATGCAACAGAACTCCAAATCGTTGTCTATTGGCCGATAAACAACTATAGATCAATAATTATTTCTTAAGTCACACATAATTTTTTTTTAAATATTATGATTTTCCTTTTGCAGGAATATTAGAAATATGTACAAAAAGTGTTTGAGTTTAAGAATAAACCATTTTTTCAAAAATGCATGATATTTAGACACCTGTGAAATTAAATTATTTTATTGTTTGTTTTGGTCATGCTTATTTGTTGATCTATTCATAAAAAATGTTGAATGAGTTGATTGTTAGTATTTAGTGAACATACAACTTTATCCAATCCACTGATAGCAAGACATTAATAAGTTGTACTATTTGATTGCCCATATTAATATATTGGATATTCAAACAAGCTGTGTCAGAAGCGATACCTGATTTCGACTTTTGGTACTAAAGCGTCAGGCAATCGCCACAATCTTAAAATGGTTCCACTTGGCATTATTCTAACATTCTACCCCTTTCTAAAAGTTTTCCGTAGAACCTTCATGTGTGGAATATGTTAGAAAGTGGTCTGTAGCCTTTAAATCAGTGTTTTGAAATAATAAGAACTTCTACAAATATAAAAGTAGTGACTGGTTTTTGAAAATGTCTTAAAGTCACTAAATATTAAGCTTATAACAATTTGAACTAGAATAAGCTATGACCAGGAATATTTACGCCTTGTTTAATCTAGTCCTATGTGTGTGGAGGATTGTATCTGACACAGGCCATCATCTCACAGGATCTGGTGATGATAGCATGACAAGTATGTGGCTTATTGAAACATTCTTGAGTTTGTTAACTGGGTAGAACCAGTACTTATTTCCTGTGGGAAATATCCACGACATTAACGAGAATACATTTGATACTGAATAATGAATTGCATTATGCTTAGGTTTTTGGCATATGTGTAATGTCTATAATTAGATGGAGAGGCCTGGACAATGTGGATGCACAGACTGAATGTGACAACAGTGCACATGTGGTCGAGGGTTTGAGACTGCATGTTAGAAAGTGCTTCATGCAGCTTCTGTACATCCAGCTCCCAGCGCTGGTGAAACATTGATGACAATAAAACACTGTGAAGACTTGTTGATTATGGTATTGTATGTTAAATATTTCTGTTTCAAACCATTCTATTAAATTGAACATTTAATAATTTTCTTGATGTTACATGGTGAACAAAATATCTTATCAGGAGTCTTCATTGTAAAACAATTCTGAGATTTCAATGTGTTCTAAATCGTGCGCTTGAAGCTATTTATTTTAGAACCAGTGCTTGGTGACATTAAGAAAGATTACGTGTGGGAATACTAACATAATTGAGTTCCCAAGCTAAAGCTGGATACCACAACCATTTCCTCACCATGACAGAGTAACTGCATAATTTACCTGGCATTATAGACTTATTAGGTAGTGCTGGTTTTACTACTCACATTTATTCAAAAATTAGGTTAGGAACCTGCATGCCTGCACAGCCACAAAGTGTCCTGGTCTGGGTGTCACACTCAGAATGTGTTGAATAGCTAAGTGCAACAGTTTTCTTTTTTTCCCTGTATTTCGGTTACTGTTGTTGAAAATGTGCAAGAATGTTGGATTTTGCATAAGGCTATCTGTCCGTCAGGTCCCATTTTTGCGAAGCTTGAACATTAATTTCAATGAGGTCGTTGCAATGAAGAGGATAATACCAGGATTGGTGTTATCTTCAGTATTTATAGAATAATTTCCATTTGTACGGCTTTTCCTTCCAAACATACTTTTTGTTCATCTATTACATGTACAAACATGTTATTATCTAATCACACCTACTTTAGATAAACTGAGTAGAAGTATTAAACATAAAATAACTTGCATGCATTTTATTCAATTGTTGTTGCATGTTGTTTACTTTAATATTTAGCTGCACAGCAAGAAAGTAGGAATTCAGTGCATGGGGTCCTTGTGCAATGCATATCAGCTCAGTGGGAGTCACTGACAGGCAGGCAGGGTGCTGACTGGAGACACTGAAGTTCAAGTCCTGGTGGGGGTTTGTTCAAGTTGAGGTAAGAATTGTTCAGAGCTGTTTGGAACATACTATATCCTTATCAAAAAGTTGAACTAAAGTGTGTTCTTATTAACAATTAAGCTTACCTTACAAAGTGTTTGGTAAGCTATAGGTATATGGAACCTCTCCTGTGTTGACCGTTGTCCGTCACCACATTCAAGACCTAATGTTTCAGCTAATCCTTACACAACACGCATACTAGCCGTTGAGATCTCAATAGCATGTCAGATTGGACAAGCAATACCAGTTATTGATCATTATTTGGTTAAATATGATTTTTTTTTGCCGATTTCATGCTCAGCTTGCCTATGACAATCCTATCATTCTCACGTACAGTAAGTTTGATTGTGGCCCATATCAGACTAGTTACAGTAAGTAAGAGCCAGGACATCATGCGTGTGTAGGTCTTGTCCTTCTCTTAATAATATATAAAAACAAATTATCATGGATGCATTTTGGTGTGAGCTAACATTTCAGTGAGTGATTCATTTCTGTACAACTGCTATCTAGTTGTTGATGTGAGTCTGAGGCAGATTTCTGTTGTCGTGTTGTAGACTGGGCGAGTACTTTTCTGGATGCATGTCTTGGTGTGGTGTTTAAAATAAAGATGACAAATCAGTACAATGTCCCCTGAGATGTGACAAAATTTAGGTATATGTTATTAAAATATAGTAGGGTGTTGCCTTAGTTTTGTAGAATTTGTAGCGTTTATATTGTAACTGCTAGAAGATTGCTAATGTATCAGTGATAAAGGTGATGTTGGTTCAACTGCAGATCTGATAGTCTTAGTTGAAGTTAAAAATAAAGACTGGTTTTACACCAAGTGCAGAAAGGTGTCACCTGCTATGTCTAAGAATATATGTTTTGTGACACACAAAAAAGCAGCTTTTACAGGTACTGTTATTTGTGTCCATGATCCCTGTCCTTGTATGCATTAAAAATATTGACCCAATTGAAATACGCAGTGACGCTCCCATTTCCAGCCAATTAGTCTTCCTCATAGATTTTTTTTTTTGAGGCTTCAACAGTTTGAATGTGATGCAAGTTTGGTCAAATTAATTTTTTTCATTCAAGGCACTATCATAGTCTGCATGGAAAATCATTTTGTAGTCGCTCTGTTGAAGAAACTTAAAACAAACCTTGTGTATTGCGAAATGTAGTCTGACAGTGAAAGCTGTCAGTAATTAAGCAAGCAATCTGGAATTGGAGTCGTTGTCTTTTCTTGTTCTAATAAGGATTGTTCACTCGCCATGTAAGTGAGAGGTCCCGGGTTCAAGTCCCGGACTGGCTGCACAAAGTTCACACCCAGTGACACCTTTTAGCAACCAAATGCGGATAGATACTGTAATATTATAGAATTCTTGTCGTAAATTACTATAATTTAACATAATTTTGTAAAAATGTTTCTTTGTTGAGGCTATTGCAGCATGACATTTTAAGTGTTTTGTTTTATTTTCAATCTCCAACATTTGATGGCTCACAAACAACTCGTCATGTAGCATATTGCAATTGTAAACACTGCACTATTGGGATTAAAATTTTTCCATCTTGTACCTTTTTAGCTCACCTGAGCACAAAGTGCTCATATTGAGCTTTTGTGATCGCCCGTTGTCCGTCTGCGTGTGTGCGTGCGCAGTCAACTTTTCATTTAAACAACATCTCCTCCTACACCGCTTGGCAGATTTTCACCAAACTTCACAGGAATTATCCTTGGGTGGACCTCTTTCAAAATTGTTCAAATCTTTCCGGTCCGCTGAATAAGTAGGTCACCAGATATAAAAATAGATTTAAAGAATGAAAACTTTAAAAATCTACTTCTATGAAACCGCAAGGCTCAGACCTTTCATATTTGATATGTGACATCCTCTAATGGTCCTCTACAAAGATTGTTCTAATTATGCCCCTGGGGTCAAAACGGGATACGCCCCGGGTTTCACATGGTTTATATAGAATATATAGAAAAATGACAAATCTCCTCAGAAACCACAAGGTTTCATATTTGGTATGTAACATCCTATAGTGGTCCTCTACAAAGATTGTTCAAATTATGCCCCCAGGGTCAAAACTGGCCACGCCCCGGGGGTCACATGGTTTATATAGAATATATAGCAAAATGGAATCGCAAGGCCCAGACGTTTCATGTTTGGTATGTAACATTGCTTTTATAGGTCCTGAACAAAGTTTTCTCAAATTATGCCCCTGAGGTCAAAACGGGCCACACCCCGGGGGTCACATGGCTTATATAGAATATATAGCAAAATGACTTTTAAAATCTTCTCCTCTGAAACCACAAGGGCCAGAGGTTTCATATATGGTATGTAACATCCTATAGTGGTCCTCTACAAAGATTGTTCAAATTATGCCCCCGGGGTCAAAACTGACCACGCCCAGGGGGTCACATGGCTTATAAAAACTTATATAAAAAAACAAAAACGTCTTAAAATCTTTTTCACTAAAACCGCAAGGCCCAGAGGTTTCGTATTTTGTAGTTAACATCCTATAGTGGTACTCGACAAAGATTGTTCAAATTATGCCCCATAGGGTAAAAACAGACCGCACCTGATTGGTCACATGATTAATATAGACTTAACTAGCAAAATGACTTTAAAATTCTTCTCCTCGGAATCCGCAAGGCCCATAGCTTTCCTATATTTGTTACGTGACATTGCATAATGGCCACCAAAGATTGTTCAAATTATACCCCTGGGGTCAAATCTGGCCATCCGCCGAGGGGTCACATGGTTTATATAGACTTAAATGGCAAAATGAGTTAGAAAATCGTTACCTGAAACCGCAAGGCCCACAGCTTTCCTATGTTTGGTACGTAACATTGCATAGTGGTACTCTCCAAAGATCGTTCAAATTATGTCCGTTGGGTCAAATCTGGCCACCCCCAAGGTCACATTGTATATATATACTTAAATAGCAAAATGAGTTAAAAAATCTTTACCTGAAACCGCAAGGCTCAGAGGTTTGTTCAAGGTTGTTCAACTTATGCCCCTGGGATAAAAATAAGCCATGCCTCTGGGATGCAAATTCCCATAGGGTTACAAGGTCTCAGGTGAGTGTCCTCGGGCCCTCAGGGCCCTTTCTGTGTATACATACTTGCACAGTTGCAAATTAGTAATTGTCATTCTCAACATGTATGTGTGCATGGCAAACCATTTAGTTCAAGTATCAGAAACTCAACTAAGTTAAAACTGGACTACACAGCATCATAGTTACAGGAACATTTGGCAAAACTAGAAAACTTACATTTGAAAAAGGGAGATCATCCATTTTACCTGTTTACTTAACTAATCAATGATTGTCTTCCTTACTACCATTGCAGCACATTTGTGCAAAGTATTTTCTTAACAGGAACATATTGACAGTATGTCAGCAGTAACCTTGCGGCAAAAAAGTTAATTTACAGAGTATAAATATTAAAAAATTTCTAAATATGATGGTGTTGTTTCTATAAACATTTGACCAACATTCATTGTTTTATTATATAACCATTAATCACCAATTATGTGGCAGTTTGGGATAATTATTACCCTACTGGTGTTTCACCAGAGGGGACTATAGGTTTGCCCTCCGTCCGTCCTTCCGTCCGTCTGTCTGTCTGTCCGCCTTCCATCCGCAAAATTTTGTTCCTGCGATAACACAAAAAGTACTGAAGATACTTCGATGAAACTTGGCATACAAATAAACAATGAGGATTATGCAGGACCTTTAATTTTTCACCAGAGGTCAAAGGTCATGTGACTGTTACTAAAAATAGAAATAAACTAAGTACTGTTTTAATTCAAAAAGTACATAAGATTTGACCATGAAACTTGGTACAAAGATTGAATTATAGGTTTGCCATCCGTCGATGTGTCTCTCTATCTGTTCTTCCATATGTTTGTCCATCCGTCTGTCTGTCTGTCCAATAATTCTGGTTCCTGCAATAACTCAAAAAGTCCTTACCTTATTTTGATGAAACTGGGTTTACATATAAACAGCAATGTGGCAATGTGAGGATTATGCACAACGTTTTTTCTTACCAGATGTCAAAGGTCACGTGACTGTTATTAAAAAAAACTCAATACTGTAATAATTCGAAATTGACATATGATATGACCATGAAACTTGGTACAGAGATTGAACTATAGGTTTGCCATCTGTCTGTGTGTCGTTCTGTCTGTTCATCCGTATGTCTGTCTGTCCGTCCGTCCCCAAAACCTGGATCCCATGATAACTGGGAAGGTACTCAAGACACTTTGATGAAACTTTGTATACGTAGCAACAGCAATGTGAGAATTATGCACAACCTTTTATTTTTCACCAGAGGTCAAAGGTCACATGACAGTTACTACAAATAGAAATCAACTTAATACAGTAATAATTCGAAAAGAACAAAGCATATGATCATGAAACTTGGTTCACAGAATGGACTATATGATTGCCCTCTGTCCCTTTAGTACTGCAATAACTCAAACAGTACCTCGAATGTCTGGTCAATGTTACTAAAATAGAAAAACAACAACTTAATACTGCAGTGACAAATGGTATTTGAATATGGAACTTTGTACATCTACAGATAAAGGGCAATTTGACTGTATTGCACAATGTTTAATTAGTAGGGGTTTTCACCGGTAGGGGACTCCGGTATTGCTTGCAATATTATCAAAGTCTTGTTAATAGTAGTATAAAAAAGCTCAATTGTGTAGGCATGCGTTTGAATCTTACTGGAACTACATTTCACAAAAACGTATTTGTCTTTGTATAGTATTTAGATCGGTATTCGAATATTCGCTTTTTCATTCAATCAAATAATCGAATATTGGCATAATATTCTTATTAAGTACTTTCAGCTTTGTAACCTCATCATTAATCATTATTTTGCACGACGTTTTAGTACTGATTAGCGGGTAGATCTACCGTTGTATTTTAATTGCACATTCCAATGTATGCATACATTACACGGTATTTAAACAATTTAAGGTTCCGCGTTAATTGGTCTTTTAATAAACAACTTTTCAATAAACCAGACGTTTTTATTAATACTGCAGTATGGAAATTTGCTGAAAAACAATACATGTAGTTTATCAAAAAATTTCTCAATTATACTGACTGCCAAATGTGTTATCGCATAACGCAAGTTATTCTTTGTTATTACATGTATTTTAACATGTCCAAACGCGAGTTATAATTACCGATAAACAGTTATGATTATACTGTCTGATGTTATTGTTTATAACTTGCGATTAGAAGAGTGGCCACTGACACTGACCCGTGTATTCAATATCTCTCGATCTGACACGTGACATGACCACATTGTATTGATAAGACGCTATCAAGTACATGCATATATTGGTGAAATAGCGCCAATTTGTTGACAGACAAACACTAGATAAAATCAGGAAATTATTGTTCTTTTAAAGCAAAAAAAAATGGGAATATTCGAATTGCGTTTTAACTATTTGAATGGCGATCATCCGAATCTATAAAATATTGGAATAGTTTTGCCATCCCTCATATTATTATGTCTGAATGGTTCCATCAGTATTCCTAATAAGCAAATATATTGGAGAAAAGGGGAAATTATATTGTGCTTATATATGTGTTTATGTGAATTACAATCACCTTTATTGCTCTCCTTATTTTACTTTTCTGGTAGCAAAAAGCATCCTGACTATATATATGTTAGCTTACTGTTTTAATCTTTTGTTTTATGCGTTGTTTAATGATTCTCAGGTCTGTACAAGCTTTCCTATTCATTGCCTTTTGTTTTATGTGTTGTTTAATGATTCTGGTCTGTACAAGCTTTCTAATTCATTGCCTTTGACAGACCTGTTTGAACTAACAACCAATTACTGTACACACTTAAAGCTGCTACTGACGAAAATCATCAGTTGCAATCGATTAAGCACCACTTAGTATACTAACAATACAAATAATAGAGGAATTAACGACTCGTTTGGGAAAGCCCATCTAAAAATAGACTTCCACTGTTTGGTGTGTGATATTGAGGATGCGATGTTAATTCTGCATGTCCAATTCTATTAAAAAGAAAGATTCTATAATATTTTAACTGTTTTTCTTTTATTTCCGTTCATTGATAAATGTCCTTTTAGATTATTACATAAAATATATTGGAAAATGTTGTACAAACAAAATTTTAAGCAAAAAGTCCTTAGTTCCTTGGGGGCAATGAACCAGGGTTCTCTGCGTGAGAGGCAGACTCTCTAACCCCGACGCAAAACAGGTTCACATGTTTTGGAAAGCTCTAAATGCTACTTGTGTTTTGTAAACTATGGAAATGCGGAGGCGATTTCGATTAGTCGTATGGATCAGAGTTAGAAAACCTAAGAGTTATAAATAGTTGGAAAGCGCCTTGGGATGCTTTTGAAATGGGGTTGAAACAATGCGTCATATTCAATAAACCCATGTGTCTCAAAATTGTGTTAATGTGTCAACAATGTTATTTCAGTCAGTTGTATCAAATACTATAGTCATTTACTAGATTGGAAACATTTTTTTTCATTTTTGTAGTATTTATCTGTGATATAGCAGCTTTAAACCTATACTGTGCAACTCATTCAGGGTGATGAAGTTTTTTGTAAGAATGCAACTTTGTGCAGTCCATATGGGATGTCTTCTAAGAAGACTTGTGTTGTGAACATAACACAGCTTTAATCTGGAATACTCTGACCCGTCGGAAGAAGCACAGCATGCATCGCAAATAGCAGTCTTGCAGGGATTGGAAATGAGTCGCTCATAAACACTGTCAGTGCTCTCTAGCATCAGCTGCAGCAAAACTCAGTTTCAGAAACTCAATGATCACACTCGATAGGTCAATCATGGATAAATTTTACTCATAGGAGTGAAGTCACATGAGAAAACTAGTGTCCTTATATAAATATTTTATATTAACAACATGTATTAACAACAGGGAAGTGCATGGTAGTGTACATTTACAATACTTGATGTAATCAATAGATGTGCTGTCTCAGTTCCAGTCATTGTCAGAAACCACTCAAATCTGTCTATACTTATCTGTCCTACTACATCATGTTTAATTTCTTTTTAGAACAGTTAGGCTTTTTTAACCAATACTGGGACTACTTTGCGAGTAGATGCGTGCTCAATAATGCAAACTGACATATAATGGAAACAAATGGTATAAATAATTTGAGACTACTTCCTGAGTATTTTCCATTACATTTGATTTGATAAAGTTTCTGAAAAGTTTCCTGAGCAGAGTTGCTTTTGAAAAAAAAACAGAGTGCCAAATAAGGCATAACTAAGCACAGTTTGTGGCAGTATTGTGACCAACAAAGTTAGGGTGCAGTATTTCCACTGTTTGTGATAAACGGGTCCATTTAGTGGCCAAACTAATTTTGGCACTATTTGTACCTATCCAGTATAATTATTATGTTGTCAATAGTTTGATAGTTCAGTCTAGCTTCATAAATTATACTTATACTATTATACATGAAACTGTTCCAAAGTACATTTTGTTCCTTGATTGATGTGTTTGACTGCTACATACATTGGTGTGGCTATGAATAATTCCAAAATGCCTATGATTAATAAAAACATTTAACAAAATATATACCATACATGTGCCATAAATTATTTGTAACAGATTCGTAACAGAATTAATTATTTGAGAATCAACAAGGGATTAGTTATTTGTTTTGATAAACAAGGAAGATTTGTTTTCATCTTAGCATGATATAATGCTTACAGATGGTTTCTGAAAACTGAGTTCTGCTTCAGCTGATGCTAAAGAGTATTGTCAGTGTCCATTTGTGTGTTAGGTTCTGCACAATAATAGTCTCAAACTGATGTGTGATAATGAATTTTTCCATCGCTTCAGTTTGATATATGCGTTCCAGATTAGAGATTTTTATTTTTCATAACTCTAGTCTTGTTCACATATGAGAAAGTCCATTGCCTAGGAAGAAAAAGTTCTGGGCGTCAGAGAGTAAGTCCCGTATCCTTGGTAGAACCAGTTCTTAATGTTTGTGAGCCAGTACATATTCTGGGAGAACCAGTTCTTGGTGTATGTAAAAAACGATTTTTCCTGGGTAGAATCGGTTCTTTGTGTCTGTTAGAAAGTCCATTTCCAGATAAAAACCAGTTTTTTGATTGTCAAAGAAAGTCTGTTTGCTGTCGAAAACCATTGTTTAGTATCTGTTAGAAAGTCCATTTCCTGTGTAGAACCAGTTCTTAGTGTCTGCCAAAATATCAATGTTCCAAAGTCACACTTAAAGAATGAACTTTTTATAGAAAGCATTATTTTGGCCAATATGGAAGGATTTTAAAATAAATTGACTGGGATGATGGCCAAATAAACGTCCCATTCTCCTTGCTTCGGCAGATTTTTTTGCCCCTGTTTAAGTGAAAAATTCTTCAATGTTTGAAGAAGAGGCAGTTTAAAGTTGCAAATATATTAAAATTGGAATTAAACTTCATAATCTGATCATAAGTATTGCTGGTCATTGAAGAGCATTAATATCATCTGCCTTTAAAAGTTAATTTTCTGTCAACATTATTGTTTTGGTTCCCCAAAATTGTAGAAAAACATAGAACTTTGGCCCCTTGCAAGGCCCCAGTCCCCACGACTCCAGAGAGGGTCCTGAGTTGATGATGAAGAGCGCCAGAAAAAACAACACAATAAGCAGTAATAATAATGGCACACAGTGTTGTCATCAGGCCCAAAACTACAGATGCTTTAAAGGAACTTGTTCACAGACTTCTGTATTCTTGAAGTATGCCATTAAATGTCTTAACGTGACAGATTTAAGCATCGGAAATATAGAGCTCAAGTATGAAAGCAAGAAAAGGATTTTTATAAATAGATAAGAAAAAAATTCAGTCTCACCGGGACCTCCTGTTTAAAAGGCTATATTGAACCTTATTTAATCAGTTGATTAAACCAGAAAAAAATGATATGATTTTACTAGCAATTGGCATTAGAAATGAACAGATTTGAACTGAATTCTAACATGACACTCGCTAATTTTTCTATAAACAAGGAACAAAATGATCGTGTTTATACTTCTGAATAAACAACGCAAAAAGAAGTCCCGATTCTTAGTGGAGCAAAGTAAAAAAATACATGTGTAGTTCCAATTACAATTGTGAAAATATATGTAAAACCATGTTAGAATCAAAATAATTTTCGCATTATCGTTGTTTATCGGCCAATTAACAACTATTTGTCGTTCTGATGCATGCTATTAAACAACTCAGGCTAGCGCCCTCGTGGTTTATTTCCTACGCATCATAACTCTATATATGCCGATAAATCGAAACATATTTCTTAATTTTAAAATGAACTGCAGGGACTGAAAAATCAGTTGCCCTAAGTCTGTAGGCCGCCAAACATTTCCAACAGGCTGCCAAACATATCCAACAGGCTTCAACATTTTTTAAGCAAAATGTCATCGGTTACATGTATACTAAGTAAAATAGGTTCTGCAACAGTATATAAAACTTAATATATTTCATCGAGTTATTATTAATGAATAGCATTTCATTACTTTTCATAGTACTGGTCATCATGCTAGGCATAAATGTCACAGTGTTATATTAAAATGACACATACCCTGTAAACTATGTCGAGTTTCCACTTTAAGATGCATTTTAGATTTGCTGATATCCTAGTTGCTGCTAAATTTATTTTACTTAGTATATATATAAGCCGTGCTTAGTATCTAAGTACCTGTATAGTACGTTATTATTGTCCCATCAATTGTGTAATAAAAATGCCAGTCAATAAATTGGCTGTAATTAATGTATTAGGCCAATATTATATTAATCTGCCTTAAGTTAAGCCCAGTTTACACAGTCTGCTCTTACATTTCTGTCTAAGCAGATCAGCTAGAACATACCTCGTAAATTAGGGTTGCTGTTGAGGTGCAAATCAGGACAATTAGAACCTGCTCTACTTCGTCTAGTTTGTCCAATCAGAATTCACCAAGATCTTAACATATGTACCAATCATTGAAAATGACTGATATAATCTAGGCAGTTTTTATATGATAATATGATATTTATTTAAATTGGACAATGCCTGGCTCGAAGGTTTTTCAACACTTTGTTGAATTTATCTATTTACCGAAATGTCTTGAGACCTATTTATAATATAATTCTTGTGACCGATAGTCTTGAGACCGTACTGTTTTGTGACCAATTTACTATTGATTTGAACCAAACTTTTTGATGTCTGCTAACTAGAATTTTGAAAAAAATGTGTTGGATCCAATCGTCTTTAGTGATATTATTGGAACCCAAAATTCAATATTTAAATTTGAGCTCTTTATCCTAAACTAGCTGCTATTTGGTTTATCATTTAGATCGGAAATTTAGTCGATTTCATACACAATTATATCAGTGCTATGAAATATAAAAATCAAACGCCGGGTTCATTATTAAAGCTGTTTATTAAAGAAACGTTACTTTCACACGTTAGGTCACAATCACTGTCGCAGTAGCCCATACCACGATATCTCGTGGCAAAATATCGTGTCTTGCTTCGTGGTTCGCGCAATTCTCGTGCCTCGCGTTCAAAGGTCGAGATGCGAAGCGATACACGATATTCAGGCGAGACGCAAAGCGAGGCACGATATTATATCGTTCAAATATCTCCCCAATCTCGAGTATCGCGGTAAATTTTCAAACCACGATACAGGAAACACGAAGCGAGACGCGAGAATCCAGCGACATGCGAAGCGAGGCACGATATTGTATCGTTCAAATATCGCTTAAATATCGAGTCTCACGTCTACCGGTGCACCAGGAATTAATTACGTTGTAGTTGTTTGATATTATTTTGTAAAAATATGATGATGATGATGATGATGATGATTATAAGTTACACCGAAGTTGAGTTGACACCAAAGGGCATTGCTACATAGGACAATAGGGCAATGCACCTATCTGCTTTAGTGCATGATGCAACCCCACGTCGTGTTGACCTACTTTCAGTGTGTGAAATTTAATTTGAAGAAGGCTTTTAGTACACATATGATGATGATGATGATGATGATGATAATGATGGTGATTATAAGTTACACCGAAGTTGTGTTGACACCAAAGTGCGTTGCTACATAGGACAATAGGGCAATGCACCTATCTGCTTTAGTGCATGATGCAACCCCACGTCGTGTTGACCTACTTTCAGTGTGTGAAAGTTAATTTGAAGAAGGCTTTTAGTACACAACTATTTAACAACGACACAGAATTTATTGCAGCCGCAGTTTCCTCAAGACGGATGGGCGGACGGACGGACAGACAGACAAAGAGACAGTCTGAAAGAGAGACATTCCGTTACTTCTACAGCAACAGGCTTTTCATAAAAATAAACAATAAGCATAAATAAAACGTAGTCATCATTATAGTTCAAACAGAAACAGTTATCAAATCGAGAAGAAATAGCCACAAAGCAGCAGTATCATCCAGACGAATGGGTGGACTGATGGACAAAGTGGCTGACAAACAGACAGGCAGACAGACAGTGGACTGGGCCGTCATGGTCTGGGCCGTCAACGACTTGGGCCGTCCTAACCCGCATTCGTTCGTTAGGAAAAATAGTGTTTCCCCGCATTGCTTCCCTGCTTTCAAACCGCGAGACTCGATATTCGGGCGATATTTGAACGATATAATATCGTACCTCGCTTCGTGTCTCGCCTGAATACCGTGTATCGCTTCATGTCTCGCTTCGCATCTCTTTCCTCGACCTCTAAACACGAGGCACGACAATTGCGCGAGACACGAAGCGAGGCACGATATTTTACCGCGAGACACGAAGCGAGACACGAGAATTGCGCGAAACACGAAGCGATACGCGATATTTTGCCGCGATATATCGTGGTATGGGATACTGCGACAGTGCGAGATCTCGTGTTACAATATCGTGTCTCGCGGGAATATCGTGTCTCGCTTCGTGTTTCGCGCAATTCTCGTGTCTCACCCTCGCCGTAAGAGGCACGGTATTTCATATGGCACTAACCGGATTCCTTAGTTTTCCTCTATACATATGTCTATAGGAGCGTACTTTTTATTTAAGGATTGAATTTAATTTTGGTTGCGTTCATGCGATTATGAACGCAATGGTCAAACTGGCAAATCCATCACTATTGCGTTCATAATCGCATGCACGCAACCAAAATTAATTTCAATCCTTATATTTACATTATATTTGGGATGATTTCATAGCATTCCTTTATATTATTTGTGTTTAACATGCAGTTCAGTGCCACTATAAGAGAAATATCACGCACAGCAGTTTTCTTGTTGGAACAGCGAAGTACCACCACTTGTAACCTAACAACACACAATAGAATGCAAACTGCGTTTAATAAAATTGTTCCCTACAAAAATGTCATTTTCTCCATAGTTTACATTCAATTTTCTGCGACAAATGAAATTTAATGTAAACATTAGGAGTCATAACATTTTTTATTTTCCTTGCATAAATCATATCGCTACAAAACTAAAAAAGATACTTAAACAATGCGAAAATACCTGTGACATCAAGAAGAGCTGTTATTTCGGCCGGTATAGCCAACAAGCACCAAACATTATTCATGCTTTAGAAAGATTAATATAAAATAAGAGGTGCTTTATTAGTACGACAGTTTATCCACATCATGAATACTTCTATACCAAAGTTGAGTTCTGACACTTAAAAATCACACAATTCCTAGGCTGAGAGTTTAACACATCCTGGATAATCCTGTTTTATTATTAACACAACAGATGAGGACTTAAATGCTTTTAAATGCTTTATATCCACACCATACATCCACATTTTCACTCGGCGACCAAAGTGCAAAACAATCCACAAATGACATCACTAAACAAGTGATGACGTGAAAGCTAGGTCATCGATCAATATCATCCACACCGGCGTATCTAAGCTCTTTTCTTTGCCTGGGCATGGCTTGTATTAGAAAGGATAACATTTTAATATAAATCTAAAAATGCATTTTTTTCTTATTGTACATGTTAAACAATTCATCATTATTAACTGTGATATAAATGCACAATAAATTAGACGATCTAAATGCATATAGCAAATAGACACATCAATGTGAAATCATATCCATTTTAAAGCTATGTTCCTGAACCGATGTTACGTCATAGAGATTTTCTGTGGTCGCTTCTAAGAAAAGTAATGTTTACCTTAAATACCATAACATGTCCATAGTTCTGGCTAGCGAAATGGCTTTGTTTAATAATACGTACTACTTGTAGACCTTGCATGATAGAAAACTATCGAACAAAAGTGAAAAAAAATGTCAGTAGAAGAACTGGAACGAAATGTTCATGTATATAAATTATAAAAACATTTAATCAAACGTCAACAATAAATGCAAAAAAGAGTAACATTGAACAGGATAAGACAGCTTAGTTCATGTAAATATTCTCGTCGAAATATAATTTGCTTAAAAATAGGACACGCAGATATTACTACGCCGGTGATAAGGCATTGCGTTCATGCGATTATGAATGCATACCCCTTCCATATTAAAATGCCTATGCAATGTAAATATATTTGAAACATCGTATGTATTCTGGAATGACATCACTTTTTCATTTACGTTTTTGGAGCGTTTGATTGCTTAACAATTGTTATTTTTACATGAACACATAACAAAAAGAAAACGTTTTTGAATTGCGGCATGTTTGATAGATTGAAGTTGCAATAGCAACCACAACAGACGAGAGTTTGTATTATCATCTGCGAAATTAAAATGCTTGAACTCTACATACGTTGTTTTTGTTGCAAAACATATATAATCGTAATTCATGGAACATAAAAGAAATATTGCAATTGCCCACGATCTTCTGGATTGCCCTTATATATATACTCAATGCGTCTGATTTACGAACACGGATAACTAGTTAGGAACGTTTGAACACATGTGGATTGGTTTCCTACGAATTCTGCTGAAGCCGCCTGGTGCCAGTGTGCGTTGATTGCGTAGCATTTCCCATTCATTGCAACTGTCGACTCAATCCATTCGGGACTGTTATGTTTATTGTAAATAATGATTGTTCAGACTAATGAATTCATTAATTTTGTCTGTAGCTATTTACATTAAACTCGTTTCCTTTAAGCAACTGTCTGGCGCGTTGCACAAAACTTGAAAGCTGGGTCGCTTTCGTTATTGCTATAATTTATGAAAATGTTATTTTCTAGTGTTAAGTGTTACCGAATTCGTATTGTTTCACTGATAAACATTGTGTTGAGGGGATGTGATGAGTAGTTGTGATACATGGTTGTAACGCGCAGATGTGACGCATGGTTGTGTTGCATGTATGCGACACGTGGTTGTGTTGCGTGTATGTGACTCGTGGTTGTATTGCGTGTATGTGACGCGTGGTTATGGTGCGTGTACGTGACGAGTGGTTATGTTGCGTGTATGTGACGCATGGTTATGATGCGTGGATGTGACATGTGGTTATGTGCGTGTATGTGACGCGTGGATGTGACGTGTGGTTGTGTTTCGTGTATGTGACGCGTGGTTAGGGTGCGTGGATGTGACCAGTGGTTATGGTGTGTGGATGTGACCATTGGTTATGGTGTGTGTGTAGATGTGACGTGTGGTTATAGTACGTGTTTGTGACCCGAGCTTATGGTGTGTGTATGTGACCATTGGTTATGGTGCGTGCATGTGAAGTGTGGTTATGTTGCGTGTATGTGACGCTTGGTTATGCTGCGTGTATGTGACGTGTGGTTGTGTTGCGCGGATGTGACACGTGGTTATGTGCGTGGATGTGACGTGTGGCTGTGTTTCGTGTATGTGACGCGTGGTTAGGGTGCGTGGATGTTACGCGTGGTTGTGTTTCGTGGATGTAACGCGTGGTTGTGTTGCACGGATGTAACGCGTGGTTGCGTTGCATGGATGTGACGGGTGGTTCTGTTGCGAAGATGTGATGCGTGGTTGTGTTGCATGGATGTGATGCGTGGTTGTGTTGCATGGATGTGACCGGGGGTTGTGTTGCATGGATGTGACGGGTGGTTATGTTGCATGGATGTGACGCGTGGTTGTGTTGCATGGATGTGACGGGTGGTTGTGTTGCACGGATGTGACGCGTGGTTGTGTTGCATGGATGTGACGCGTGGTTGTGTTGCACGGATGTGATGCGTGGTTGTGTTGCATGGATGTGACGCGTGGTTGTGTTGCATGGATGTGACGGGTGGTTGTGTTGCATGGATGTGACGCGTGGTTGTGTTGCACGGATGTGACGGGTGGTTATGTTGTGAGGATGTGATGCGTGGTTGTTTTGCACGGATGTGACGCGTGGTTGTTTTGCACGGATGTGACGGGTGGTTGTGTTGCATGGATGTGACGCGTGGTTGTGTTGCACGGATGTGACGCGTGGTTGTTTTGCACGGATGTAACGCGTGGTTGTTTTGCACGGATGTGACGCGTGGTTGCGTTGCATGGATGTGACGGGTGGTTGTGTTGCATTGATGTGACGGGTGGTTCTGTTGCGAAGATGTGACGCGTGGTTGTGTTGCACGGATGTGACGCGTGGTTGTTTTGCACGGATGTGACGCGTGGTTGTGTTGCATGGATGTGACGCGTGGTTGTGTTGCATGGATGTGACGCGTGGTTGTGTTGCATGGATGTCGCGTGGTTGTGTGGCATGGATGTGACGGGTGGTTGTGTTGCATGGATGTGACGCGTGGTTGTGTTGCATGGATGTGACGCGTGGTTGTGTTGCACGGATGTGACGGGTGGTTATGTTGTGAGGATGTGACGCGTGGTTATGTTGCATGGATGTGACGCGTAGTTGTGTTGCATGGATGTGACGCGTGGTTGTGTTGCATGGATGTGACGCGTGGTTGTGTTGCATGGATGTGACGCGTGGTTGTGTTGCATGGATGTGACGCGTGGTTGTGTTGCATGGATGTGACGCGTGGTTGTGTTGCATGGATGTGACGCGTGGTTGTGTTGCATGGATGTGACGCGTGGTTGTGTTGCATGGATGTGACGCGTGGTTGTGTTGCATGGATGTGACGCGTGGTTGTGTTGCATGGATGTGACGCGTGGTTGTGTTGCATGGATGTGACGCGTGGTTGAGTTGCATGGATGTGATGCGTGGTTGTGTTGCATGGATGTGATGCGTGGTTGTGTTGCATGGATGTGACGCGTGGTTGTTTAGCATGGATGTGACGCGTGGTTATGTTGCATGGATGTGACGCGTGATTGTGTTGCATGGATGTGACGCGTGGTTGTGTTGCATGGATGTGATGCGTGGTTATGTTGCATGGATGTGACGCGTGGTTGTGATGCGTGGTTGTGTTGCATGGATGTGATGCGTGGTTGTGTTGCATGGATGTGACGCGTGGTTGCGTTGCATGGATGTGACGCGTGGTTGTGTTGCATGGATGTGACGCGTGGTTGCGTTGCATGGATGTGACGGGTGGTTGTGTTGCATGGATGTGACGGGTGGTTATGTTGCGAGGATGTGACGCGTGGTTGTGTTGTGAGGATGTGACGCGTGATTGTGTTGCATGGATGTGACGGGTGGTTATGTTGCGAGGATGTGACGCGTGGTTGTGCTGTGAGGATGTGACGCGTGGTTGTGTTGCACGGATTTGACGCGTGGTTGTGTTGTGAGGATGTGACGCGTGGTTGTGTTGCACGGATGTGACGCGTGGTTGTGTTGCACGGATCTGACGCGTGGTTGTGTTGCACGGCTGTGACGCGTGGTTTTGTTGCATGGTTGTGTTTCGTGACCAATTTGCATGTTTGGTTATCTGAAATTTTAGTTAAGAATAACATAAAAATAATTATAAATATGGGCCCTGGTATCCTTATTGCATTTAGTACAAAATAATAAGAACTCACGCGAGAGCGCCTTTAAAGTCTGTAATAGGGGAATGTGTACTACCTGTACATTGTTACAAAATCTCCGTATGGGAATGCACGAGTTTTTACAGGACAGCTGTCGTTAAAGTAACGGTACACTAGTTTCATGTACGCATTGTGTAGTGTAAACACACAATTATAGGTAAGATTTCAAGTGTTTTGGACAGTGTATATATAGATGTTGGATAATTCTGACAGTACAATGTGGAAATTTCGTAAATCTGGAATTTTAACGTATAGTGGAATTTAATTTTTTAAATTTGTTCAGAACATGTTCAAATACAAATTACTGTTTGGCCTTACGGCGATATGTGAATATTTCTTTATTATAAACTGTATTATTTGTGAACTTTTTGTGCATGTAAAACTAAATGGAAACAAGAACGTGGACTGTGCAACGCGGCGGCGCAAATGTGGGGCAGTTGAAGACATCAAAGATAAGTCTGTATTGTTTATAATATGAACATAGTGTAAAAATAGGGCATTGGTTTCCAAAAACGTTCTTTATATAGTGTTTGAACTTGGAAACATGTGACTGAGCTAGCGTGATTGTGGTTGTGTATTTGCAATAACATTCTGTTCGTATGTTATTTCCTCCGTTATGGCGAAAATGTATACCGCGTTACTTTAAGTTTGAGTAGTTGTTGATTTATAACAAACGTTGTGACATACTAGTAAGCTAGAAATATACTCAAGTCAACACATTTTGTCAGTTTTGTTCGTCAACAATCCATACAGTTGATCATATTGCGAGTTGTTTTATCATTGTGTGTAAAAATATAAAATATCAGAATCTCGATTTTCCAGTTATTTGCATATTGTATACCGGTAGATTTCGATATGTAACGAATGCATGCGTCTGAAATCGAATTAAACTTGATTTGCGAGTTGTAATTCGTGTATGTAAGGGCGCCATATACTCAAATCGATGATATGTTTGCACTTTTTTGCCCTACTCAAAAATATAATTTTCCATTTTTTGTGAAAAAAAAATAAATCATGAAATGTAAGCGTTATGTCCCATTGAATTAACTGCTTTGATTGAAACTGTAATTCCCAAGAAGAAATGCAACAGTCGCATAAATGCAAGTTTATGTTTTACATTTCTAACTTCTAACATGACACGCGCAGAGTTTTCTACAGACACAGAACAAAATTCACCGTTCTGATGTGGTATATTAAACCAGCCATTGTTTATTAGTCAATAAGCAACTCGAATAATTATTTCTTAAACATTCAATAGTACAACATTTGCTTATTGTGTTCTTATCAGTGGGTATTGTATTGCATTGATTGTTGTTGAAGTGGATTAAATTATCACTTTAAATCTATTTCTGTTAGAATAAATAGTTTAACACTGGCTTCGCTTTTTATAACGAATTAATTATTTAAGAAATAAGTTTCAATTTATCAATGTTTTTTGGCCAATACACAACGATTTGGAGTTCTGATGCGTAGGAATTTAACTAGGAGGGCGTTAGCCAAGTGGTTTAATAGCCAATAATCGGAATGACAATGAGTCGTTTATTGGCCGATTAACAACGATAATATAAAAATTATTTCGATTCTAACATGATTTGACAAATATTTTTACAATTGTAACGAGAACTACATTTTACTATGCTCCCATTGGATTTGGGACTACAGTTTTGCATTGTTTATTGGGTAGTTTAACAACGATAATTGTGTTATTTTTCTGTAGAAAAATCAGCGAGTATCAAATTAGAATGTTAAATAAGCACAATGTACTTATTTCGGAACAGGGTGATTATATTTAATAGTGTTAGCGCTGTAAAATTATAAACATCCGTAATTCAGATTTGTTAAGAACAGATATTCTTCTTGTTGTTTTTTTACTTTGTTAACGGTTTTGATCCATCCCATCCATATAAGGATATACATGTACAGAATATCTCTTCGTTACATAAGATCTTTGAGTCATTGCCACAGTTTAAATTACTCAACTGTTCTCAAGTACAAATCGAAATTCTTGACTGTTGATTGGAAACGTACTGTGTAACATTGTTTGAAATTGAATAATTCATTAAGAAATTATGAAAATTTCGGATAAACCGCTGAGTGAGTGTGTTTTGTGTGTGCCGAAGGTCAGCTTCCGATTCTTGCAAATGGTACTGTTGTCGCAAACATTAGAATCAGGTCTGGAATACAAAGGTCACTCCATGCTTGTTTACCTCTCATTGTGATACGAAATAGTGTAAAGTGCGGGAATCATGTGACACGAAGTATTGTAGAGTACGGGAATCATGTGACACGAAGTATTGTAGAGTACGGGAATCATGTGACACGAAGTATTGTAGAGTACGGGAATCATCTTACACGAAGTATTGTAGAGTACGGGAATCATGTGACACGAAGTATTGTAGAGTACGGGAATCATGTGACACGAAGTATTGTAGAGTACGGGAATCATGTGACACGAAGTATTGTAGAGTACGGGATTCATGTGAAACGAAGTATTGTAGAGTACGGGAATCATACTCTGGGTTACCTGTGTGATTGGTAAAACATGTATCTGGGGTCTCAAACTCTACTGTTCATTACGGTCCGTGTTTACGTTCACAATATTGAAGATGCTCAGTTTTATAATGTTAAATAGCATCCCCCGAAGCCATCCAGGACCCACCTCCGCACTGGCCTCTCGTGCAAACAACATCCGGTTAACGCCCCATCTTACTCCGGTACACGCGTGCTCTGTCGCCATTTGCGGTTACAGTGATTCGAGACTTCTCGGTGAAGACAACGTTAGTGAACGTCGAGCATGTCGTCTGGTGCAGATCCACCGCAATGCACGTTGTCTCGCCTTAATGGTACTCCAAATTTCGGACGCATTTACGTAACCGACGTGTCACTGATAGGCACCGGATGCTTGGAATTGTGACTCTCGCCGTTTTCCGTCCATTTCAGGTTAAATTCTAGGCGTATCTTGTTCATGTGTGGTAACATTCCTCTTATGTCGTCTGCATGGTCTGTTACACGTCCAGTAACGAGGAATTTATGACAAAGCGTTGTTATCGTCATCGGCTGTCGAAAATACGCCCGTGCTTTCTGTAATGATGGACAGATGTATGAATACCTATTTGCATCATGCAATTGAGTGTTATTTAAGAAATAATTCTCGATTTATCGTTGTTTATCGGCATATAAACAACGATTTGGAGTTCTAATGCGTAGAAATTAAACCACGAGGGTGTTTGACCGAGGAGTTTAATAGCCACGCATCAGAACGACATTGATTCTAACATGATCTGACAATAGTTTTGCAATTGTAATGAGAACTACATTTTCCTATGCTCCGCTGAGAATCGGGACTATTTTTTGTGTTGTTCAAGGGTAGTTTAACAACGATAATTATGTGCTTTGTCTATAGAAAATTTAGCGATTATCATGTTAGAATAAAAATAAAAAATGGCTCGTCGTAGACTTGATACCAATTGTTATTTTGCAGTTTAACACTAACAATCGGTCTCGAGTCAGTTTGGATTTGTAAACGTTTCATGTATAAACACGTGTACCAAAACTTTTTTAAATTGGACAATTATCTTATATTTGGATAAATGTACGTTTAAGTTATTGCTAAAGTCAATTGACAGATGACGTTAACTTTTAAGTCAGTATTTGGGAATACTCTTATCATTCGACTCACGTACGGCCATGCGTCGTAACACACGTACGGCCATGCGTCGTAACACACGTACGGCCATGCGTCGTAACACACGTACGGCCATGCGTCGTAACACACGTACGGCCATGCATCGTAACACACGTACGGCCATGCGTCGTAACACACGCACGGCCATGCGTCGTAACACACGCACGGGTCCATTACAAATTCATACATTTAATTGAATTTGTTCTCTATTCTTCTCCATTTCGATATTTATATTGATGCAGGTATACATTATTATAATCCCATATTGAACATTATCTTTTCCTGACATGTTTTAAGATCTAAAGTATTGAATTATTACTATTATTTCATCGCGTTATCATTTGTGTACTTTGTGCACGTTTAGTGACGTTATGTATTGGACTGTCCGAGGGAGAGGTGTTTGTCCAGGCCCCATGTTCACAAAGGATTAACTGCAGGATCAAGATCAATCTTAGCTGATATTGATCTTCCAGCTCAATTGAGCGCATTCTGATATATAGTTGATGTTTGAAATAAGGCCATACGAATTTGATTCTATGTTTAGCGTCCCCATGATTTTTCGAAATTACCAACCAGGCAGGAAAACACAAATAATGAGTCGATAAAAACATTTTTCTTTCACAACTAATTCATGGCAGTGGTACAAGCTAAAGCAAATGTTTATTTGCAAAACTGTTATAAATCATCTTTATATTGGGAACCTACTGTAATACAGTATTTTAACCGTATACATTGACACGTTGCACACCATTTTTTACAACTATTGATAAAAAAACCTTAAAGTAATTTTGCACATGTTTTAATTTTATTTACGCTTTCCAACTCGATTTTTCACATTGTCAAAATTGTTTTTGTTTTTTTCGTTCAGGCATCCGAAAACCTACTAGCCCGAGGACGCTAAACATAGAATCAAATTGGTATTGCCTAACTTTTGTTATAAATTAAATAAACAAACAAAAATTGTTGCATTTTGATTAAAATGTTCATATCAAACTCTAAGAGGATTTCATAATCATGTATAAAATATAATTGATCAACAATTAAAATTGATCCAGATTTGTTAGTGAACGCCATTGTTGAGCCTGATCCTAAAATATCAAGTTAATCTTAAACCTGAAAATCAGGCTCAGCTTGTTTTGTGAACACGGGGTCGGGTGGTTTGTTGTATTTTCAGAGTGATTCTGGTTCTACGTGCGCGATGAAATTCTGTCAGTAGGTGAAGTCCCACTAACATGAAATGTTACACTGTTACTTAAAAGGCGTGTAGTGTTTGCACTATTTGTAAAAACTAGTATAGAAGATGTATAATATGAACAGCTTTTGGGGCATTTATTCAATGAGCCGTTTTACAAAATATCCGTTCAAAGGAATACATGTATAGGTTACTATTCTGCATGATTGTTGAGTCATAGAACACGTTGACGATTAAGAATCAAGTTGCCTCGTGTATTTGCATGTTGTATTAATCTAAGTATAAATCGAAATATATAATTTTGACGATACATCAATGGGCTATATTCTGAAATATCTGGTCTTTATGCTGTATTAGCGAGCTAATTAACATTTTCGAGTCCATTCCCTGGGTAGATCCAATACTTGATGTCTTGAGAAAGACCATTTAAACGCTTCCAGAGTCCTGACCGAACTCATTATCTCACGATCTCAAGGCGGACACCATATCCATTCCGCGACATTTTTAATTTGGCATATTTAAACCTGCGAATGAGTTTACCGGTACAGTTTCAATGTTTAAAAGAACAACTCTAAATTAGTGATTATGTCCTTTTAACAGTGTCGCTTAAGCTGTTATTTCTAAGAGATATTGTGCAACATTCACACAAATACCTTTGTTACGTGTTTCAAAATCAAAACATTTAGCGCTACAACATTAATTTTGTTCAGAGTCTTTGTATGTGTTGGTATTTCCTTGTTTTGGTTGTTGTTGTAGTGGATCATACTTATCATCATCAAATGTCAACTGAAGATATATTTCCGTTCTTCAGCCAGTAAAAGCAGTTATTGTTGTTTGAATAACTTCATTATTGTTAAATAATTTGTGAAAATATTTATTTTGAGTATGATTCCCTGAAATGATTGTAGTCTAAAATCTGTAAATTAAATAAATCCGCATTGTAGGTTATGACCCGGTAATAAATAAGGAGCTGCCGCCGGCGTCTGTTTAACCCAAAATCGGGCAAAATTGGACACTGCCTCCCAGACAGAAGTTGCAGTCGAGCGGTGTTAGCTAAAAGGTTTGCTCATCGGATGGCGCCCGTCGAATTTTAAATAATACTTTAAAGTTAACGGTGACTGTGCGATTTATTCGGAGTTGTAGAGGTCCAAACCACGTCGGCCGGACACCGTACGATCGCTGCACGGCATTTTCTTGGATCGAGCAGTGGTCATACAATTTTTCTACTCTAAAAACATCGTCCGATTTACACTGCGACCATAAGGGCATCTTCCTGGCGCTGGCAGACACCCGGAAAGACAACGACGGATGTGCAGTTATCAAAAGGGTATCGGGCGGTGGCTGTAGTGGCACGGGGAGGCCCCCTTTTTGCATTGACTTGATACCCTTTTTAATACAACGACAATTTATATTTCTTAAATGAAACTTAAATTGTGAACACTTAACAAGGACATGCACTGCATGTGAAATTAACTCCAGCATCAGGTGCGACAAACCCCATAACTCTATTTTGTATTTTGACAGAGGAATGCCCACTTTTAAGATATATTTTGGAATTAAAAATTCTGTTTCAAACTCTTATAAATTTCACTTGAAACTTGGAATATACCCATGATATTTGTATTTTAAGAAGTTATGCCCTTTCCACTTTCCAAAATATGTACCAACTAAAATATTTTGAATTAGTCGAGCGCGCTCTCCTCTGACAGCTCTTGCTCGGATTTTGTGGTTGATTGTCGCACTTCACAATGGTAAGTTTTGGCCTCCCCACCCTCATAAGTGAAGCTTAAGTCGTTTACAGGTTTCAGTAGCAAAGAAATTGATAGTTGGTGAAAATTATTGCTATAACAAGAACAGTCGTCTGTAAGTTTCTGTCAATTTTGTTGTTTTTAAATGTCGTTCAAATGCAAGGTCGATGAGTATTACAGACTAGAAATCTTAATGTGATAATTCATGCACAGTCTCGCATAAGTGGCAAGAATTCAGCTATATTTATTTAGGACAACAGTCCATTAAGCCAACTTCGGAATGCGCGCTCAGGGGTTTCCTGGTTATTTTCCTGGTTTATTGTGCAATGCATACACTGTGTATAAGTCGTTTTGTCCTTGCTATTTTTAAAAACAACTGTTAGAAACTCAGAGATAATATATTTTCGGCGTTTTGAATTACTTTATTTTATCTGTCAAAAACGAATGGGAAGAAAATGAATTCCTTTCAGTGCACTGTAATCATACTGTAGAATGAACATATTTCTGCACGCTATTTTTACGACTCAGTGCCACATGTTTTTATGGTAGTATTAACTTAAAATACAAAAATGGATATCTGATTCGCTAACAGCATTGAAATACATCTTTTGTCTGTCAGTTATAGTATATTATAAGTCTAGAAAAATATTGTTTAATGTTTTTGATATGCAGTCACATCAAGGCCGTGCAAAAGTTTTAGACAACACAAATGGATTTGTGTTATTGTCAAACATTGCGTTGCACAGTGTAGTCAACAGCCACAACTTAAAGAGATGTATCAATACATATTTTTCGGACAAAAAAATACGTTTGAAAAATTCTCTCAAAACTGCATTCTTTGAGTGCTTTTGATTCAGTGACACGGGTGTGATTCTAAATCTATGATATAACGAAACGTGTCATGTTCTGTTTGTGCGGGCGTTTGTTTATGTCTGTCGGTCTGTCCGTCTGTTTGTTTGTTTGTTTGCAGCTTTACTCGAAACGTTATGGACGGATTTGCATGAATTTTTTTTTCCAGGAAAGTTGATAATTTGCCAAACAACAGATGTTTGGATTTTGTTTGTGATCCGAATCCATGATATGTCTGGATCCATGATATGTTTTTGAATTATTCTTTATTATTGATGGATTATCATTTTTACATGATGCTGTATACTTTATGAGTGATTGAGCTGCCATGGCGGAGGTTTTCGCTCTCCATGTGCGACAAGTGACGTATATGTGTTCCTTAAAAGACAGTTAAAGTAATTCCTTTTGAACAGTTTCAATACATTGACTTTTTAGAATGATGCCAATAATATAGACCCAGTCCGCGTCAGTGTTTTGATAATAAATATCATAGCTTCGCCAGACCGATTGCGTGTTTTCGAATATATATCCATGGTTGAGAATCATTAAAATAAAAATAAAAAATACAAATTTCAGCACAAATGTATAACTATATTTTCCGAAGGTCTAACATATATAGCGCGTTCGCTTTCAGCATCAGACGTGTCAAAGTTCCGATTGTATGCTGGTACATAGACTCGTCTTTCATTGCGGCCTCGATCTAGATACATGCAACTGTCGTCTGCACGAATAGTCGACGTCTGCTCCATGCCGCATGTAGCAAGTTTTAAATGAACATGTCGTGTGGGTCAGGTCGAGCTGACGCGTAAACCGGAAGTTAACAAACCGGAAGCATGTGACTCCTACGGATCGTCTTGACCTATGTCCATATCTGTCTTCCTCCATATTGACTGGTACACGTGCACCCTGTTTTTCGACGTAGGAGAAGAATACGATTGGCTACTTGTGTGGCTCTTAACGAAGTTAAATATAAGTCAAAATTAGAATATGTATTTGCAACACTACATTGATAACAACAACAACAGCCACAACAGCCATCTATTAGCTCTTGAGCATACTCTTGCTTTTTAGCCATATGTACAAATTGACACAATTGCTATACATGGATGAGAAAGATATGAAATTTGGTTAATGATGGAGCCTGGTTAACAACGAATATAAGTTACAAATATGAAATGCTAAAATTGGAAAGTGTGCACAATGCATACTAAACATTAATACAATTGGCATTACCGGTATATTGCAACTACCGTGTCAAAATGTTGAAACTAAGCATTTCTTGATCAGAAAATCCAATTATAAAATTTCGGATTTTTTTCTTAATTTTCGACTCAGGGCCTTTATAAATATTGTTTTTTTTTTTTTTCAAAAGAACGAATTAACCTTTGTAAAACTGATCTCTCGTCGGATATTGGGTATGAATAATTATGTGTTTAAAAAAAATCCCAAAACTTAGTAGCAGAATACTGCTAACGGAATTATCAGTGCTGAAAATAACACTTTTCCGAATCTTTCTATTAGCATGTAATCTGGTAAGTTCGTGGCCTCGTAATTTTCTCTTCAATGACGTAACGTCGTGTGTCCGAATTCTATGCTAGTGTGAGCCGAAGAACAGCTTGACTTACTAGAGCACAAAATTGTAGCATGCATACTACTTTCATCTTTGTATTAATACTGCTACATATTTCAGATTATTAACCTTATCGCGACACGTTTCAATTATAATAATATAATTTTATTTAGAAAAAGAAGTGCTTAGTCTAATTGCATTGCATACTGCCTGTTATAATTGTTGAATTTGAATGTAAATGTCAAGTTTTAAAACAAATTATTGATATGTTGTTACAGAAATGCAGGTCCACAATGATTCTGAAATTTGGAAAATAATAATCACTTTCGGTTGTTTTCGAAACAGTGAATTGCTAAACATATATAGAGTAATAACCAAAATCAAGAATTTTCAAATGGACATGGACTGTTGGATTTAGTGGATTGTTTCGTGTAAAATAAAGCTGCAATGGATCGGGAGATCGGAAGTTCGAACTATTATTTTGTTTTGCAACAATAGCTTGCAGTCAAGGACCCATCTCTGATAATTAATGTCAAGTGACAGTGACTACGTGTATCTAATTTATATACTAAAATTGACCTATCAGTATTGCATTATGTGAGTGTTTACGACAACCCAAATTGACAGTATTCGTGTTCTTTATTTGCTATAATTATACTGATTGACAAGACAATTCGCTTTCTATAAACGATACTTCGTGTCTCGTCAATGTTTCTTTTTTCCTACACGTCAGAAATTTTTCCTTTCCTACTCGTCAGAAAGTACCCTTGCTCGGCATTGAATAAGACTGTACAATCCCTGCCTCGTTCTAGACACGAATTGTTGTCTACACGTTTGTTCCACGTTAAATTTCCTGTTTCGAGATGCGGATTAGTTTGAGTTAATTCGTGGACCGGAAGCCTACAGACCGGATGCGATTGCTTCCGTATAGACCGGTACACGTGCTCCAAGCTTCTCGGCGACATATAGTGCACGATCTCCCTAGAATAATCAGTTGTGTTTGTCCCAGATGTCTCTGTTTCATTATAGTTTGGCGTTGCGAAGAAATCGCAATTTACCTGCTTCTGTTGCTGATTAACGCATCTTAGATCGTCTTGCCTCCCCAAAAATAAAAGTTCCCCGACAGAATCGAAAACGGCCACGATTCAGTCCACATATGTTGTTTTATAATTATATGTGTACGTGCAACGTAACATGACAAGACTCTTCCGATATTTTAAGCGAAGTTTAAAAGGTTTGGTCAAAGAATTTTCATATTTCAAATTAAAGCCTGGCAACACGTCTTGTTTTAAGAAACAGTCACTTTAGAACTGTCGTGTGTGACGTTGGTCCTGCTTTCGTGTTTTCGTAGTTCTGGAATTGTATGATTTTATAACAGTTAGGACTAATACATTATGATTGTTATTGCTTTGTGTTTGTGTCAGTTAAACATATAAATAAACGCATGAGAGAGGCCGTGGAAAGTCCTATAATTTTAAGTGATTTAAAAAATCCTACAGCGTCGTTACCTGTTGGTTACTCTCTTGTCAACGCATAAAATTGTAATGTATCTGTCCGCGCTCGCCTCTAAGCGTTGAACGTTTTGTATGTAACAAATATATTATCTACATACGTTATGAGTACTACATGTACGATCTTTATGCGTTAGGATTACTAAGTGTACGATCTTCATTCATGTTGATATCGAAACGTACGATCTTTTATTCCTGATGATATTATTTAGATTACTATCGTTATGCGCGGTCATAATTATATATAGATAGATTTATTGGAACATAAAATGTACAATTAACATGGCAAGTAAAATATTAAAACAATCAACCAATAATAAATAAGTATGCATTAATATTGCCATGTCAATCAACATTATATTTCAAGGATTACACAAACAGAGTTGAAATAAACTATTTTTTTCTATTGTTACTATAATTTGAATCTTTCTTGGTATTAGCAACTAAAAATGATTACTAAATGTTCTACCAAATATACCAATGTGTTTGGTATTTGTGGCAAAATATTAAGATAGTCCATATTAAAATAACAGCGCATTAAGTATTAATATCAAGTATTAATGTAATTTATTAAGTTATTTCACTTTTTTATTGAGCAATTTTATTTATAACAGGGCACAAAAACACTTTTATAACAAGAACAGCCGTCGTGGTAGTTTTGTCAAAATGTGTTCTTTAAAATGTTGTTCAGGCCCCTATTAACTAATCTATTATTAGACTTTAGGCGTAATAATAAAGTATATTCTTGAAACTGCTCTTTTCTGAGTACGTTGTTTATTTGAATCTTTCTTGGTATTGAGCAACTAAAACTACAGAGTTCTTTATTTAGAACGATCTGTTAATGACAATAGCGACATTGGTACCCGGCATATTTTCGAAATAGGGTTTCTTGAGTCTGAGTCTAATTTTTATTCTTAAGTCTAATAATGGGATGGTGAATACGGGCCCAGATGTCAGGTTCATAGAACTGTGAATTTGATATACATTACGTACAATCAACCATAAGTGTCGAAAATAGAGAATGGGCAATTGTTGACTCGACGTCGGAATCAGCAGTCGCGAGATTCCTACGATGTTATTAATTAGTTGGGTACTGCATTCAAGATTTATTTCGGAACAAAAATGAAACATACTTATTTTAACTGAAATTATTTTTGCACTACATCTACGTGTGTATCTTCGAACTTCCGCTAATTTTGTGTGCCATGTGTGCTCTTATATAATTTAAAAAATTGCAAAACGAATTGTTTTGAATGAAAATATTTCAGCATTTGTAATAACAACAGAAGACAATTGTAAGACACATATTTTCATCCATCGTCATACATTTTAATGCAAACATTCCAAAATGAATCGATCTCAATATTGAACTTAGACAATAATTTTCGGTTTATCGGCCAATAAACAATGTTTTGTTGTTGTAATGCGTAGGAATTCAACCATGAGGGCGCAGCCCGAGTTGTTTAATAGCGACGCATCAAAACGACAAAATTATTTCGATTCTAACATGATTTTACATATACATTGTATTTTTGCTATTTTTTGCCCCTAATTGGAACTACTTTTAACATAACTCCGCTCAAAATCAGAACTTCTTTCTGCGTTGTTTATTAGTTAGTTTAACGACGATAATTTTGTTCTTTGTCTAAAGAAAAAAATAGCGAGTATCATTTTAAAATATATTATAACCTGGTGACGCAGCAGATTTATACAATCTAAACATAATCATATATTATGAAAATTGATGATTTAAGAAATATTTTTTTTTTATTTAGCGTTTTTGATTAGCATATAAATGCTTTGGAATTATGATCAAAAGGAATCTAGCAACGCTCTTGAGGTTCAATAACCGCACATCAAAGCGAAAACCTGTACGATATTAAAATGCGACAATTATTTCTATTTTGGATGATGTGACGATTGAGCTTTGCAACTATGTACATTCAACAGTGTTCCGAGCATGTTCACGTTCGCACGCGCGTCACCGCTGTCCGTCATAGTAACGTCATTCAGTATCTTAATCAAATTCATAGTTACATAAGATTCCTTTATAATAAGTGAAAGAATGACGTCAGTTTTTAGACTATTTGTTAACGTTGTTTATTTAAAATTCTAACACGGCACGCGGCTAGTTTTCCGTAGATAAAGAAGGAAAATAAATGTTGGATATTGTGCAAAAAATTATGTGCGGAGCCTAATGTTCAGAAGCTAGTTCCGGAATTTCGAAGAAATTGTTCCCTAAAATACACATGCGTACACGCGCGATAGCAAAATTGTGACAAACAAATCATTTCTGCATTATGTAGCGCAATAAAACCACATTTGTACTACATATTATATATTTTAGTTCACAATAACGTTTAAGTTTTGTTAATATGCTGTTAATTTGTACTTGACAATGTTAACATAATATTTTCACTGTATTTATCAGTAAGTATGACGCCATTTGCTCAATGTTCATCAATGAAGCTGACGTCATTTTGAATTGTTATTTATTGACGTCATATTAACGCACGAGTGAATGTAGCCTTCTCTGCGCGAAATGGGCGGTGTATAGATAAATATAGTTCTCATTCATAACCTTTAAAACTACAGACAATTGTTATATCAGATCGTGTTAGAATCGAAATAATTGACGGGTAAGCGTTTGTTATTGCGGTAATAACCAACGGTGTTTCGTTGCGATGCCTGTTATCAAATCACTCGGCTATCGCCCCCGTGGTTTAATTCCTACGCATCAACAAGAACAACAACAATAAGGTCGCAGTGGTGTTGCGGATATGGTGTCCGCCGTGCGATCGGGAGGTCGTGAGTTCGATCCCTACTCGAGGAGCGTTCAAATGATCTCTCTTATCTCTCTCCCAAGTATTGGTTCTACCCAGGAAACGGACTCGAGACCGTCTCAATAAGTCTCAGGCTTCGACACAATCGAGCTAAAATAAATAGGTGTAAACTTAACCTAACACCAACTAAAAAAAAAAAATGTTTAGGCCTAATATATCAATCATGATAGTATAACAGTATTGCACCCAAGTTAATTGCAACTTTTTTATGCATTGCACATTGTTTGCAATCTTTTTCTTCACTTTACTTTTTAGGAACCGTATTCCAGAAACATCATTAGTTCCGAGCTTAAACTATTTTCACGTACTGAATTAACAGCAGTTAATAATGAGTTAATAATTAATAAACACTTAGCACAAAGTCATCTACATATTAGATAAATAGTTTATGAAATATATAATAATAATACAATTATGTTTTTAAAGTTACAGATAAGATTTTAGTTAGGAGGTTTCTGTAATAGGGCCCCTGATAATCACAATGCAAAATATTGTTGTTTGGTATGTTTACATCTGGATGAATTCTTATTGGTCAGTTTCGACTGCTAAAGCTGTTACATGTAAAGCACGTGCAACCAGACTGTGACACTATTGTAATCAGTGCGTAGCTAGACCGAAGGTGACTATACTCGCAGTAAATTAGTAAGTATTCTAAACGGTTTAAGCATTTGATAAATAATGTAAATCTAAAGAATATTATTTTCAAGATAAATGATTCGATGTGTCGTTATGTTACCAAAGATTCTTATGTTGTTGTTTTTTTTCGCGGTATTTGCTCTTCTTATTGCTCTGTAAGCGTAACGTGCGAAAAGAAGTATGCCTAGTTACGACCCTGGTAATCCGATTTGTGTTTACTACTTCGGTATAACAGGTCAACTTGGGCCGTTTCCACGTGGATTTCGATGAACGCTTTTTTTTCGCGCATCTTATTTCCTTCAAACTTGCATCGACGGTTCTGATTGGGTTCGGAATGTTAAGACGTCGATTGTGATTGGGTGATGTTAACTGCGCATGAATACTTTTAAAAAGGCGCGAACGCATCATTGTTCTTTGTTCCCGAGCAAGATGGATGTCATACAATCGGAAAAAGCGGACTACTTCAACGAAGAACTCCACACATGTGGTTATTATGGCTTATCATGTAATTGTAAGTCTAATACTGTGTATATTTTCAATTTGTGTAAATGAATCTTCGAATATGTTTATTCGATTAAAGTTAAAATTTAAAATTTAAGATTGTAAAATAATTTTTCACTGTTATTGTGTGCGTTTAATTGAGGGATTTATTTCTATTTTATATACAATTTCAGCCTATTGAGATTTTATCGTGTGTATTTTTGTATAATTTGCACTTGCAATTCTAGTTTGAATTTACGAAATCTTGGTATTTGGTAGCATATATACATTTTATTTTAAAAACATAAACATTTCTTGTTGTAGCCACCCACCCCCCCCATTTTATATGTCACGTGATTTAAACACGCCAATTAGTATCTGTCTCTTATAGACGCTTTTTTCCGGTTCCAGTCTTTGGGCCGCCAAGTTTAAAGGTTTCATCGATCTCGTGCAGACGCACTCCTCGCTTTAACGGTGCTTCTGTTTCCAAACGAATGCGGAAACGAGGCCGTTTGCTTTTGGATACCAGCAACAGATAAGTCATAATGATATCACGTATTCACGTAATTTGCAAGTCTAGTTTTGATTTAAGGCAAATACTTTCTCCAGTTAATAAAAAATGTTTATTTATAAAGGATCTGTTCTTTAATGGTTATCTTTTAACCAGAAAGTGCGAACTCTTCTTAAGCGTCTAAAGCATTATTACGTTAAATATACCCTTTCGAAATTGTGTACATAAATGGCAGCTTTAATTCAAAATTTGGGTTTGTGGTGTACAAGAATTTGACTCTTGATACATAGACATTAGGCTATTTAGATTAAAATTATAAAAGTCGGAAAAGAAGAGAATTGTTTCATTGAATTCTCTGACCAAGGCCCTGTCAAATCAGGCGACAAGATGGAATGGGCGCCCCCAACGTGTCGTCTGGCTTGTCAAGGTCATGACCTGGGAGTTCAAAGGAATAAATACGAGTCTTTTCTGATGATCATAATATGGGATGGAATAAATATAGAAAAGCTCAAAATGCCAAAGTTTTAGTTGTCATTTATGTTTATAATAACAGTGATGATAATACTAGTATATATATAATATTGTTTTATCATAGTTGCATATATCCACAATAATTTGATACAAAGTGTTGTATTGATTTGTCTATGTATTTCTGCTTTGTATTTCAGATGCGGTGACCGAAGTGACCGCTATGCTGCTGAAGTGCCGTCTCTTCGACTTCTACTCTAACGATGCTTGGGACAACACGAAAGCCCCGCGGACCAGCGACAATGGGGGCGGCGATGACACGAGCTAAGTTTTATTTTTGTTTTATTTTTATTTTTTAAATGTTATTATAGTTTGATGAGAATTTTCAGACTTGAGCAGGTGATAGCCTGTGCTCGAGTCCGAGGCGGTCGGCACACAGAGTTCGATGCATATGATGTTCGAAATGGAGTCAGTCGACAATGGATGAGGCAATAACCTGAGCTAAGTGTTATTTTGTGTTCTAAAGCAGTTACAAGATCCTTAACATATGTTACGTCTCGGACTATATATTTTACTGGATTGTAGCCACCCATAGGTCACACAATTTATTTGCGATTTGATAAAAACACGTGCTCTCTAAACTGCTCTAAACTGCTAAAAATTCCACTTTCAAGTTATACGGTGTCAATAACTCAAGAGAGGCATGGCCATTTTAATTTTCAAGAAATAACTATTTAAACCATAGTTCGTTATTGTAAATGCCTCTTTAGCAAAGACGAAAAACAATCGGACTACTTTCAGATGATTCACACGCAAAAACGAGCTGGATGCAGATGACAATTTTGCTCGCATGAGGACCATGACGCATGCACAGGAAACAAATGGAGGACAACCTGACAACGAAAACGAAAACCAACTGATTCGACGGGCATGGGCAGTAAACAAAACTTTGATTTTTAATAATCGTATAGAGCTATAGTATTTACGTTGCTTTTAATATGCGTTATACGCCTTAAAATAATAAAGAAAATTATCATAGTTCTATATTCAGTTACTTTTAATTATGTTGTTTTAATGTGGATATTATTCGCCATACATTTAAAAATACTGCTAAAAATTCCACTTTCAAGTAATTCGGTTTCAATAACTCAGAGAGGCATGGCCATTTCAATTTTCAAGAAAAAAATATTTAAACCAGAGTTCGTTATTGTAAATGCCTCTTCAGCAGACGATAAACGATCGGACTACTTTCAGATGATTCACCCGCAAAACCGAGCTGGATGCAGACGACAATTTCGCTCCCATGACGCATGCGCAGGAAACCAATGGAGGACAACATGACAACGAAAACAACTGATTCGATGGGCATGGGCAGTAAAAATAACTTTGATTTTGAATAATCGTATAGAGCTATTGTATTTACTTTTGTTTTTATATGCGTTATACGCCTAAATATAATATACAGAATTATCATAGTTCTATATTCAGTAATGTTTAATATGTTGTTTTAATGTTTATATATTTCGCCATACATTTATTGATACTGCGTGGCAGTAACGGTCAGTACTCCAACAATGGAAATATTGTAACCGTCATTGGTAACACTTGAGGTTGGCAATTATCATGTTTTGTTTATTAAAATTTAGTAGCCATTGTAGCAGTCTTTAGCAGCACACAACCACACCCCGTTGCCATCAACAACCACACCCCGTTGCCAACAACAACACACCCCGCCGCCAACAACAACTTCACCCCGTTGCCAACAACAACATCCCGTTGCCGAGTACAACCATATCCCGTTGCCAACAAACCCCACTCCCCGTTGCCAGCATCAACCACACCGCATTGCCAACAACAACCACACCCCGTTGCAGAGGAAAACCACACCCCGTTGCCAACAACAACCACACCCCGTTGCCGACGACAACACCCCGTTGCCAACAACAACACCCGTTACCGAGGACTATAACATCCCCGTTGCCAACAACAGCAACACCCGTTGCCAACAACAACGACACCCAGGAAAACAACTTTCCGTTGCCAACAACAACACCCCGTTGCCAACAACAACACCCGTTGCCAACAACAACGACACCCGTTGCCTAGGAAAACAACTTTCCGTTGCCAACAACAACACCCCGTTGCCAACAACAACACCCCGTTACCAATAACAACGACACCCGTTGCCTAGGAAACAACTTTCCGTTGCCAACAACAACACCCCGTTGCCAACAACAACACCCCGTTACCAATAACAACAACACCCCGTTGCCGAAGACAAAACCCACGTTGCAGAGGACAACAATACCCCTTTACTAACAAAAACAACACCCTGTTACAGAGGAAAACAACACCTCGTTACCAACAATAACAGCATCCGTTTGCCAACAACAACACCTCATTGCCGAGGCCAATAACAACCCGTTTCCAAGGACAACCACATCCCGTTGTCAACAACAACAAGTCCGCGTTACCGAGGACAACAACACGTCGTTAAAAGCAACAACAACCCGTTGCCTAGGACAAGCACACCGCGTTACTTAGACAACCACACCCCGTTACCGAAGTAAACCACACCCCGTTGCCGAAGACAACCAACCCCGTTGCCGAAGAAGAGCACACCCTGTTGCCGACGACAACTACAACCCGTTCTCGTCATCAACCACACCCCGTTGCCGACGACAACTTCACCGCATTGCCGAGACAAACACATCCCGTTGCAGAAGACAACACCACCAGGTTGCCGAAGACAACCAAACCCTGTTTCCAAGGATAACCACAACCCGTTGCCGAGGACAACCACACCACGTTGCCGAGGACAACTGCACCCTGTTGCCAAGGACAACCACAGCACGAACAAACTTCGATTTATACGAATTTTGTTCATTTCACTTGACGGCCGGAACTCGATGAAGACGACATATAATGACGCATGCGCAATCGACCAGTTCAGTACAATAGGACAACAATACAACAGAACTTAAGAACAAATAACGTAAATTTTGATCATATGTTGTGTAGTGTACAATATATTTTCCTGCTATTGGTACGGTAATACAATGTTACTTTGTTTTGGCGGAAGAAAAAAAACCTCATGCATTATTTTCTGATAGTTTCATATAAATAATCCAGATAAAATCGTCAGTAATTCTTTAAGGTTAAAACATTAAAACATTTTTGTAAACAATAATATATATTATTATTATTCATATGGACGCACATCAACTTGTTTCAGACGATAACCCGACCCCAATGCACAACCAGATCCCGTTACCAAGAAAAACCACACCCCGTTGCCGAGGACAACAAAATCCCGTTGCCGAGGACAACCATACATTGTTACCGAGGACAACGACACCCCGTTGCCGACGACAATTACTTCCCGTTACCAAGGACAACCACATACCCGCTGCTAACAACATGAACAAAAACAACACCCCGTTGCCAACAAAACCCACGACAACCGACGACAACCACACCCCATTGCCGAGGCCACCCTTACCCCGTTGGTCATGACAACCACACCCCGCTGTTGCCGACGACAACCTTACCCCATTGGCCATGAAAACCACACCCCTTTGTTGCCGACGACAACCACACCTCGTTGCCGACGACCACACACCCCGTTTCCGACGACAACCACACCCCGTTGCCGAGGACAAACACACCCCGTTGCCGAGGACAATCACACCCTGTTGTAGAGGACAATCACACCCCGTTACAGAGGGCAATCAAACACCGTTGCCGAGGACAACCACACCACGTTGCAGAGGACAACCACAGCCTGTTGCCGAGGACAACAACACCCCGTTGCCGAGGACAACAACACCCCGTTGCCAACAACAATACCACGTTGCCGAGTACAATCACGCCCTGTTGCTGAGGACAATTACACCCCGCTGCCGAGGACAATCATACCCCGAGGCCGCGACAACACACTCGATTTAGACGATCTGTATACGGTGCAGTGGACAGCCGGAACTCGATGCAGTTTGCTATTGTTTGCTATACAATATATTTTCCTGCTTTTCAAACGGCAGTACAATATTATTTTGTTTTGGCAAAAGACAAAATAATAGTTTTAGTTGAATACTCCTGATAAAAATTTCAGTTCTTTTTTTAATACACAAATAATTGCTTGTTTCAAACCTCCACATTTATGTCATGTGATGCAAAAATACAGCGTTCATCGGTCTCCTATAGACGCTTTCTTCCGGTTCCGGGCCGCGAAGTTGACAAGTTTCATCGATCTCGTGCAAACGGATTTCTCGCTTCGACGCTGCTTCTGTTTCCAAACGATTGCGGGAAAGGGATCGGTTGCTATTGGAAACCAGGAACAGATAAGTCATAACGGCATCACGTATTTACGTAATTTGCAAGCCTAGGTTTGTATTAAAGTCACTGCTTCTCAAATTAAAAAAAACAACAACATTATTTCCGGAAAATGTTTAATAAATTTTAACTAGAAATGGTGACATTTTCTTATTATTAATTTTTTATTTTGACTATATTAATTTAAAAGTCGGAAAAGAGGAGTGTTTGTTTCTGTGAATTCTCAATCCAAGGCCCGGTCAAACCAGGCGCCAAGATGGAAACGGCGCCCCCACCCTGCCGTCTGGTTTGTCAGGGTCATGACCTTGGAGTTCAAAGGAATAAATAGCACTCTTTTTTGATGATCAAAACATTGGGGTTGACAAAACCTTTAAAATACTTGCGTCCAAAGTTTTAGTTGCCGTTTGCGTTAATTATAATAATTACAATACAAGTAATAATAATAAACTGTAAATTAATGTTCTATAACAATATAAAATAAATTATTTATATATTTTATTTTTTTCAGCGTGTTCCAAGACGTATTTTTCAAGTGATTGATACGCTGCAAAAGTGTCGTTTGGCTCCATGCGGACGACAACTAGATCTTAGTCCAGACGACAGTGGATGGCGACGATAACACGAGCTAAGTTAAATTCTTAAACTGTTGATTATAATTTTTAGGCGATGCTTAAGTCAACAAGAGCTCTATGCAGACGACATCCTAGCTAGATGCAGACGACATTCCGGGCGCGATGCAGACGACATTCCGGGCACGATGCAGACGACATTCCGGGCAAAATGCAGACGACAATGGGAGTTTGAGGCAGGCGACAACCAGAAGCCAAATTCAGTCGACAATGACAACGAACCACGAGCTAAGTTTTATTTTTAGGTTAGAAAGCAGTAAATTACAACTTTATAGGATCCCAAAGTATAGGATTCCGATGTTTCAATTCTCGCCCCATTTAAAAGATGCTTGCCTCTATTTTCAAAATTTAAACTGTTAAATATATGAATCTCACTGGATTGCAGTCACCCGTTTATACAATAAATGCATTCGCGTTTAGGACAAAAGCACATGCTGTCTGTATATTACCTGTTTAAATGTTCAAGTAATCGGGTTTAACGACTCATTAAATAGACTGGAGACGTGTCGGTTAGAACAACAAACTTTCAAGCCAGAGTCCATTATGCGAATTTTTTCTTTTAGCAGAAGATCAATTTTCAGATTATGCATGTAAGAAACAGACCACGATGTCTTCTTTCAAACGATGCAGACGACATACAGACCACGATGTCTTCTTTCAAACGATGCAGACGACATACAGACCACGATGTCTTCTTTCAAACGATGCAGACGACATACAGACCACGATGTCTTCTTTCAAACGATGCAGACGACATACAGACCACGATGTCTTCTTTCAAGCGATGCAGACGACATACAGACCACGATGTCTTCTTTCAAACGATGCAGACGAGAAACAGACCACGATGTCTTCTTTCAAACGATGCAGACGAGAAACAGACCACGATGTCTTCTTTCAAACGATGCAGACGAGAAACAGACCACGATGTCTTCTTTCAAACGATGCAGACGAGAAACAGACCACGATGTCTTCTTTCAAACGATGCAGACGACAAACCGAGCTGAATGAAGATGATGACCATGCCTCAATGACGACAATGCGCAGGAAACCAATGGATGGCAACAACATGGCAACGGAAAACAAGAGATTTGACTAGCATGAACGGTAAAAAGTTTGTTTTATGTTAAACTGTATTCACCCTTTTAATCACGAGGTTATATATTAAAATACTTGTTTTGCGGAATAGTAACTGTAAAGATGAGAAATTTCAGTGATTTCAAAAATTTCAGAAATTTCAAATTTAATAAAACCACGATACAAACAACAAACAGACCACGATGCAGACAACAAACAGACCACGATGCAGACAAGAAACAGATAATGATACTGACAACAAACAGACCTTGATGCGGACAACAAACATACCATGATGCTGACAACAATCAGACCACGATTCGATGAAGACAACGAACAGACCAAGATGCAGACAACAACCAGACCACGATACCTTATTTCAGACGATGCAGACGACAAACTGAGCTGGATGCAGACGAAGATCTTGCCTCCATGACGACAATGTGCAGGAAACCAATAGATGACAACAACATGACAACGAAGACCAAGCGATTTGACCAGCATGGACGGTAATGAGTTTGTTTTATGTTAAATTCAATTTTCCCGTTTAGACAAGTGGTAATATAATAAAATCCTTGATATGCGGAAGTGTAACTTTAATGATGAGAAATTTCAGTAATTCTTTTAATTCTAATAAAACGGATGACAGTAACAATCAATACATTCGCAATGGAAGTACTGTAGTAGTGATTTAGGACACCATAAGTATGGTGGTAATAAAAACAAAAGCATATTTCATTTAGAAGAAGTAGTTCTTAAATCATAACATATTTTCGTTTAAAATTTTCGTTTTCAATTGCATTGAGCAGCAAATAACAACTAGACCACGATGCAGACAACAAACAGACCACGATGCAGACAACAAACAGATTACGATGCAGACAACACACAGACAACGATGCAGACAACAAACAGACCATGATGCAGACAACAAACATATTACGATGCAGACAACAAACAGACCACGATGTAGACAACAAACAGACTATGATGCAGACAACAAACAGACCATGATGCAGACAACAAACATATTACGATACAGACAACAAACAGACCACGTTTAAATCAACAAACAGACCACGATGCAGACAACAAACAAACTATGATGCAGACAACAAACAGACCACGATAAAGACAACAAACAGATCACGATGAAGACAACAAACAGACCACGATGAAGACAAACAGATCACGATGAAGACAACAAACAGATCACGATGAAGACAACAAACAGACCACAATGAAGACAAGAAACAGTCAACGATGCAGACAACAAACAGATCACAATGCAGACAACAAACAGACCACATTGCTGACATCAAAAAGATCACGATGCAGACAACAAACAGACCATGACGCTGACAACAAACAAACCATGATCAAGACAACAGCCAGGCAACGATGAAGACAATAAACAGACCACGATGCTGACAACAAACAGACCATATGAAGACAAAAAACAGACCAGATAAAGATAACACGATGCAGACAACAAACATACCATGATGCAGACAACAAAGAGACAACGATGCAGACAACAAACAGACCACGATGCAGATAACAAACTGACCACGATGCTGACAACAAACAAACCAGGATGCTGACAACAAACAGACCACGATGCAGACAAAAAACAGACCTTGATGCTGACAACAAACGGACCAGATAAAGACAACAAACATACCAATATGCTGACAACAAACAGACCACGATGCTGACAACAAACAGACCAGATAAAAAAAAAGATTAAGAAAACAAACAGACCATATGCAGCAACAACAAACAAACCATGATGCAGACAATAAACAGACCACAATGAAGACAACAAACAGACCACGATGCAGACAAAAAACAGACCACAATGTTGACAACAATTAGACTCAGATGCAGACAACAAATAGCCCACGATGCAGACAACAAACAGACCACGACGCTGACACCAAACAAACCATGATGAAGACAACAGCCAGGCAACGATGAAGACAACAAACATACCACGCTGCTGACAACAAACAGACGACGACGTTGACAACAGACCATATGAAGACAAAAAACAGACCAGAAAAAGACATCAAACATACCACGATGCAGACAACAAACAAACCATGTTGCAGACAACAAAGAGACAACGATGCAGACCACAAACAGACCACGATGCAGACAACAAACAGACCACGATGCCGAAAACAAACAAACCACGATGCTGACAACAAACAGACCATGATGCAGACAAAAAAACAGACCACGATGAAGACAAACAGACCACGATGCTGACGACCATGATGCTGACAACAATCAGACCACGATGCAGACAACAAACAGACCACGATGCTGACGACCATGATCCTGACAACAAACAGACCACGATGCAGACAACAAACGGACCACGATGCTGACAAAAAAACAGACCACGATGCTGACAACAATTAGACTCAGATGCCAACAACAAACAGACCACGATGCAGACAATAAACAGACCACGATGCAGACAACAAACAGACCACGATGCAGACAACAAACAGACATGTAGAAACTAACAACCACACCCGATGAGGACGACCAGAACTCGATGCAGACGAGAAACAGATTTTGATTTAGAAGAAAACCGAAAAACAACAGACCCTACGTGCAAGTATGGTAGTGTTTATACGTTTTACCTGTTTTTCATGAGGATTATGAAATGTAAAGCTTTGAAATTAAATGTAAACCTTTAAAATGAAACATAAAGATTTGATTTGCGTATGAGTGATATACATTTTTGTTTTAAATGTTGTTTTCATTCTTCTGTATTTCAGTATTCCATTAAAATGACAAATCGCTATTACAAGATAATAAAAAGATTATTATTATTTGTATTTACACGTACGCGAGCATGATGGCAGACGACAATCGGAGCTCGACGCCGACCAGCTCCATCCACTGTCCCCACTTACTCGGTGCGCATGCGCAGGAGACTGTTCTAGGACAGCTGGACAGCTGATTTATTGTAGCAATAGTCTATTTTCCTCTATTGTATGATTCACACCCACATGTCATAGCGACTGTACAAAAATTATGAATTAAACTGAATATATTTGACGTACTAGTAAAATGTTGTTATGTACGTTGGAAATAAAAAAAAAACACCGTGTTGTGTTAACTGCAATTAACAATAACGCTTCATGCCTTTGTTCATTTCAACAAGTTTTACCGTTTGCGTAAACGCATACGAATACATTGTTTTGAAGTTTGCGCTGTACGACACAAAATAGAATGTGCTGCATTTTCTCAGCCGCTCGTTGTTACTGTCATAAAAGATACTTGTATGTTTAAAGTCTTGAACTTGACAGAAGAAAGGAGAGACAGACTGAAGGCACGCACACACGGACAGTCCGCCCCCCACGACTAACTGCATTGTGCAGCAGAAAAGCTGTCACTCCCGCATTGGTCTTACCAGCCACCGACGAAGCTGTTCTAGTCGCAAAACCACTAACTGTTGGGGCGCAGTATCCATTTATATAAATAAACGATGCAGGTAAATAAAAATAAACTGTTTTAGTAACTCGAAGGTTTTACAAATGATTCCAGTGTGGCTAAATGCAAATGACAAGCTTTTTTTCAAGTTTTGACGTTTTCTTTTATGCGCAGTTGAACATCGGAATAACAGTGTTTTACGAATGTATTAATAACAATTATTCAGGACTAATGCTCTACTTTTGTTAAACAATTTGGTTCGACTATTCGAAAGTTTAAAAGCTGAATAAGATCGCTGCGTCGAAAAAATGTATGTAAGGATACTTACAAATAATTATGATGGTGGTCATAGTGTTCCGTTAGGGCTTCTCGTGATTTCGCTCTGTCGTATGTGTTTTCGCGTCCTCGCGCTTGTAATCCAAACGTCGATATTGCGGAACAACGAGAGGCCCCAACGGAACACCATTATAGTGCCTTTTTAATGTTTAGGTATGATATTGTAATGTTAATACTTTAGTCTATTTATGTTTGGTTGCTTATGAGAAGATAATCCATTTACAGAAACTTAATGGAATCGTGATTTTCGAATTATAAACTGGCTGTAATTGTCGGTATTTAAGTCGTCTAATTTACCTGTATCGATTCGTCCATGTTTATAACGCTTCTCGCTTGCATTTTTCCGACTGTAGTGATGATTATGACAAGTGCTTTCAATGCAGACTAACAACCAGACCCCGATGCCGACAACAAACAGAAGACGGTGCCGACGACAAACGGGACGATGCAGGCGACAACCAGCGGACGATGCCGGCGACAACCAGCGGACCATGTTGGCGTCAACTGGCGTACTATGTCGGCGTCAACCAGCGGACGATGTCGGCGACAACAGCGGACGATGCCGGCGACAAACATCAGACGATGAAGGCGACAACCAGCGGACGATGCCGACAACAACCAGCGGACGATGCCGACAACAACAGGAGATGCCGACAACCAGCGGACGATGCCGGCGACAAAAAGGTAAACTTTTTTTTTTTTTTTTAAGAATTCACATTTAATATAGCTTCATTTGTTTAATTTTTGTCAAGACTACTTGTAGAAAACTATGCATCATTTGTCAATAATTTGCAGGTTTTTATAAACTGTTGTAAGAATGCGATGTCATGCAATGGCGTCTACTATTTAAAGTCGGTACAATATTTGATAATCAAGTGAATGTTTAATAATTAAGCACGGCTTCATCTTGTAGCACGTGTTAGTGGCGGTGGTGCTGCTGATGATGATGAGGATGCTGATGATGATGAATATGATGATGTTGATGATGGTTGAAATTCATGTTCATCTATATTCTTTTTGCAGAAATACCCTAAAAGAGAAACACAATTGAGTCTCGACCAAAAAGTTGGAAGAACAACGAGTGATCGAACACTGTCACTTAAAGGACAACACATGATCGAAGCGTCATAGGAAATCCGACAGTTAATTCTGTAACACTTCGAAAATGTAAGAACGACACATGATCGATAGTTCAAAGAAAAAGACAACTCTAGACTTGTGACATTATATATTGAACATGTTCATAACATTTTTGTAACAAGAGAATATGGGATTGTAAATACGGAAAGGAATTGAAACATGTCTATTAAAAATATAGCCAAATTTATCATTGCTAAAATTTTGTGTTTACTATTTTAGATATTTGTTCTATCATACGTTCGACTTGTTAATTATTACAACTTCAGCATTTATGATATTCAAAAGTTGTGATGTAGAGGATTTTTGTTTAATGCAGTGTAAGATCTTATTTTATTTCATAAAGTGGTCGTAGAAACAATATTTTCACGAGTGGTTCGGCCACAAGTGAAAATATCTTGTTTCGATGACCACGAATGAAGTAAAATACGACCTTACATTGTATTAAACAAATTTTCTTTTTATTTCATGCTTTGGAACGATAAATAAAAAAAATGAGCTAGATATGCTGGAGCGTCATGTTTTTATGTATTATTACGTCATAAATATGACGTCATTATGATTCCAAAATTGTCGATCACTGTTGTGGTGGGAACATAATGCCACTCTTATTGCGTCGTTGCCGCTTAATTTTCTTTGTATTGAATTTTACTGTGCGTTTTCTGTTGTTTAAAAAGGCCAGTGTTTACATTGACGATTGGGGTATTCAAATACTTTAAAAAAATAAACATACAAAGTTAAAAGTAGTTCCATATAACCAAGAGTGAAATGACCAAACGTTATCATTTCACTCGACCCAGAGTGAAATTATCGGGTTATCATTCACTTGTATTCTCCACTCATTCACCGCATAGCATGAAATAAAATTGTTTGTTTTACATTTATATGCAATTTCAGGCTGTTCAGAATTGAACAATTCAACGTGACAATAACATGTTACTAGTTAATGTGTATTATTTATTTATACGTTACTTATGGCTTGCTTTAAAGGTTAAAGACACCGAATCCGTATTGAATATGAACACTTTCAACAATTTATGTAGAGATTCAAGAATTTCCCCCCCCCCCAAAAAAAAAGCATATAGCTTTTGACGCCTCGTCAAAATTTAAAAGTTTTTTTTTTTTAATGGTGAATTGTTCAGTTCCATTGTTTACATGGTTGGCGTTTGTTGTTTGTTTGTGTTTTTTTTTGTTTTGTTTTTTTATTAATTAAAATTGTTAAATCTTACGTTTACGGAATAATATACGAACGAAGACAATTATGTTGAGTGAATGCTTAATTACGTTCCCATAACACTATTTTTTAAAGTTATTTTTATTCTTAATGCCGATTTTGTGGCTTTAATTACACGTTGACATTTTAGCTGTGTTATACTTTCTGTGTTTTAGTATTTCTATCAATATGAACGTTAAATATTTTGTATTCTTGATTAGATGAAACACAAATTAATGAAACAATACAAGTACTAAGCTGCAGCCAACAACACAACCAAACCAGCAACATATTTGGCCATGACAATTAACTTATTGCTATAACTACAACATCAATTACAACAGCAACAGCTATTTTTACTACACTAACAATCTATTAATATCATAACGTGTGCTAATTATGCTTCCATTAACATCGACTTTAGCTGCTGCTGCGCTGCTACTACTGTTTAAACTGCTACAACTGCTGCTGAAACTGCCGATGTAGCTACTACCGTTACTTCTGCTGTAGTTCCAAATACTGTTGCTACAATATAACACATAATAATAATAATAATAATAATAATAATAATATAAAACTAAGGTAGGCTATAACAGTACAAATAATCACAATTATGCAAATAAAATAACAATAAATAAAATAAATACAAATATTAATTCAATAAAATAATAATAATACTAGTAGTAATAATAATAATAGTAATACAAAAAAATAATAATATAAAACTTGGGTAGGCTAAACAAGGCGACCAGACGGCACGTGTAGTTGCTGTGAGAGTGTGGGGAGTCTTGGAAGAGAGGTGTGGTTAGTGTTGTGTAGGGTAGTGTACGGTAGACGGTGCCTCTGGTCTGGCCAGCCTTGTATGCCGATTGAAAAACTTTAAATCGATTTAAAACAGTAGGACGTCAATATTTAACATTTAATAAAAAATAACACATCAAATTAAATAAAAATAAAAATCTAAAAATAAAAATATAGTTTCATTAATCGAATAACAATGATTTTGTTAAATGAGCCAGCTGCTGCTACGACTACTACCTCAACAGCTACTGGTGCTGCTATTGCACCTACTGCTGGAGCTGCTGCTGCTTCTAATGCTGTTGCTCGTACAGCTTTTAATACTAATACTTCTTATACAGCTGCTGCTGGTTTTATTGCTGCTGTTGCTGCTATTGTTTCTGCTACTTGTGCTGCTGCTACTCCTGCTTTTTCTACTACTACTATTACTACTGCTGCTGCTGTTAACAATTAACATTAACACCACAACTACTACCACTACCACTACTCGTGAAGGTACAAGTACAATGACTTTTGTTGTTGCTCTTGTTGATGCTCGTAGAACTTGTTATAATGCCGCTGAGTATTTTACTTGTTTACTTATTTGTTGCTGGCATTTGTTTGTCTGTCTGTCCATATCTTAGTTTATAATAGCAACTTAACGCAAACAAGTTCTGATGGATTTGAATGCAATTTTCTTGGAAGGTTAACGATGCTTGTTCACAGATTTTTGTAATTTTTGTGGAAGTATGCCATTAAATGCCTTAGCTTGACAGATTTAACATCCGAACTAAAGAGCTCATACATAATAACAAGAAAAGGATAAAGAAGAGAAAAAAAGCTGCTCCCACCAGGGTTCGAACCCCTGATCTTCGGATCAAAGGCAAACGCCTTAACCACTTGGCCATTCAGATTTATATATGTTACTGCATCTTTCACTTTATGCAAGTGATCGACGTGTTGTCACGAAAACAACAAACATTCCAAATTATTCCATCGTTTAGCGATACAAACGAATTGTAATTTTATCAATTTCAACTTACTCATTAAAGAAACCATATTTACAGTATATGTCTGTTATTTCGCTCCTTTATTTACAATGTCTTTTATTTTTGAAATATGTGACAAAAAGTTTTTTCATTTCGTGTAGGTTCGTGAACAGATAGGATACAGGATATTTTAAGTGAGACATCGGGCAAGGGAGTTAACCTACCACTGAACAATTCTAATGTTATGTACGCTCTCCGAATTTGATTAAAGTTGACAGCAGAAAAGTGAAAATTGTATACGTGTGTTAGTACAATTTCTGTTTTAATTGATTTCATTGTTAGACCATACCAATTTGATTCTTTGTTTAGCGTCCTCGGGCTTGTAGGTTTTCGAATGCCTGAATTAAAACAAAAACAATTGTGGCAAATTGGAAAAAAAAAAGAACAAACAATACTTCAGCGTTTTACCAATAATTGTGAAAACACACGGAACTAGTCAATTTACACAGTTAAAATGCTGTGTTAAAGTAGGTTCCCAATATCAAGATGATATATTACAGTTTTAAAAGTTGACATTTGCTTAAGCTCGTACCCTGGTCGGTAGGTTTCGAAAAATGTAGACGCCTAACATAGAATAAAATTTGTATGGCTTTATTTGTTTCGTTATTTTGCTGACTTTACAAAAGTGGTTTATGCTTTTTATTTGTGTTAGCATCATTTTTTTTAGATTGCTTCCAGTATTAGTTATTTTTCCACGGGTATATTTACCTCAAATGTGTTTTGATTTGAAATATCCATCTTTGCATGGTAAGCTTATACAATAAAATAACTATTGTATTATGTGTATTATATAATAATTAAAAAGATAAACTAAGAAACGTTGTGTTTATTGTTGTATTCTATTTTATTATAATATTTATCATGTCCACCATAATAGAATGAAAACAAAACAAGTTGAAGACGACTGCGTATGATTAATATGTTTAATGAATCACAGAACCGAATGTTTTTAGACCGATTTGTCTTGGGACTGAACTGTCTTAGGATCACGTGATACTTTAACTTCCGGTACAATGGCGGAAATGTCAAAACACAAATTACAGTTACAGTTTATAAAAGGATTTAGCAATTAATTAGGACGTGACAAAGGTAGAATTTGATTGTTTTCAATTTCATATACAATTATGAAACAAATAACACCAATAAACAGAACTGACATGAAGTTTTAATAATGGAAACTCGAAACAAAAAAATCGTCAAATATGCAATACATGTGTGAAGTTTCAAATTTAATATTTCGGTAAACGTCAGTAAATAAAACGCGCCGTCTTCCAAAAAATGCCTAACTGCGTAGTGCGCAAGATTACCGGATGCGCAAGATTACTGGACACGACTGTATACAATGCAGATTACAATAAAAGAACACGCAATAACTGGAACAAATGACAAGTGCAAGAACTGGCACTAGACCTGGAACATAGAAAAGCATACTTCTTGTGAACCTGCATTGAATTATTTGTGGTAGCATAACTTGTTAGGCACTCAGCAAATCTTAAGTTTATTTCTTCTGTGGGCAATAATTGACAGTATAAAAGAGTTGCGGGACATACCGTTAAAGAAAAATATTTCGCAACTTCAACATGCTGAAATAACATAGTTAGAAATGAAATGTTGGTTTCTTACTTGTAAAGATAATTTAGGTCGTGGATGTTATGCATTCGAGTCTGTGGATGCGCATAATATGCGACTGACGGAATGTAATCAACACATTTAAATTTAAATGGCTTCTTTACTGACTATTTATGTAACAAAACAGTGAACACATAATGAGGAATATTTTACTTCATTGAAAACTAAATGTGACCTAAGACATACTTGCCATATGTCTTGGATCGTCCAGGATTGTCCCGGAAATGCAGTGCACATCCTGCAGTCCCAGATTTAGTTTGTATGTCCTCAAAATCATAACAACTGTGCATACCTATATTAGATTATCTTTTGACAGACCACTAATCCCCTAATTTGTCCCCAAGACAATCATACCCAATTAGGCAACATGTCGTAAACGAGCAATTAACATAAGTTGTCACATGTTCACTCTAAACAACTGCAAGCAGTCACCGAGTAGGTCCGACTTTAAGGCGGAGCTTCATTGCCACAGAAAAATCTATATTAGCCGATTAAAACACGGAGTTATTTCAGCTTGCCAATGCTGTGAACTATAGACCTATCTGCGTAATACATACGTAATACATATTTATACACATATTAGTAAGTATACATGCATCAGTTGATAACGAAGGAGTACTTATAATCCCGACCATAAATAAAAGCAGTTTACTCAATGTTTTCCGTTGTTCACAATATCCGCAGTTAGTTTGCTACCATAATAAGGCATTGTTTTAAACTACTTTCCTCAAAAATTTTCAGGTGAAATAGTCCTAAAACAAATGTTTTGTTATGCCATGTAAAACTTATGTACACGTCCGGGACAGACAGTAAAAATCCGGGAAATTCGCAGGCAGAGTCCCAGAAATGATCCCAAAAATTATGGCATGATGCCTAACAATGCCTTTAACTTGCTCAAATTCCTTCAAGTTTGTGGGTAATTTTAGGTGACGTCATATGGCACGACCACTTCATTGATTTTGTGCTAACATATCAGTGATGAACTTGTTATTTATCATTTAAACTTAAAATGTATGCATGTATATGCTGTTATAAGTCGGTAAATTCTTCGAGCCAGAATTTGCAAAGAATTAGGACACATGATGTTGCGTGATTGTATCGAAAATGACGTCTGTGCATCATCCACAAACTTGTATAAGGCCACGAACTTACCGGAATAGATGCTGAATATTGTCATACACTCACTTGATAAATGTCACATAATGTATAAAAGCTTTCAATGAAGTGCTTGAATGTGTAGGCGTGCGTTCTAATACTACATTTAACTGTGTACCCCAATGTTTTAGCTAGACTATTCAAAAAAAAAGTCGCCTTTTCGTTGGCGTCTGCTTCGGCTTAATGCTCTGGTTAAGGTTTGCGTGCAACAAGTACATATCTCTGTAACTACTACAGATATTCATTTGAAACTTCACACATGTCTTCAGGGTCATTATATGAGGCCACTGACGAAAGCTCATAACTCTGACTTGCAATTTAGCAGAAATATACCCCTTTTTGCACATGGAAATTCAGGTTAAAGTTTGCGTGTTAAATTTTGCTTGCAACAACTTCATATCACTATACCTTCCTGTTTATTTTACCTTCCGTCCACCCCATATTTAGTTTCTGCCCAAGATCTCTGGAACTAATATGTCAGATGCAATGAAACCTAATATGAGGACATGCACATATTGTTAGGTTATTCTGGTCTAATTTTTTTCCATGGAGTAATTGCCCTTTGATTATTAATAGGACATTAAATGGGATATTTTAGTTTCTGCACGTGATATCTAAACATGATATGCAGCATCCTTTGCAAGAGGACTTCCTTATATTGTCAGGTCCTTCTGGTCTGATGATTTTTCAGGAAGTTATTGCCCTTTGATGATAAATAGGATTTGTTAATATGACATTTTTTACACACTAGTTCTCAGGAACTAATGACTTATTTTCAATAAACTTCAGCATCTCTATCAAGAGGACATGGGCACACTGTCAAGTCATTCCAGTCGGATTTGATTATAAACATAATATTTTATTAGGATTTTTGTTATCCTGCAAGATCTCAGGAAATAATAACTCAAATTCAATTAAGCTTTATATGCAGCATTCCTGCCAAGTGCACATATTGTCAGATTGTTCTGGTTTGTTGATTATTCGTCCATTGTTAGTAATTCATCAATTATAGGCATGCTGAGGCGATACAAACTTATCTTTTCATTCAAGCTTAACCAAACTTGCACAGTTTGTGTAATACCATATTACTGATAGGTTCGATAATGGGCCAGATCGTACAAGGAACATCAGATTTATTGCCCAAATAGTTTTCATCCGATCTTTGCCAAACTTCATAAAAATCTTTATTCTAATAATATATCGACCAAGTATGATCAGCCAAATCACACTTGGAATTATGGAGTTATCACCCTTGAATTATCTAAAATTGGCCTTTTTAACCCTTTCTGTTTTATAAGTCCAACATGTTTTTATCGGATCTTCACCAAATTTGGTGAAAATCTTTGTGGGCTTAATATCTTGGTCTAGTTTGATAATGAACCAAATTGTCTCAATAACTTTCGAGTTATAGCCTGTGAATTATCTAAAATTAGCCTTAATACCTGTTTCCGCTCTCTAAGTCTAAGTTTTTATCCAATCTTCACCAGACATTCGACGATCAACCTAATTGCCCAAGGAATTGCTGAGTAATGGCCCTTGATTCATCTTAAATTGGCCTTTTTAGCAGTTTCTGCTTTTTATGTCCAACAGTTTTCATCCAATCTTCACCAACTGATATTTTAACCTTAAGGGGGCATAACTGTTTTACAAATAGCTCTTGTTTCATAGCACACTTCAAAAGTTTGAGCTAGGAGTGTAGGTACATTTTTTTTGTATATGGTAATGTGTGTTGTAGTCATAGTATGTACCAAAGGGAAAGTCGCGCTTGGATGCCGTTCACTGGCAAATTGGTCTAAATATGTGTTTTACCAATTGATAATACGATTTTTCTTTTCTTGAGAGTGAATACTCATTATGGATACCCGAAACTCATGCTTTATCTGTCCATTTCGGCTGGGTCAGCCTTGTGCAGGTTCTGCTTGTCAATACATAAAAAATTTTTTTTCTGAAATTTCAGAATGTGTCCTGGTCTTAATCAGCAGAGTAACGGCGATTTCCTGCCAAATAAACAGTCTCAAGTGGAACATCGGCTGTGACATAATTTTCCCCAGCTCAGAATCATTCATGCCAGACAAGGCCTGTAGCTGCTGCTCAAACTGATTGGTACGGGTTGTGTTTGTTTGCCTTACCTTGCTGTACATTCAGATTTACATCATGCGTGTCAATACATTTGTAGAGAACATTTGTATCTGTTTGGTTGATTGTTCGTCCATTATCGTTTGGTGGTGTTTGTAATGGGAATGAGCACAGATCCTATGTCAACTTCTTGAATGTAGTGTTGAATATACATGTACTTTACTCATACAAGAGGGAAATATTTCAGTGGTACAACTAGATGGATTTATTTATTGAATCATCATTTCAAGCTATGTCTGCAGCCATTTGCAATTTCATGCACATACTATTTCACTTGATGCAGATAGTAGCAAAGTGACAGAGAATATCTGGTTTAAAATGATTTAATTTGTGAATAAAAAGTGATAGCAAGTATTGTTTAAAAAGGCTGTGTGTACAAATATGTATCTGCATTTAAAAAGAATAACATCAGATATTATTAAATAAAAATTATGAAGAAAAATCTAAAAATTCAAAGGTAAAAAGGAATGAAGCCCTCACGAGCAAACTGGTGAAAGTTCTTTGACAATTTGAGCTATTCTGTTGGTGTTTAGTTGAGTGTTGTTCCTATTGTCGCTGTTTTCACTGTTAATGGGACTCGAAATGTTATTATTTGTCAAGTGACATGGTTTTGAGCCCTCACGACCCATAATCAGACTTAAATTTGATTTTACTAAAGCAGTTGTTTTCTTTGTTTTGTTTTTTTTCACCTAAAAACGGCCAGTTTTAGAGAGTAATATGAATAAAAGCAGCAGCAATTGGTCATTTAAGGACAACATACAAAATATGCCAAAAACCATAGTGATTCTAATAGTTTATCTGGTGCTAAATCAAGTTTAAAAGATTGCAAATTATTGACTTGCCACTCTTTTGCACCATTTCGACTTAAACTATTCCTTTCACCACAACTATTCTCAGTATTATAGCTCTGAAAAATAAATTCGCCTGAAATTGGACTTTTTGAATGAATATATTGGAAAACCATTACGATGAAAATCTTACCATAATTTTACATACTGGAATCGTAAACAGAGTATAAATTTACGAAATAATGCTGATAAGAATTCACGAGTGTCAGGCCAGGTCGTCTTAGCTATACATGTTATTCATACTACAACTACTAAAATGACTGCTGTTACTGCTTATAATCCTTATTGTTTAGCCACACATACTGTTACAGCTAATGATTCCAGGCTCTTTTGATGATGATTTTGGTGGAGAACTTTACAGTGAATTAACTAAAATCCACTTGTAACGATATGGCTTGTAATGATATATGCATATAACGACACTGATTCCAAGGTCCGGGACCCGATCCCTATATATTTCATTTGATATTGGTCAGTGTCCCTATAACTGCCTTGTTAAAACTGGACAAAGTTCAGTATCAATAGATAGACCAGTTCTTGCTAATGGCAATGTTCATGTACACATGCTGCGAGTAGCTCATCCGTGGTAAAATATTGGCTTCACAACCCAGGATTCTCAGGTTCAAGACCATGCTACACCCTAACCTACTAACAGAGTCTTTGACATGAGACATTAACGTGAGGTGCAGTGTACTAGGTGCTTCTCACCGGGCACTAAAAGACCCAGGGTCGCCTCTGAAATGGGGCATCTGCTGTATCTCACATTATCCCCCATTATACAACTAACGTGTCTGCTGTAATGATTGGTGTTGCGTCTCTCGCCTGTATTCTGATATGTCCATGCGGTTGGTTGCCTTATTTTGTATGTGAAGATATTCTGATATAGGGATATAAATTCTATGGTCTGCTCAATATTGTTCCAAGCAAAGTTTACTGTATAAAACATTATTATAACTTTAAATATAATAATAATGCACTATAACCTGCAGTGTTGAAAACAAATTTTTATTATGTTGTTTTTGTTGTTGCAGACAGCAGCCCGTCCACACTTAGGGAAAGCAACGAACCCGATCCTGACACAGAAGCATTCCTGAATGATGCCGAAACCATGCACAGACTTTTTGTAGCAAAACATGGTAGCAGCCGACTATGTTCTGCCATAACTGGTGGTAAACGTTTTGAAAACTTTCAATGGCCAATTATTTTGATGTTTTGCGCAATACCGGGGTTTTTCTTTCTAACAGAACTTATTATAGAATGTAACAAACCTATTTGTTGAAATAAGTTAGAATCTTCAAAAAGAACATTTAAAACATTATTTATTTATTTTTGTTAGACACATTTTTGGTGTTTATTTTAAATTTTTGTTGTAAATGCAGATTTATATAATGTAATGCATTTTAATCGACATTTGATTGCATACATTTATATTTTCATATGAACAACATTTTTATACATCGAAATAAGCAAGGAAAGTATTGATGGTTTATACCAGGATTTGAACTCCCGTCCCACAGCTCCGTAGTCCACTGCTCTATCCACTGCACCACTCGGGCTTGTGGTTTCATTGGTGTTGAAAAGGGATTATATGGATAGAATGAGTGCTAAATATAGCAATCACATGACTTGGACGTGGTCACATGACCATTGTCCAGGTCATGTGATTTTTTTTACTGTTATGTTTTATTGAAAGGATAAATAATGTTTTGAACAGCTAACAGCCTTAATAGCTCAGTTGGTAGAGCAGTGGTCTTGAGAGGCTTGGTGTGTGGGTTCAAATACCGCTCCGACCAAGGGGAGTTTTAAACAACTCCTGGGGGGGGAAGGGGGGTGGCAGAACCACCACTTTCCAAGGGAAAGTGGAGGTTCTACCCCCCCTAATAAGGGTTAGTTAAATATATACTTTTTAAAAATGAAAAGAAATAAAAACATTGTATCATTGTCCCTACCCCCACGTTGTAATTTTTTTGTGCAAATAAAAACAAACACCAGGAGTCTTTAGTTTTTTTTATTGATCTTAGGATTTTTTTAAATAAAATTGATGACAAATACTTATAGAATGTTTAGGCCATGGAAAAAAATCAGTGGTTCAGGTTTCACGACAGACCCTACTTGCATCACCTCATCCTTAAGAATGCTTGAAGCGAAAAAAATTGTTAGGTATAAAATTTCTCAAAGATTATCATAATATGTTCTAAAAAATATAAGCAGTGGAACCTGAACCACTGATTTTTTCCTTGACTTAAACTATACATTGTATGCTAACCATTAAATATTTATTATATATTTCCAGAAGTCAATCACTGAGATGTATCGTCACCTGAGTTGCAGCAGTTATTGATCATCAAAGCAAGCCATGGCGTGGGGCGGGATTTAAATGGAAGACGTGAAATGTTTAAATTTCTGTTTTCTATTGACCAGATTAAGAGTACTTGTTACAGCTTAAAATTGTACTGTGAATATGGTCTAATAAACCCATCAGTTTCAATCTCAGTGTCGTCTTCGAGATAAAAAGAATTAGTTGTCTCATGGTATCATTGTCAAAAGAAGATGAAGATTACTCACCAATTAATGTAGGCAATAAAACAGTTATATTTCAAAACATAACCTATGAATACAGGCAAAAGTCATGTTTATGTTGAGGCCAAAAATATAAATTATGTATTTCGGGCAACCCGAGTATAGCTAGCGTAAACCCCCCGACCCTAAAGTTTTAAGCGACGATTGTTGTTTTCCATGATTCCAGCGTAATTCCCGTCCCTATAGTTTTTTTCGATGATCGTTGTCCATGAATCCAGCGTAACCCCCCCCCCCATCCCTAAAGATTTTAGCGACGCTTGTTTTCCATGATTACAGCGTAAATCCCCGTCCCTAAAGATTTTAGCGATGATTGTTTCCCATGAATCCAAATTCGTCCAACAAACTTAATCCCGACCTACCTCACTTTTTTGAAACCGCTGCCCAAAACACACAATATATTCTTTTGGCCTGAGTAAGTAATAAATCCCAATAGGCAAAATTACATGATTTACATTAAAGCAACCAAATCTGTTTTCAATGACAATATTGTCAACATTCTAAGATTATTTAAGCATCAAATTTAATGTTGAAGAACTTTTCCCAATATTTGGTTAATAAATGACTCCTGACAGAGAGACAGACACACCTAAACTATATCCCTCCACCTTCGGGAGAGGATGAAATCCTACTGATGCATACGACTTGAATTATAAAAAGAAATTGCTTGTTGTTGCTGTCAATGGATCTTGCACAGTCTGCGAAAGTCTTTTTTTTTTCCAAAATGAAGCAACTGCTTCTTTGTTACTGGCCATTGGTTTAAAAATTTCAGTTGAAGTATCAGTTGTGCACACAAAGTTAAGACGACTGATGACGCAGGAAAGGTCTCGTATTCCAACAGCTCACAATGAATGTCGTGTTCATGGAGCTTAACTATATACTGAACAGTAACAAAAGCATTCCATTGATTACATACGCTCAAATACATGAAAACATCCGTAATGCACACATGTATAATGAGACAAAATCTATACACTTAAACCAAAAAATAAACCGGACGCTTTACAATTTGTTCTCTTTTTGTTAGTGGATTATATTGCAACCACTGCGTCATAAAACAATAATTTATGTATGAGAAATATGGCCGAGTATAAATAACCATAATAATATTCAAAGAAGAAAACAACATATCATCAGTGGTGATTTGCTCAAAACTAACTGACAATTCAGCTAACAGTGGTTAGAATCTGGATGAAATTATTTATGAAAATAATTATGACATGAAAATTTTGAAAAACGAGTTTAATCTGAACAAACTGCAAATAATAAATTTTAATTAAAATGAGCATGTTGTTTGTAATATTAATTATATTTACAATGGAAGTTATCTTGCCATGGACATTTAAATACATCGAACCCTATTCTAAAAGATTTCATAAATATGATTTTTTGTGTAATGTTATCAACTTAAACACCAAAGTTGATAAAAATATAACATCATTGGCAAAAATAAAAAACAGTTTAGTTTAAATTCAAAAAATAACATACAATGGCATCTTTTATTAAATGAAAAATGCATGCGCCACAATCAAACATTCAAACAAGTAAATAATTTTATGAAAGTTACAATTTTCAAGTAATCAGTCAGATAAGAAAACACTTCTATACAGTTCTGATAATGTTCCCAAAGAAATGTTCACATGAAACATAAAATATGATTGCTTTAAAGAAGTAAGCGGATATAAGTGTCTATTAATTTAAAGTTTAATGTGAATCACAATTAATAATGTACGATTTGTACCAGAACACATTACAGTTAGTAGATAATATGAATGAACTGAGCTCTTTGGCCTTCTCAAAGACGTTGCAGTAATTCATGACCCACTGTGACCAGCTTGCCTCGACTGGATCAACGCTGCACGTTATAGGGCCTGTAAAACAGAAACATAAACACACTGAAGATGGAAGAACAACAATTTGTGTTTTTAGACAAGAGTCACGTTTCAAAACTTTGTATAAAGGGTAAATAGGGGTTCAAGAGTAAATAAAACAACAACATGATTTATCATGACCAAATACTGCACTTTTTTTTTTATTTTGCTTTCAGCTGAAAGTAACATTAAAAATGGCCAAAAAATACCTATATTGACACAAAATGGCAAAAAACAACAAATACTTTGTATGGCAATTTAGCTGAAACAGTTGTGTCTTGGAAATTTTATTCCGATTTTATTTGCAAATTGCCATATGATTGGACAATAGAAAACTAATGCTTTAACACATTTGAATTTTATCTTTAATGAATTAATACTTGAAAGACAAAACAGGACATGGTAGGCAGTCAAAGGCTCCTTGACATGCTGATAGGGGCACAGTCAATGACCTGTTTCAGTTAATAAACATATTAATTGACTTGTTTTACTTTTTTTTGTACTGAAACAGAGATTGAAACTACATGAGTTAAATAAATGACAGAACTTAACACACACACAAATTCAATATGAACATATATCAATAGCTCACTGAGCATTTTAAACTCAGGTGAGCTAAAAGAAAACAAGAGCTGTCAGAGGAAAGCATGCTCAACTATTCAAAGTATTTCAGTTGGTGCCTTATTTGGTGGATTGGGCATAAATCTGTCACAATACAAAGCTGAGTTATGGTAACTATTGCACTGGATGCTGAAGTTGATGACATTTTGATATTTCCAAGTTTCAAGGGAAAACCTTGTTTGTTTTGTTTTGAACTTAAAAGACTTCTGAACCTCAAATCTGAAAATCCAAGTTAAAAGAGGGCATAACTCTGTCAAAATAACAAACCAAATCGTGGGAATTGTCGCACCTAATGTTGAAAATTATGAAAATGTTTAATTCCAAGTTTCAAGTAAATACCTGCTGTAGTTTTGAAGTTATAATGATTTTAATGATATGTGAACTTTAATGTGAAAATGTAAGTTAAAGGGGACATAAATACGTCAACACACACAACTGAGTAATGGGAATTGTTGCATTTGATGTTGGCATTGATGATAATGATATCTACTAAGTTTTAAGTGAATGTCTTATGAAGTATTGAAGTCATTGGGACTTTTTAATCAAAACTAACCAAAGTTGAGACGCGGACACCAACACCGGGGCAAGTGGAAAGCTCATCTATTCTTTCAACAGTTGAGCTAGAAACTGTCTAAATAAAAGGAAGTAGCAGTAAACATTGTCATGATATATCAGTATATGATTCTTAGGGTTTGGTTCACCTTTCAATCCATTACTATATGATATGGTACAGTGTAACAAGAGCTGTCTCAGGACAGCGCGCTTGACCATAAATATATTCTTTGTCAGAGTTATGTACCTTGGTCAGCGACCTAACATAACGACACTGAAGACATGTGTGAAGTTTCAATTGAATATCTGCAGTAGTTTACCGAGATATGTACTTGTTGCATGCAAATATTAACCTGAATTTTGTTATTACAAAAAGGGGCATACTTTTACTGAAATGCTGGTGACAGCTATGGGCCTAGCGAGCCACCTTACATAATGACCATGAAAACATGTGTGAAGTTTTAATTTAATATCTATAGAGATATGTACTTGTCGAAGTACAAAAAGGGTCATAATTCTGCTTAATTGCAGGTCAGAGTTATGGGCCTTGGTCAGTGACCTTACATAATGACCTCGAAGACATGTGTGAATATCTGTAGTATTTACAGAGATATGTACTTGTTGCATGCAAACCATAACCAGAGCATGACGGCAATGCTGACATCGATAGAGCAGATTAGAAGAATAGCTCAGACTATTCAATGAATAGTCAAGCTAAAAATAAATAAGTCAGTAAATACAAGTATAAATGTCTGGTTTCTGTACACAATTTTTTTTTTTGCATTGCATTCTACACATTGTAATCGACCAAACTGGTAACTGTTGATTCTTGTCAATAGTACATTAGATTATTGGTGCATTATTATTTTTGGTACGATATATTTAGTTACTGATTACATGAAAAACCATGTATCATGATACATACCGGTATATCATATCACAAGGTGTGCATATTGTTACACACTTTGCGGAAATCATTGTCTGTTTCTATTTTTTTCTATACTAATACAAATTTACATTGGCCAAATATTAATGAAAGAATGAAAATGACACTTCATACCTCTGGTGTTGATTTCTGTGGCAGCCAGGGAATGTCTAAGAAGGAGTTGGTCAGATATCGATACTGTCCATGATTGTCATCAGCTGCTTCGAGGTCGGCAAAAACTCAACCTAGAGATGCAGAATAACAATTTGTTGACAAAATATATAAGATAGAAGTTGTATTCTGATGATTGTCTTTTAAATAACATTTGATTTAAATGGTAACTGTACAAATAAGGAATGTAAACTGTATAGTGTATAAATACTGTAAGGCCCTGGAGTATGCACTACCTTGTTTATTATTTACAAGTTCATAATGTAAAGTAAAAAATCACTCATCCATCACACTCTCCCATTAAAAAGATGATGGTTGAAGTGTTTTAGTGTTATATGAACTGATGTTAGTCATTTAAACATGTTTTATCTAATGATGACGAACATAACTTGGATTCTAAAACTTACTGTCAATGTCCGAACTGCAAGGATGCTAGCCCAACCGTCATCTTGCAGTGATTCTAATGGTTATATTCATATCCAAGTGATTTAACATTGCATATTTATAATAATATGACTACAAGTTACTTTAAGACACTATTCATTGTCGTTAAATGTTCATATGTATTGTTATTTGCCTAAATTTCGCCATTCCTAAAAGAACTATTTAGCTGCGGCATCATTTCGGATATTTTGTTCCCGAAATATTTCTTCTCTGTCATAACTGTAAATTTGTTTAGGTCAGAGAGAAGTATATTTGTTTATTGTTAAATGCAGAATCTTTTGTTTATCTATATATGCTATAAATTGTTATTGTTAGTTAAAATATTAATGTTATCGTTGAACATTTGCCGCTACAGAACTATTTTTAGGATTTAGGATTCCTAAATGCATTTGATTGGTTGTTGTAATCCTAAGTCATTTTGATTGGTTGGTGCTCCTAATCCTAATCCTAAATTGCTGTGCGACAGGTATAAATAGCGCAGATAAACAAGCATTCGGCATCTTTCAAGATCACCAAAGTCAGATCTGTCACGGTCACCAGTCAGATCTTTCATGATCACCAAAGTCAGATCCATGGTTTAGATCATATTATTAGATCTTCATTCAACATTCCCATGATGGTAAGCTTAATCTTTAATCGAAATTAGCACAGTATAGATCTTACAGTAAGCTTCTTAAGCTCTACCGAAATGAGTTATATGAAATCCAGAGAGCTCAAAAGTATATCAGCGCTATTTTAACTGTTCATTTATACATGATAGTAAATTGCTGTATACGTGCATGATGCTCAAATATATGCAACGATTAAATATATGTTGAAACAGAAACCGGTTGTTTTGGAATAATTCGTAGTTGCTTTGTTGCCATCCTGAACAGAATAGAACTATAGTATACCAAATATGGCGGTATGCTACAATACTGACAAGAATATTGGTAAAACAGATAGATGCCCTCTGATGCTGCTTTGACACTGCTTGACAATGTTGACAAGTTAAAAGCACCACACTGTCACACTGAGGCAATCATTTGTCCCAAATCATTGAAAAATCCAAATTTTGATCTTTAAACTTTCACTCTGACCTTGACCTTTGACCTACTGAGCTACCGTTCCTGTGTGTGTAAAACCGTCTCATTCAGGTTAACATTTGTGCAAAGGTACTTTTCAAATCCCTCCATCAATGGCCAAACCAAATATTGACCTTTGATCTGTGAGTGTGACATTGACCTCGGACTTACTGACCTGATTCATTCGTGTGAGATGCAGTTTCATTGAGGCAACTATTTGTTCCATTTAATTTTTAAATCCCTCGATCCTTGGCAAAGATATAGACCGGGCAGGCAGAGTGCCAATTGTGACATTTGACCTCTAAACGTGACCTTGAACTTTGACTTACAGACCTGCTTTATGCGTGTGACATGCCTGCTAATTGAGACAAACACATGTATTAGGTAATTTGAAAATCTCTTAATCTTTGGCAAAGTTAACGCCTGGAAGTGCTAATTCTGACCTTGACATCTAAGAGTGACAATGACCTTTAACCTACCGACCTGATTCATGTGCAACTCACCATCTCTCTGAGGCAAACATTTGTGAAAAGTAATTTAAAATCTCTCCACGCATGGCCAAGCTATAGCCCAGGCAAACAGTGTGACTATGAACCTTTAACTTCTAAGAGTGACCTTGACCTTTGACCTGGTTTATGTGTGCAACATGATGTCTCATTGAGGCAAACATTTGTCCAAGTTCTTTTATAACCCCTTAGTCCATGGCCAATTTACAGACCAGAAGGACTAAGTGACAACTTTTTGCTCGGCCGAACCTTTCCAGGGAGCATAAAAATGGGCGAAAGTTAAGTCAGTTTGACAAATTGTGATGTTGTAAGGTTATGTTAGAATCAAAATAATTTTTGCATTTTTGTTGTTTATTGTCTAATAAATACAGATTTGTCATTCTGATGTGGTATATTAAACAACTTAGGCAACAGTCCGCGTGGTCTAATTCATACCCATCAGAATTCCAACTCTAAATCGAAAAACAATTGTGAAATAAAGTGAATCTTTTACAAACAGATAACGTATTGAAACCATGTATTCATTCAACCCTACGGGTCTAGTTTTCTGACCAAATTGGATTGTAACAATACTACAGCAATAACATCTTTTTCAGAAATTTTACTTGCTTCTTTTCTGATGCAGTCTGTAGCCTTCTGGACTTGACATAGTGACTGCTTCACGTTCAGTGGGAACGCCTCTACCATCATCGTGTAGTGATGCTAATGCAACTGATCCTGAAATATGAGAGTAGCTCTGATTAACAGAAGACTTTCTTGTGAAAGCTTGAACAAAACCTTTACTGGACATGTAAGAGTAAAATTGTTCTTCTATATTGTAACCATACTTGAATCCTAACAAATCTCGGACTTTTCTACGACGTCCTCATAAACCTTACAAAATTGAAGCACAGGTTTGTAAAGAATATGTATATGAAATGACTACCCAAACAGCAACAAAAGCAAGATATCAAGAGCAATAGAGTCTCAGTGGTGTAACGGAAATGGTGTCTGCCTTGCAATTTGTAGGGTCCTACTGGGGGAGGTTTCAAAGTGTGTCAATAAGCCTTGAGCTACAACAACTAGGGTTAAAGTAAATGTGCGAAATAGTAAATTCTGGGAGGCTAAACTTAACTCTGTGCTCAACCTTTGTTAATGAAATTCACATCCAGCTACATCAAATGTTTGTACAACTGTAAATATGTCTTGTCACTGATCCACTGATCACTGTTCTCCCACTTGCTCTGATGACGATACTGCCCATGAGTGTAACCAGCTGCTTCAAGGTTGGCATAAACTCGACCTAGAGAGGCAGAATAATGTAACTTTAAATATTGGCACAAATCTGAGGGAACATTGTTGCAGGCATTACTGGTTTTGTTTATTTGTTTTGATTTTATGCCATATTTAACAGTATTTGAGTCATAAAATGGCGGCCATTTAACCTACTCACATGGGCAAGCTTAGCCGATCTAAGCGGTTAACAAGTACTAAGTGCACATACTTATTCCAGTAACTGACAACTGCCCTACTTGAATCAGAGGTAGGGGGAGAATGGCCGTAGAAATAATTTCATGACCAATCACCACGAAAGTTATGTGACCGGGCCGGAAAGTAACCTCATAAACCCCAGATTGGCAGTCCTGCACTCTACCAAATGAGCTAGCCAGTCCGGCGCATGCATTAATAAATCCTTTTATACAAAATGATGCAGTTTAAAGAACTTTTATATAATTATAATGAAGTCTTATTTTGAAGCAAATGGGTTTCAGTTTGTATACCATTTAAACAATATAAAAAGCAAATTTTAATTTATTTACTTAAGTAGAAAAGTATAAAATCTACAAATAGAGAAAACAAAGGCGCTAATATAAACTAGATCGTAATGTTGACAGATTACAGAAGATCTCAAAACTAAACAATTCAATACACTTACAGTTTATAACAAAGACTGTACTTATTTTACAATGGAAAATAAGGGCCTTTAATGAACTATTTTTTGTGCAGTGATGGGAGTCCAATGTAAATTTTATTTAGTGAAAACAGCTGACATTTTTTTTTTACTGTTGTAAGAAATTCATAGCTTGCTACTTAAAAACACAGACCATGTCCCCGTCATAACATCCTGAACAGAGGGCTGGGGTCTGATTTGCAGATGTCCCTGGTGACCATTGAGATTTCTGGTAGCAACAACTTTGCGTTCACGGATTGGCAAATTGAACATTTTCAATTTTGTTGACACAGAATTAAAAAAAGAAAAGTACATTGTATACATAAGCGAAATAACACATCTGACACAGAAATATATAGGAAATATAGGGTCATTTATGAATAATCATCAAATGAAATGGATAAAATTATTCAGCGTTTGCAACGCTTTTTTTCGCTATTTTGGACAACATGTGTATCACTTACGTGGCATTAAAATACATGGTTATATTTGAAAGTCCCAACTGGCCAAGTAAACTGGCCAAGTGAACCTGAAGGTCGTAGGTTCAAGTCCAGGAAGAGGCAAATCATTCTACTTTGTTTTCTTTATAATTATAATACAGGTACATCTTTTTCGTTATTCCAGAAGGTTTATTTTTTTAAGTTTAAACATGTAGTGACATTTTTTAATAATACGAAACAATCTTTGAATAAGTCTCTGAGGGTTTTCCCTTGAATTCTGAAAATGGGGGTCACAATGACCTCCATGTTTAGGATTTTGGGGGACATTTGAAAATTTTGGGGGTCATTCATGAAACTACATTTAATACACATTGCCAAAAATTATTGATATTTTACTGTCCTTTCAGATTTTTTACTGTCAACTTAAAACAAAAACATATTATTTCTAGCATCATAAAACAAAATGCAGAAAACCGCTGAGTTATCTGAATCAGTTATAATAATATATTAGAATCCACTCACGTTTACTCAGGACATTTCTCTTACACAAAAGTCACTGATTTTCTACTTTCACTTTCATTTTCACTACATGCATTTTCTGACGGAAATGACATTTAGGTCAGAAAACTTGTAGACCTAATTATGATAATTAACATTGTTTAAAGAATAAAAACACTGTTTTCATTTCAGTTTAACAACAAGTAAATAGCAAACAATGAAACCAACATTCACAGAAGATCACGCTGTCTGCCATTTTGTTTCAGCTTTGCACCTGTATCACTATACTCTTTGTGTAATTAGTGATCAGGTGTGAAAAACATTTCTGTGTTGCCTGAACCAGTCGTATATAATGTTGTACAATAACTAAGTCAGTTAACTGAGCATTATCACGTAATTAGTCTGAAAAAAAAAAGTTTTTATAATGGAGACGTAAATAGAACTACAGCTCCACCTTGTTTATTGGATAACGTGAGAAACAATCTAAATGGAGTTGTTAACTGCATTACGATTGGTTGATCTTACATCAAGTGTAAATATTAATAGGTTACTAACTTTGGATGACTCTATGTACCATACTTTTGCGAGTCAAATTAACGTCTGCAATGTAGAATTTTGGGAGCCAAATTCATGTCAAAACCCATAGATAAGGGTCAATTCATTGCCTTGGAAATTAATGCATTTCTTCAGAAATTGCGTGGACGCAAAGGAATTTTTGTTGGGGGTCATTTGATGAAAAAATGCGGAAATACGCAGTATTTGTGCGTCAGATAAAACCCCGGTCTCTTTAGAGAAGTAATAATATCAAGCATATCTGAGCTTTATGTAGTTTAAAGTGGCACTATCACTACTGGGTAGTGAGTATTTTTTGGTACTTAAAGATTATTTTAAATGAATGAGCAAATGAAAGGAAACTAATTAATGTTAAATAAACACATTTGGGCCGTCCTTAATAAATTGTTGGTTTGGCGTAAACCTACCCAGAATTTTAGAAGTGTGAAGGTAGGTAGGTTTTTTTTCTTTCAATGTAGTAAATTGAATATATAGTTCACGCTTACTATGTGACCGTTGTACTTGTGTTCTTGCAATACCGATGTGTTACTGATTTATAAATGTGTTAAAAATGGAAAAACTCTGATATAGATTTCTCATATTTGTTCTTGAAATAAGTTTTAACAAGAAAATTTCAACATATTCAATATAGGTAATAAAAAACTTTTACAAGTTAAACACATCCTAAATATATGTATCCTTGAAGACGAATTAATAAGGAAATCATTGGTTGTAAACAATGTTTGTTACTAGCATTATTCTAAAGGACATCCGTTAAAGACGATTCATACAATTTACAAACCTTAAACTAATGTAATTAACATCCGACACTCACTCAAAAATTGCTTTGAAAACATGTCAAGAAATGATATTCTACACAACCCCCATCAGCGTTAATCTCCAAAATGAAGAGCATCAGAGGGCTAAATTCCACAAAATAAAAAAAGGACTTTAAATGAGCAGAAGGGACACAAACATAACAAGAACAATATTTTGTAACTCTTGATTACTGAAATTGTTTTGGGGACAGCAGACATTTTCATGAAAGGAAGGGTTACACCAAACAAACAATTTATTAAGGATGGCCTTGGGTACATTTTTTTGTAAGCAATACTACAGCTGACAAAATTTATAACCACACAGAACTAGGTCAATCTGCGACAAACACCCTTTACAGAATAGAAATGTTTTTACATAAATACAAGACATCTTTGTCACACAAGGAAGTAATTTTAATGGCTAAATGCATTGCCAATCAAATCTCACCAATCTGTAAATTACCTTTGCACTGTTACTTTTAAACCCTTCAAAGTGTTTGTGATCTCAGTGGTTTGATAGATTGCTGGCCTGCGACTCGTCAAACACTGAGTACTCACAAACCTTGTGACTGTTGAACTTCAAAAGCAGATTCTCACTTGTGTTGACATATTGGTTGGAGATGTCCATATTTCCACCCTGACAACAAAAGGGATATAAGAAATGTTGTTTCAACTAGAACTGCCACTGTCATGCCGCAAATACCCCACCGCATGCAGCTTTGCCACAAGGATACTGATACAAGCAACATGTAGTGTTGAGGTGTTAAATGATTTAGTTTAACTGAGGAAAGAAATTGACAAAGGGGAATAACTCAGAAATTAATGCAGCTAGAGTTACAATTCTCCACTCCACCTAACAAACATTTATACATGTACAATTTCCTCAGTAGTTTTTGAGAAAATGGCTGGACAAGGAAAAAATGACAAAGGGGAATAACTCCGCAAATAATGCAGGTAGAGTTGTAATACATCTGCACTGCACTGCCCCTTACAAACATATATCCATGTATGAAGTTTGAGGTCAATCCCTTCAATAGTTTTTGAGAAAATGGCCAGACACAGAACAAGAGCTGTCGGAGGACACCAAGCTAGACTTTTCTTGTGCTTGTGAAGAGTTACTGGCTTGTTTTTTTATCTAAAACAACAAATATGGAAATTCCACAAAAACCAAATTTTTCTAACGAAATGCATTTAAGTCAGTACATCAATAAAATTTGTAGTAATAGTGATTTAGACCTTGACCCTACCAACCCCATATGCAATCCCAAGCGAGGTCGCAATATAAGGTATGTATTTATTAAGTTTCATAAAAAATCTCAATGTCTTCTCAAGCTATTGAGCGTAAACTGTTTGTCTGTTTTTAGTAATGGTGACCTTGACTCTACCCATCCCATATGCAATCCCAAGCGAGATCTATATAGAAGATATTTATGTATGAAGTTTCATTAAAATATCTCAATTTGTTCTCAAGCTATTAACCGAGACCCATTTTGTATTTTTAGTAATGATGACCTCGACCTTGACCCCACAAACTCTATATGCAATCCCAAGCGAGGTCTCGATATATTTTATCTATTAAGTGTCATTTAAATATCTCAATGCATTCTAAAGTTATTGAGCGGAAATCGTTTTTCTTTTTTTAGTAACAGAGACCTTGACCTTGGCTCCACCCACCCCATATGCAATCTAAAGCGAGGTCTCTATATAAGGTATCTATGTATTAAGTTTCATTAAATATCTCAATGCGTTCTCAAGTTATTGAGCTGAAACCATTTTCCAATTTTTAGTAGCAGTGACCTTGACTGAGACCCAATCCACCCCATATGCAATCCCAAGCGAGGTCTTGATATAAGGTATCTATGTATAAAGTTTCATTAAAATATCTCAATACATTCTCAAGTTATTGAGTGGTAACTGTTTTTCTATTTTTAGTAACAGTGACCTTGACCCCACCCACCCCATACGCAATCCCAAGTGAGGTCTCGCTATAAGGTATCTATGTTTGAAGTTTTATTAAAATAGCTTAATCCGTTCCTGAGTTAGAGAGCGGAAACATAAAGTGCAGAAACTAGCTTACAGAAAAATGTTAACCTGCCCACAGAGCTTATATGTACAATTTCTAAGAGTAAAAAAGGCCCATAATTTCAAACTAGATTTATCAAAATTGGCTTTTGAGTTCATTTTAATATAGGGAATAAGTGTTCTTAGTTTGAATTAAATCCCTCAAGCTATTCCTGAGAAACCAGCTTACAGAAAAACTTTAACCTGCCCATATACATGTAGCTTATATGTAAAATTTATGTGTAAAAAGCCCCATAATTTTAACAACTTTTAAACTAGAATTACCAAACTTGGCCTATAGGTTCATTTTAATGCGGGGAATAAATGTTTTAAGTTTGAATGAAATCTCTCAAGCCATTCTTGAGAAACTAGCGTACCGAAAAACTTAAAACCTAGCTCGGAGGTCAATATCTTCAACAGTTTCTTAGGAAAATTTACAAAGGGTAATAACTCCATATATGATGTAGAAATTATAAATCATGTGCACTGCACATGTGTGGAGTTGATATCTAAAAGGGTTTGAAAGTTTATAGAGGGTTTAGAGAGACACTGTCGAGTCCGTTTCCTATCCACTACACCAATGTGACCTCATGTTCAAAGGAATGTTGTTATGTGCTAATACAAATTCTTGCATCTGAGTCAGGAAATAACAAGGAATAAAATGTTTATGAGGCTCATAGTTCTTAAAACTTATGAATGAAATCATAGACTCTGACTTCATGAAAATAGCTGTTTAATACAGTTGTAAAAGGCATTGAAAAAACATGACATACATTGTATGATGAATCATGTTTTGAATTTTGTAAATTATCTCAAAGTCAGGGCAAGGTTTAGGCAAAAATCATTAAATAAGATAAATAAGCTATGTTTATATGCAAACATACCACTGAATCTGCTTCTACAATCATACACAGTGTACCTGACAATTAAATCATTTATATAAACTTACAAATGTCTGCCCTTAGTTGAATACAATCATACAAGACCAACAGTGCAAGGGTGATAATCTAAATGTCAGAGAGATGACCAGTATACAATCCAGTCAAGAAAATATACAAGAACAGCTACAGTACAGTGTGTATTAAGGCATTTCAGCAACATCTACAGTGACATTTTACCCTTAACTTAATAATCATTATTTTTCTTAAAATATTTATACCATGCCTTCATGTTTTTCTGCTTGGTAGTATTCCCGCTTGGTAACTTAGCTGAAAGTGATTTACAAATATATATGACAGTTTTAAAAAATCTCAAAGCAAATATCTACACTTAAATGAAAATATTTTTTTTCAGATTAACTTAAGATGTTTCTGGAATATGGCCCCTGATACTTATTAGATGGGATAACACCAAACCTTGCAGACAACAAATGTATTTCTCACTAACATAGAACAATCCTGGACTTAATACATTAACTGAAATTAGCTTTGCTGTGGTCTGTTGTGAAAATTTGGATGTTAGCAGTTTATTATTATCTGTATAAAAATATTAAACACTGGTTGAACCAAACGTTAGACAAAGACATAAAAAGTCAAAGGAAAGAAAATTGTTATGGTTTAAACCTGGGCATGATGGACTTCAGCAAACCTCCCAGGACATACCAAGTCAATCAGCACCTGTAGTTGGACCTACTTAGACACAGACCGAGCAGCGATGTGCAAGAGAGACAGCAAACAGCAAACACGCCACAGGCGACTCAAGTGAAACTACTCTCCTGTACCAACTGTGACTAATACCTAAAAGAGAAGACAGCATAGACATGGCAGATGTTGATGAAGCAACCTAATGCAAGAAGTTCACAGACAATCTTGCAACAAACCCAGTGTTGGAGCCACTATTGCACAAAGAATGGGCCTCGGCATATCAGTACAAGTCAAGTGTAGCAGTTGCTGTTTTAAATAATAACTTGGATAACTCCGGTGTCCTCAATGACATGCTTCTGTAACCAGTCCTCAAGTCCAAACTGGGAATGGACACACTCTTTATATCTGTCATAATCTTTGTATCCAACTAGTGCAGAAAGTATGTGAGCCAATGCACCAGGAAATGGAGGTGCTTGTCTGAAACTGTGGCACAAATCACACCATAACGGGGCAGAACCATAACAGTAAATGCATAAAATACAAGCGCCTGCACTAAGTGAAGGTTTTCTATCATTTTTATAAGTGCATACGAAATTTTGTTAAAAAGAGTGGCTTAAATAAAATGCACTGGCCTTTAATATTGCTAAAACAGCATGAAGTATTCAAATTATTTCATAAAAACTTTTCTAATCAAATATGCATACGGTTATATTTTCTATTGTCTAACACATGGACCTCTAAAGCAGTTTCATTAAGAAATGCATTCATACAAATGACATATATAATATGTACATAAAATATTTGTCATAAAGATGCATTTCTTAAAATAATATTTTCAGTTAAAGTGCAAAATTATTAACCTGACACTCATTCATCTTCGTGACAAACCATAAGTCTGCTCGCTTCTCTGCGATGTTTTGGACATGTTTTTGTTATTGGAATTTATGTTGATATAGATTTAAATATGAGGTACCGAGTGTGGTATCTAATGGCCACGTAGTAAAAGTACTAGCGCCACATGCCATCGAACCGAGTTCAATTCCTTCTGACAGCGACCTTTTGTAAATTTGTTTTATGAGTTATTCTTAAAATATGCAGATCACGAAATATAAATTAAAACATGTAAAATATTTTATTGTGTTACTATCATTTTTCTCTTTAAAAAAAATATGTTCATTGTTCATTTGCCACGGTTTCAATTACAATCACACACTCAATGAATAAATTGTGAAAAACGTGGTTATACTATGCTCAATAATTGTTGCGGTATCTATAAATAATTCCCTTATTGCATACGGAAGATTCACGAGTGTCAGGTCAATAATTTCACACTATACCTCCCTATATTGGAGCCTTATTGTCTCCATTTTATGGTAAACTTACTGAAATGGTGTGCCAGACAGTAAAGAGAGAAGTAGAGCAGAGTTTTCACAGCAATTGGATGTTTTCTGATATCTTGTCATTTTACCTTCAAGGAGCACTGAAAGATTTCATGAGCCTGTGAATTCTTTGGAAAAGGGTCAGGGTTCAAACCTTCTTGGAAACTTGGATAACACAAACACCTGGAAATAAACATGCCACATGCTAATTGCTTCAGTTCATGATTCCTTTGTAAATGGAATGAATCTATTATAAACATGCCCAAACATATATTTTTCATACACGACTGCCAATAATGTGGCAGAAATCTATGCAATTTCCGACAGAATTCCTGACCAAGTTAACGATAAATTACAACTTTGCTGAGAATATGAGTGGTGACTGTAATACATGCATAATTATCCAAATACTTATTTTTCTCAGAACAAACTCGGGGTCAACAATTCAGTTTTTTAGGTTTTTCTTTGCATTTTTAGGAATGCCCTGTTAAAATACACTGCCAAAACGATATCCAGAGCTAGGAATCATCATGTACTAATTTGAACAGTAAGGTAGCTCACAACATCAATATACTTTACAAGGGCAACATTTTCGAACATCACAATCATACAAGTTAAAACTCCAGCACTCCCATCCAATACTTATGACTGATAAAACAAATGCAGCTCAATTTCACAGTACATGTATACATATTCTTTAGAAATGTCTCCCCTGCCAGTTCACACATGCCAACTAGAGTTTTGCAGGGATCAACACCTTTTGAAGTAATATGATAAGTGGTTTCAGAAAAGATTTTTCATGGAAAATGTTTACGACAGAAAACACATGACAAATGATGGACAACAACTGACCAAAATAGCTCATCTTAGAGCATTTAGTGCTCAGGAGAGCTAAAAATAAAACTTTTGGAAAAACATTCCTATCTTTACAGAGCCAGATATTCATTGAAAGAACTTGTCACTACAAGTGTGAAAGACAGTAAGGCGGACGGACATGGCAAAACACAATATACACTGGAAGTATTTGGGTGGATGGGAAAAAAAACTGGCATTAGCCTGCACAATCACTGATTGCAGGATCAAAAATAAAGTTATCTAACCATCATTTTCATAAGCCTTGGAGAATCATCAATCAACAGAAGTATTGTGCAGCGAGAGGTTGAATACTTTCTCTCAATGGGCACACCTTTTACGCTTTACCTGGATTTAATGCCTAATGCGAAAGATGAAGTAGTAGATCAGAGTATAGTGGGGGCTCAAACCTGTAACCCTTAGCCTAGGCGATCAATGTGGTTTTGCAATCTGTCAACACTCATCTGTATTGTATGTTCGCTCTGAATGGACACATATATGGATAACACACCATCCTCTTGTCATAAACAAAAATAAAAAAATACAATACAAAAATAAAAGTACTACCTACTGACCCTTATTTTTTTACCAGAAACTGAACTATTTATTTATTTGACCTCATACCGCTGAAGCAGGTGAACAATATATATATATATATAGCAATATTCATTTTACTCTTCTGGAGCTTAAATTTTAAGTTGGCAATATTTACACAGACTGATATGTTACAATTCCTACTTTTTGGCACAGTGGCCATGCAGTCACCAATAAATGTTGGGTTCTGTATGTCCAGTAATAGTTTAAGGGCAGTAATAAAGTTCTTGTTCACAGTTTTTATACCCCCGCACAACAAAGTTGTAAGGGGGTATACTGGAATCAGCTTGTCTGTCTGTCCGTCCGTCTGTCCATTTGTGTGTCGTTTTTTTTTGTCCGAAGCATAACATTCAAACCATTTTAGGAATTAGGAATTAACTTCAAACTTCATAGATAGATGGTATTTGGGCAGATTGCAGTGCACAATAAATATAACTAGCTTCATTATTTACGCCATTTGCTCAAAAACTACTGAAGGGATTGACTTCAAACTTCATACATGGATAGATGTTTGATAGATGGGGATTGACTTCAAACTTCATACATGGATAGATGTTTGATAAGTGGAGTGCAGTGCACTGGAGTAATAACTATCTGCATTATTTACAAATTCCCTATTTCTTTCCCCAGTTTAACTAATACATTTTCACACTTAAAAACTAAATGTTGCTTGTATCAATACCCTTGTGACAAAACGGCGTGCAAGGGGTATTTATGCCATGACATTGGCAGTTCTAGTTTTGATTCCAAGTATTTCAGTGGATTTTATCAAATCGTCACCCCACAGTTCGGTTGATGGTGGGACCTGTTTCATCAAATTTCTAAGCATTATCATCCATCAATGCCTGTTGTGTCCTATTAATCCCATGACAGGCTCAGGATGGTAGGACAGTTGTGTTGGCCTGACGTTACCCATTTGTGGGTGGCTTCCAGCTACTGACATTTCTTTTGTACCACAGCCAGCTGGAGCTCTTCAACAGTGTTTTCTATTCCTCTGACAGCTGTCTTTCTTTCCTTAATTTCCAACAAATCCATAGGTACTGAGCATTCTACGTACAGAATGTGTAATGAAGCCCCTGCAGCCAACCTCGACTGGGAAGTTCCAAGTCTGTCACCCTCTCTGTTGGCATAGATGCTGTAGATCTTTATACTTCTCTCTTCATTGTATTGGCATGCAGACACCATTGTTCTCATGGAACTGTGAGTCCCACTAAGAACGAAGTGCAAATTAAAACACCCGCATAATTTTTCAGGCATCTTGTCTATGACATTGAATGTAGCCTGAAGATAGAGGCAGGGTTACCTGCCTTGACTGCCTCTGTAATGACTTTTAAGTGTGTGTTCGAAACAATTACTGTAGTGCTCACCCTCCAGGCATTATATTGGCCAATTTGTAATTAATCACCCATCTTCGATGTACACAACATCGTCTAATATATTATCATTGATTATTACATGTACCATCATTCTCAGTGCTGCTTTACTTCGAACATTTTTGAAATTTCTATAAGCAAGCGACACATGATCAGTTTTACTGTAATCTGCTTAGTATGTCTGTTTGTTTCTTAGCCTTCCTGGAGCTGATAACTGATGCTTCTAATCAAGGTTAGCCCTCCTGTGATGTCATTGCTGTGTCTACACAATGTCTGGGAACTGTGTGTTCCAACCAAGGTTGACCCATTGTCTCATCTGAGCCATGGAAAGTGGACACGACCTGTGCTATCTTACTTCCTTGATGAATGTGATAAAGCAGGCCTTTTTTTACCTAATATAACAGGGGCCGCAATACGGTGTCATCCCCATGCAAAATTTCCATTCATAGTCACTGCTTTAATATATTATCACATAATTACTGGTACCATCATTCTCCGTGTTGCTGTACTTCAAACGTAATTGAAATTTCCATAAGCAAGTGACACATGGTCAGCTGAACTGTAAGTTCGTAATATGCGTGTCCTTTTACTTCTTAGCCTTCATGGAGCTGATAACTGCAGCTTCCATCCAAGGTTGACCCTCATGTCCCAGTCATCTGAGCCTTGGATAATGGATGGGGCCTGTGTTGTCTTACTGCTGGCAGCTGACCACCTTCCTCGATTAATGTGATGAAGGATGACTTCGTATTGAGTCTTGGTCTCTCTTTGGCTCTCTCCAGTGCATCAGCTATTTCTTGCATCACTTTGTCATGAATTCACCTGTATCTAACCTGTAGAATCTTGATAGCATCATTCATGAACTGTTTGTTAATGGAAAGCATATTACTTGAAATAGAAGTCTCACACATTTTATGTTCAAGATAAGACATTAATGCAAAGCGTCAAAGGCTGCCATAATATTTTTATGAAGGAAGCAAATGATTTCTAGATCTTTTTTACAAAAAAGTGTCCTTTGACATGCAACAAAATACTACTAAGTTTAATATAAACAAGCTCTCAAAACTGACCATTTTATATTATGATGTTTTTAAACAGAAGTGTCCGATGGATCATGTATGAACAAACTTAAGAACTTGTGAAAGAAATGAATGAATTAAAATTGATTCTTTATTTCAAATACCAACACCATTAAAATAATGATTATGAATGTTTCAAGTAAGTGCTTCAGCGTCAAAACCGATAAGCACACTTTGGTTCAAAACACAAACCCACCACACGCATGTTGCCCGCTATGCAGAGTCCGTTACTATGCTATTTTGAGAATAATTCACAGCCTATTTCTGGAAGATGTTAGACTAGGTGCCAGAGGCACAGATAAGGCACGTACAAGTGTAAATAATGCAAAAAAAAATCGGAAGATACGCAGAGAAAAAGAAAATTTGGGTGTTTATATACGCAGAGAAATGTGGGTGTACAATTACGCATGATATTTCTCGTGTTTGCGTACATAACGAAACATTTATTGACTTTAAGACCGAAGATGCGAGTTTTGACTGGCCTGTCTTCTTGTCTGTGCACATGGTTCAGTAGTTAGGCTAGCAATCCAAGTCTTAAACTGTTCAGAAGTCTCACTTGTAACATTATTGTATTCAAATGGTGTTGCTAAACATTATTTGGATTTTTAATATAATACTGAGTTTTTTCCAGGTAGTCTAAAGTTTGTTGGATGCAAATTAACCACCAATTATTCTATATAGACTGTATCTTTACCCCCCAAAAATTCTGTACAGAGTGTACATTTACTCACATATTTTCAGAAGTATGCGTACATTTACCCCCTGTACAAAAGCTTATCTGGAGCACTGTCAGCTAGGCACCGGAGAAAATTCAGTTTTGACCCTGCGACCTGTGAAATATACAGGGATCCGCAATTAATTGCTTAATATTTTGTTTTAATACGCATCAAAAACGTTGGCAAAAGCAGAAATACTACATTTTCTTAAAGATATAGTTCCATGCAATACTTAGTTCGACTCAGCAATGTCAAGTGGGTGGTTATAAACGTATAATTCTTCTTCGCGTGCGAGGTGCCAGTAAGGCCAACCTTAAATATTGTTTGTTTGCAATTGCCTACCCAAGGTTGTTGGTAAAGGGTAGGTAGGTAGGCATTATTATTTTTTTATTTTTTTTTTGAAGCAAATATATGAATGATTCATTTACAGTCAAGTATAGCATATAACACAGACATTGCTTTTAATATAATCAAGTGTCGGTTGATATAACAAGAGCTTGCTAGTAATCATCTTTAAATAGACAATAAATGCTGACAAACTGGCTGCCTGTTGTTTTAACAACTTTGATCAAAAATGATTAGAATTGCATTTTGATATGGCCTATTATATCGGTGAATACGCAATTATCTAAAATTGGCTTTTTTAGCGGTTTCGGCTCTATAAATCAAACAGTTTTCATCAAATCTTTACCAAACATCATGAAAAGGTTTGTAGTAATAATATCTAGATAAAGTTTCATAATCAGTTAAATTGCCCCAGGAATTATGAAGTTATGGCCCTTGAATTATATAAAATTAGCGTTTTTTGCCGTTTCCTCTCTCTGAGTCCAACAGTTTACATCCAATCTTTACCAAACTTCATGACAATGTTTGTAATAATAATATCTAGGTCAAGTTTGATAATCAGCCAAAAGCGCCCCAGGAATTGTGGAGTTAATGCCCTTATATTATCTGAAATTGGACTTTTTATCTGTTTTCGCTAAATTTTTTATCCGATCTTCACCAAACCTCATGAAAATGTTTGTTCTAATAACATCTCGGCCATTTTTGATAACCAGTCAAATCACCCAGGAACTGTGGAGTTATTGCCCTTGAATTATCGGAAATTTGCCTTTTCAGTGGTTTCTGTCCAACACTGTTCATCCATTAGCCAAATGGTCCCAGGAATTGTGGAGTTATGGCCCATGATTATCTAAAATTAGCCTTTTTAGCTATTTTAACCTAGAGGGGGACATAACTGTTGTACAAACAGCTCTTGTTGATATGTACTTTAATGTATGTTAACTTGTTTTTGTGGACTGGCCCCATGTCAGTTTTCTGCTGTGACAGATTACATACACAGTCTCCAGTGTGATGGTCCTCCAGCAGTGACTGGCAGCGATGACTGGGATCTGGGTCCGTGCAGCAGTGGTCACTCAGAGTTAACAACGGACACTGTCCAGTGGTCAGGTGATATTTTAATCATTTATACGGATTATATGTTTTCAGGTCTATATTCAGTTTGTGTGCTTATTATTTTGCCTTAAATACCTGTCCTGGTGATTATTCAGTTTAAATGATTGTAACCTTTGTTGCTTGGATCATTGTAATTTAAAAAAAAATGTACATTATATCACAACAATCCACACTGGAGGACTATTTTATATATTAATTACACTTCAATTATTTAATAGAACAGTCAATGTAACATAATGTGTTTTCGACCAAAACAGCATCCACATGAATGCCTTATTAATCTGTTGTATATACACAGTTGATGTACGTAGGACAGATTAGTCAGCAAGGGACTCCAGTTCAGTAAGCAGCAGCAATGGAACTCGAGCCAGACACTGGACCTGTACCGATAGACCTCCCTCCTGCCTAGGTGGAAGTGACCGTGGGTTGAGATAGTTGTCATGTCGAGGGTTGCAACCCAAAAATCTTGCAGAGGTAATAATTATTGATATTGACAATCACTGCCTCAATGGCATGCCATCCAATTGAAGTAAGATTGCAATCACCTGAGCTTGAAGTGCTTAAGTGTGGGCTATTGTGGTCAGTCATCGTCCGTTGTTTGTTGTCAACATTTTGTATTTTGCGTTACACGTTCTCTGAAGCCACTGGATGGAAGCTAAAAATCAACTGGGCATATGTGTTCAGTCCTCACAGAATCAAACTGGTAGGAATCCACATTTGATACTGTTTGTTGTCACTTCGGGTAAGACAATGTATTTTAAGACAATTATTCATTGTAGTGGCATTAGTTGCATTAGTTGCTTGATGTTATGAAGGCCAGTACCAAGCCAGATTGTGCATTCTATTGACAAGATCTAGTCTTATAATTTGTGAGATGTGCCATGAAATTAAAAAGTTTATACACAATGTATTCAAGTTTCATGAAGATATGTACTTCTAAATTCCATGAAGTGGATGAAAAACCAAGGCCTCAATTTACCACCATGTTTTACAAAGTGAGATAGAAATTTTTTGTAAACATGTGCATTTGGAGTTGTTTCCCTTAGACTGATTTAGAATTTTTTTACATTGACTATTCATTGCATAGTCCAGGCTAGTCAAATAACCTGTTTGTCGTTAAGAAGACCCAGGAAGAGGCTGTGGACACGATCCTGACTGACTGTTCAGCAGCATCGGTGACGCCCATGAGATGGTGAAACAGGCCTGGCAATTCACACAGGTATAGTTTAATGTTATATAACTCATTGTATGGCTAGCTCTACTGTCAGCAAGGTAATCAAAGCAATCTTGAAATACAGAGTGGCATCAAATGTCGACTATAAGTTGATACGTTTGCCATAGAAACCATGGGATTGTCATGGAATTATTGTGGACTGCATATAATGAAATCAAAATAAGAACAATTATTCTACATGTGAGTTCTGTAACATTCTGTAATTCACTGGTACATGATTTTAAAGTAGTGTGGTGAATGGTTGATTAATAATTAATTACACAAGTATTTAATTGAAGGATAGGTATGTTAGATCATACTGGTATATGTGTTATCTTCCTGACAAAAACTCCTTTGTTTGAGAGGAGAACACTTCTCTCTATTAATACAGGTGGCCTGTTGAGTACTCACAGAATCACAAAAAAACCGTGATTAATTTCCTACTAATTCTTATACTAACCAACCAACTTGTCATCCACATGAGCTTGTAATTTTTCTGTTGTGTATACACAGTTGAAGTACGGAGGACAGATTGGTTAGCCAGTGATTCAAGTTCTGTAAGCAGCGGGAATGGAACTCGCGTTTTTATAGGCTTCCGTGAAGCAAATTTGTTCTTTTCTGTTTGAAAATGTTTGTTATATATTATAATAGTTTGTTCGTAATTATTGCATAACTTCTTTTTTATCAACTAAACACTGCATTCTAAATAACTTGCAATGATATTTCCAATTTGAATAAACAATAAAATCAGTTAAAAACAAGATTCGTTAATAATTACACCTATTAGAGTGACAGCATGATGTCATCAATTAGCCAGGCTTCCAAATCTGCAAGTCGTTTGCAACACCCATAGCAACGCTGTCGGTTTTACTTCAAATGGCTCTGTTGTGACTGCCAAACTTAGGATATCGTCTAACAGTTTGTAGATGAAAAGCTCGTAACAGGCTTAGCATGTGACTGGTGTCAAAAAGCATCGATCGATATTACTGTACCTGATCAATGCAATTATTATACCCCCACAAACGAAGTTTATAAAGGAGTGAGCTTGCCGGTTTGTCGGTCCCTCAGCCTGTCTGTCTGTTGGTTTTTTGTTTCCGGATGATAACCAGACCTGTTTACTCCTACGGATTGTCCATATTTGCTACGATTTTACCACAAAAACTACGCACTACGGATTGATATTGAAAGTCCTACGGAAATCTGTCATTTGCAGTAAAAAAATGTTTTCTTTTCGTTATTTATACCACATTTCACTATTTAGTGCATCAGTGTTATATATCAGTATATTTTGCTGTACGTATAATTGGTAATAGAGACTATTATGCGAGCGCTTTTCATCTCGGTTAACAATTTGTTGCTAAGTTATGCAGCTGTGTAGGTCCGAGACATGGCCAACAGTCTGTCTTTGGTGTCTCGCACAAGGCCTCTATTCAATGTTTGGTTATTGTAGGGGATGAAAACGAACGTTAATAACAAGATTTTAAATAAATGTTTAATTAATTTATTGTACCAAATACTTAGCATTGTTGTCTGGTTTTAAGTTTTATTTACAGCATCTTTTGTTAGTATACCCTTTAATCGTTAAAACAGTCACCGCAGAAAATAATGCTCTGCATAGAACGTACCTCTGAATCATTTGTCGTGCGTAGGCAAGACGTGCACATGGAAATTTTCACGCCGTTTTTGCAAGAACAAAGCATGGATAATATACATGGATTTTAATCAAGATCTTTATAATGCACAGTTTAACTGTGGTATCCATTCGGGACCGGGGCGCCTGAAAAAATATCATGTGGTAAGCACTGTTGAGAAATCAGAAGTCAGCACGTAGCATTTTAAGCTTTATCAGTTTTGTAATGCTGAAGTTTAATGTCAAACATTAAAGATATTTTGAATTTGATACAGAATATTGATATATATTTATTAATATCCATTTTTATTATTTTGTGGTTAATAAATGTGTGTTGTGTAAAACACTGGTTGACTGCTACGAGGGATGTTCAAAAATAACTTAGACTTTTTATATTGTTTACAACTAAACAAACTTAATTGAATAAAACCTATATCAAAATGAATCGGGATTCAAATGCAACATGTGTAACAAGTAATATTGTGACATTAATTTGTTACGCACCTAATCTATTCGATAATATAACCATGGTACCCGTTAAGCGGAGCAAACATTTATTTGTATTAAAACAAGTAAATAGATAGTAACTTCTGTACAAATACGTATACCTACTTTAAAAAAATTTAGTATAATGTAAGACCCACATAAATTGACATTATACCAAAAATTGGCTTCATTTTAAGATTGCCTATTAATACAAACAATATTGATTTGACGGTGATGCACAAAGTCAATTGAGAAAAAATGTAATTGTGTGATGAACTCGAAATTCGGGTGGTAATGAAATCCAGTAAAGATATTTGTAAATCATTTATGCAGACATTTTATTTCATCAACAGGCCGCATAGAATACAGTTTTTGAGTAGGGCATGTGTTTTTAACATAGTGCAATATAATTTTTAGATGGCATTGTAAGCATTGAGACATGAACGGATAAGCAAAAAAAGACGCGAACATGACGACGTCAATCAGCTTAAATTAGCTTGATCAGCACGGACAGTCAATGGTCAGGTAGCTATGCGAAATTTCTCGCTTGCTTTATTTCTCCATGATTAATGCATGTTTATAAGTAAGAAATAATTATACATGTCAATGACAAATTACATCGTTATTTTAATTTTCAGTGTATATGCAGATTTAAAGGAATTATTTCGAGCAGGTATTTCCTTTCTTGAATCAATAAAATAATGCATGCATATGTTAACATTATATACGTTTATATGCTAAATGTGTAATGTAATCAGACATACTTAAAATGCAGAATGTATTAAAATATATTGTATATATTGGTATTCAAAACGACAAAAAGCGCTTTGTACAAGTATATGCGACTGGTTATCATATTGCCTCAAGACCATGGTGAGAAAGGCCTCTTTACGGAGATTCCAACACAAGAATCATTGATAAGATAGCTTAATTAAAATATCTGAAAATATTGAATAATAGTAAAATAATAATATTGAAACAAGAACATTTTCTTCGCGCCAAATCTTCCCTGAAGTAAATGATCTTAATGAAGTCATTGAATTCCAATTGACGTGCTCCGGGTTGCCTATTGTGACTCTATCTTAAATGCCTGCCATTTTTAACAGAGAAGAGCAAAATCGCTAAAATTTTGTAAATTGATGCAATATTTATTCCAATTGATTTTAATGTACTTTTTTCTATGAAATAATTATATGTCTAAAAATATGAAAACAATCTACATAATTTTTGATCATCCCTCTTGGTTACTACTGACAGATACCAAAAACTACAGATACAACTATGTCGGACTACTGACAAAGCTTGAAAGGGGTAAACAGGTCTGGATAACTCAAGAAAGGCTTGACATATTCAAATAATTTTTGGTACACATGTGTAACTCATAGAGTACAGGTCAAGTTCGATGTTGGTTTAAAACCACTAAATTTGACAGAGTTATGTCCTTTTTGACTTAAAATTCCCTAAAACCACGATTTCCGGACAATAACTCAAGAATGGCTTGATGTAGTCAAATAATTATTGGTATACATGTGTAGCATCATAAAATACGGATCAAGTTCGACTTTGGTTACAAACCACTAAATTTTGACAGAGTTATGGCCATTTATTTGTCTTAAATTCCCTAAAAACGTGGTTTCCTAACAGGAACTCAACAATGGCTTGACATATTTAAATAATTATTAGTACACATTTGAAGCATCATAAAATACAGGTCAAGTTCGACTTTGGTTACAAACCACTAAATTCTGACACAGTTATGGCCCCCCTTTTTGACTTAAATTCCCGAAAAATATGGACAATAACTCATAAAAGGCTTCACATATTTAAATTATTTTTGGTAAATTGACGCGATACAATAAATAAGTTTGCAACTGAGACTTTCATAACTTATCGAGAAAGTTTTCACACCTAACCCAAGTCAGTACTTTTGTTTGACAGATATTGCTCATGATCAACAGCGCTATAAAAAAGGCTCAGTCATTCATACTTTAAACTAAAATATCACAATAGAGGGTTAACGCACATCAAGTTATTTGACTTTTAACTAGCTGGTGTATTTGTTTTGGGTCTGTATACATTCTGCATATATATATATATTTTTTTTTTTTTTAATAAACTATGAAATAACACAGATTAAATTTTATTGAATTGATTATAACTATTATTCATTCTAAATTAAGGCTTGCCACACAGGAGTACACAATACTTAAATTTTAAAAAGATGCGATACCACGAAAGATGCGATGCTACAAACAATTTCATATTTCACTTGACTATTTGTATTATTGCGTTTTAACGGTATAATGAATTAGTGTTCAAGGGGAAATGTCAAGAGTGTCAACAAAATCAGACTGACATTTTTTTGCATTGGTTAAATTGAAGATTTAATTTCGGGTAACCAAATATACATGTCTTGGAATTATTATGGAGTGTCTTATGATGGAAAATCACGATTATTAGCACGAATAATTCGATTTGGATAAATATGCGTTTCATGCATATGGTAAGTAAAGTATGTGTGAGTATTTGGAATTTACATTAATTATGTTTTTATGAATATAAGTTTAGTGTAATATTACAGAATAACAACAACAGAAGCAAATACGGAAAAAAAGCAATATAACATTGACAGATAAAAACGCAAATTGTTCCGAGATTTCCCCCTCAAATTTTGCTAAAAAATCAGGTGCGTTTTACATGGATGTGCGTTATACACAGTCTTTTACGGATGTAGCAACCGGTGTCGGCATAAAATAACATGTAACAGGTGTTCATATAAACTAATATTTATATTTGTATTTATATTGGAATATAAGTGACAGTCACGAGGTATCACTTCAATTTTGCGCCCTGAATTCTATTGCGCCCACCGGGCGCAGACGTTACGAAACTATGTGTCTCATTGGAAATTTATGCGCCCCATACGCAGGGCGAACATCTTGATAATCATTAATAATTTCAAGAAATAAAGCTGAATTTTGAACAGTGTTTGTAACCCGATGCCCTGATGCCACTGGCATACATTAACCAATTTGATTTGCTCTTGTATTTTGTGTTAATGTAATTCGGTTCACGTCTAAGAGTCGTCTACATTTGTAATGTAATACCGATGGTAAATCGTTGTGTACAACAAACCAAACATGTCGAAAACCCAAAACAAAGACAAACAATACAACAAGAAGAAAGAGAAAACCGCGGGAAATGGTAATGGTAATGAAACTGTTGTGTCATCTAAAACGGATACACTGCTGCAAAATACAGTGGGCCAAGTAAGTACAACACATGCAAGCTGCACACAGATGAATGTTTTACAGAACACGGACATGCAATTCAACCCTCAAGATAGTCAAACATATGCGGTGGACCAAATGTATACTTACCACACCCCCGAGCTCCAACGGCCGAACAGCACAGGTTTGTACGCCTCACCCGTGATACAACAGCAATGTGGTCCAGTACCCCAACACACCCAGGGACCACCAGGCTTCCCCCCACCCACGTACCAGCAGTATACGCAGGTCAACCCTCAAGTCCAATCACACCAGCATGACACTAGCGCACTGATCGCCATGATACAGAAACTGGATAATCGTCTTCAGTCAATCGAAAACTCAGTTTCAAAACTTGGTATAATACAAAACGAGCTATCCCGTGTGAAAGTTGATGTTGCTGCACTACGATGTGAAAACACCTCCATCAGCTCACGTTTGAACGAAATTGAGGTAAGCTGCCAGTCCATGAGTGATATTGCGGACGACTTTCATTCATACAGAATAAATTCATCAAAATCACTATCTGAACTTAAATTTAAAACTGACAAAATCGAACAGCAAATGTCAAACTTCGAAAATGTAAACACACAGCTCCAAGAGAGTATTACAGATCTGCGGTGGCGTAGCATGCGTGACAACCTAGTGTTTGTGGGAGTGCCAGAAAGCACAGAGACCAACACGGGGGTACAGGGACAGTGTGAAACCATTTTGCGCCGTTTCCTCACAGAACGGATAGAAAATGATCATACGATAAACAAGAACAATGACATAAGTATAAAAGAAATATCATTTGCACGTGTTCATCGCATGAGTGGAGGTCCGAACAAAAACAATCTACCCTGCCCGATAGTAGCAAAATTTGAAAACTACAGTGACCGCGAAAAGATCCGACGAGCAGGCATAATTTTCAACCAGAAAATGTCTGGTTGTTATATAAACGAACAGTTCCCACCAGAAATAGAAGAACGCCGAAGACAGCTATTTCCAATTATGAGACAGTACAAAAGTGACCCTTTCAATAAAGTTAAATGTACCTTGGTGCGCGATAATTTGTATGTTGGGAACAAGGTGTACAACCTAGACACAAGATCGCTTGAAACACCGAAAACTAGATCACGGACATCTAATGAAAAATCAAATCTCCGACAAAACCCCAGTTCAAAAATACATATGACCCAGAAACCACAAATGGCGGAACCGATTGATTTCAGAAGAAGAAATACGTTTGATGCTTTAAGCACTGACCGAGAAGAAACGCCTCAAAGACGCAGACCTACATATGAACGCTCGCCACGATCCCCACTTGACGAAACAGAGTTCAAAAGACCACGGGAGCAGTCTAGCGAGTCCCCGTCGTCCACCGCCCCTGCACAGCAGACCACGATCCTCGAGCAATCCGTGTCCTGCGATACACGTGATAATCAACTCGGCGCGACTGCACAATAGGATACACAGGGAGAGAACAATTGCACTTTACGGAACAATGAACACTGTATATATAGTAACAGTGCGAGAGGATTAAAATTTCTCTCATTGAACATTTGCGGACTGAGATCTAAACAAATTTGTCCAGAATTTAACTCATTTATAGATAATTTTGATATAGTTGGTTTGCAAGAATCTAAAACTGACGATTTCGATAACTTACAAATTGAAGGCTATACATTGTTTTTTAAGAACAGAAAAGCATTTTCAGTACGAAAATCTGGTGGAATATGCCTTGCTGTTAAAAATACCTTATGTAAATATGTTACCGTTATTCACTCAAACTGTAAATTTATCTTATGGTTCAAAATCTCAAAAGAATTAACACTTAACGATGATTTACTATGCGGTGTTGTATATATACCGCCAGAAAATTCGGGCTATGCAAGTGATGACCCATTTTCCGATATCCAGGTTGATATTGATCAATTTAAATATAGATACAATAAAATATGCATGTTTGGCGATTGGAATTGTCGAACAAAACAGCTTCAGGACTATGTTAAACCTGATCATGAAATTTTTCGCGAGTTAGACCTAGAAGACATATACAGTGAGTTAATTGGTGATGGAAAACTGTTTACAGATTCTAATCTTACAATAATACGAAATAATCAAGATAAAATGACAAATGGTATGGGATACAAGTTTATAGATTTTTTACAAAGAAATCGATTTTACATATTAAATGGCCGAACAAAAGGTGATTATATGGGACATGTCACATGTAAAAATGTGAGTAGCGTTGACTATTTTATTAGTACCCCTATGCTATTTAGACATGTAGCTTATTTAGAAGTATTAGAGTTCTGTCCATTACTTTCAGATGTACATAACCCTGTTACTGCGTTATTTGATTTTTCAATTGATTGTATGGTTAAAAATGACGATTGTGTGAACAACAGAAGTGAACATATTGCTGACTGTGCCATAAATGTAAATGACATTGATATCACTGACAACGATAATAATAATAATAATAATAATAACAATAATAATAATAATAATAATAATAATAATAATAATAATAATAATAATAATAATAATAATGACGATAACTGTAATATAAATCTTAGCCATGAAAATGCAAAACTGTGGGACAACGACAAAGCGAACAATTTTATCGAAAATATTAACCTCGTTAATGTGGATGCTATAATTCAGGATCTCAATGTCTTTGAACTTACTTGCACATCTTCATTAGATGACCTGGATCGTATAGTTAATAAAATTGATTATAAATTTACTGACACTTGTAAAAGCAGTTTTGGTACTTATAAAAATAAACACGAATCGCAAAATAATACTGCAAATTATAGCCATGAACCTAAATGGTTCGATCGTGATTGTAGATCAGCCCGGAAAAATTTCCACCATGCAAAATATTTGTACAAAGTAAAAAAGTCCGAGACTAATCGCCTAAATTTGAACAGCTCAAGCAAATTATATAAGAAAACAGTTAAACACAAGTATCAATCATTCAAAAAGAAAAATTAACTAAAAATAAAATCATTAAAAAATACGAATCCGAAAGCCTTCTGGAAGATACTTTCAGGCAAAAAACGTAACACGGTCAAAGCAAATATTGATGCCCTTGAAAATCATTTTAGAACTGCTAATGCTGATGACTCGGATCTTGACACTAATATCGGTGAATCGCAACCAGCTGCTATCTATAATAACGATTTGCTTAACGCTGAAATAACTTGTGAAGAAATAGAATATTGTGTAAATTCGCTGAAAAATAATAAAGCATGTGGGATTGATAAAATATTAAACGAACACATTAAACACTCATTCCCTATAATGAAAAATGTGTTTGTAAAATTGTTTAACATAGTATTTAACTCTGGTATTGTACCTAGCAAATGGACTGTGGGTATTATCAACCCAATTTACAAAAATAAAGATTCTGAGAAAGATCCGGCAAACTATAGACCAATCACTTTATTGAGCTGTTTAAGTAAACTATTTACCTCAGTTCTAAACACTCGACTCGAAAAATTTATTATGAAATATGACCTCATTAGTGAACACCAAACGGGATTTCGGAAACACTTTTCAACAGTTGACAATATGTTTGTTCTTCATTCGTTGATAAATATTCTTAAAGCTCAAAAGAAAAAAACTGTTTTGCGCGTTTATTGACCTAAAAGCTGCTTTTGATACTATAAATAGATCACTTTTGTGGTACAAATTAGGGCAGCATAGTATAAGTGGAAAATTCCTAAATATTGTTAAGAGTATATATAATAATGCGAAATCTTGTATTATGTCAAATGGCCAAATTACTAATTATTTTCCATGTTCTATTGGGGTAAGACAAGGAAAAATTTATCCCCTGTTTTATTTTCATTATTCATTAATGACCTTCATACATACTTTAATAACAACAATGATGTAATTGGAGTAGATTGTTATACCCAATCAAATGACGATATCTTAATGTTTTTAAAATTGTTTGTCTTGTTGTATGCCGACGACACTGTAATTTTAGCAGTGTCCGCAAGCGACTTACAGAAGTGTTTAAATTTGTATTCCCAATATTGTGACCAATGGAAATTGACAGTCAATGCATCCAAATCAAAAGTTGTTGTTTTTAGCAAGGGTAGACCTGGGAATTATGCGTTTTATTATAAAGGAAATCCTATTGAAATTTTTAAGAGTTATAAATACCTTGGTATATTATTTAATAGTAGTTGTTCATTTTTCCAGACAAAAAAGAATTTGGCTGAACAAGCAACCAAAGCTATGTACTGTCTTATAACCAAATGCAATAATCTAGCTTTGTCTATTGATATGAAAATCGATCTGTTTAACAAAATGATTAAACCTATCCTTCTGTATGGATGTGAATGCTGGGGATTTGGAAATAACTATGTACTAGAAAAAGTCCAGTTAAAATTTCTTAAAATAATACTAGGAGTCAAGCCCAGCACTGCGTCATGTATTGTTTATGGCGAAACTGGAGTTATGCCCCTACAAATTGATATTGAAACAAGAATGATTTCTTACTGGTCTAAATTAATTAATCCTTTATGTGTTAAACTTTCACATTTTGTATATAACATTTTATTAGAAATGCATAAAACAGAAAACTTCAGCTCTGACTGGATAGTATGTATACGAACTATTTTTATAAAATGCGGAATGATGAATATTTGGCAGTCACATGATTTTCCTAACAGCATATGGCTTGTTAAAAGTACAAAACAAAAACTGTCTGACCTATTTATTAACGAATGGCACTCTGATGTGAATAACTCTAGTAAATGTAGTAACTATAAATTATTTAAAGATAATTTTGGTCTAGAACCTTACCTAATTAATACGCCAGATAGATATCTTAAATATATGATCAAATTTCGAACAAGAAATAGCAGATTACCTGTTGAAACTGGAAGCTGGCATTGGATTTTAGCAGATCAACGAATATGCTCATTATGTAACTCTACCTCCCAAATTGGTGATGAATTCCATTATTTACTCGAGTGTAATGCTCTAAAAGATGTTAGAAATCGACTTATTAATACACACTACTATGCAAGACCGAATGTTTTAAAATTTAAATATTTAATGACAACTGATACACAAAACCATATTGAGTACAGAAAGTTATGTATTTTCATTAGAGAAATATTAAAACGTGTCTAATAAACCATTTACATTTACGATGGTGTACGTACATGTGTTACCTTTTCCTTTTTATTTTTATTTTGATGTTAGACATTATGCATTACTCGTCATTTTGCTATTCTCTCCCAAATATTGTACTATCATTTTGCATTGTTGAATTTAGCCCCTTCACTTATGTATCTCTTTGTTTGCTTGTATGTAATTTCTGCTCATATTGTCATGTTATGCATGAACTGAGCTTTGAAATAAACTTGACTTGACTTGACTTGTTCCCCCCCCCCCCCAAAAAAAAACAACAACAAATAATTGACCTACCTACCCACCTTGAAAATTCCGGGTCGTGTTACTGCAAACAAACCATTGTTTAAGGATGGCCTAAGTGTTTAAAATATACAATATCACTCAGAAGTATTGACGTCTTGATCAACAATGATAGTTTAGTCAAATCTATTGTAAAAAAATAGTCAATACCTTACTACCCATTGGAGTTAAAACAACATTTTATACAAATTAAGAGATCGATAACTGGGTCCTCCCCATTCTCAATTGGTATATACACACTGCAATCAAAAGATGTTTATTAAGATTTGACAGATGTACAAAGACCAAGAAGCATTCTTAATAAATGGTTTTAAAATAAAGAATCCTTGGTGAGTAAGTGAGGGCTCAGCTAACAACAGAAAATGTAGATTATTAAATAACAGTTAAATTAAGATCTGTGTTACTTAATTATTTTCCTGTGTGCCTGGCCCAGCACGGCTCATATGCATTTACACAAAGGGGAAAGAGGAGAGTAAAAGAAAGAGTAAGGGGGAGTTCCTGCAGCTTGAGTAATTAATGTAAATTGTGCACAATAAAAGCGCAAAACAATAAATTAGTTCTGGAATAACATTTAATTAGTAAATTCATATATTAAATTATAACCCAGGTAGATATAAATTACCAATATTGGTACGGTGCTTATGATAATGGACAGAGCCAGTAGTATACAATTTAAGCACTAACCGGGTTTAACTGTCTGAATGCATTACTGAGCTATGTTCTAGATTTTATACAAGTTGGTTTTGAAGCGTTGTCTCCCATCATGGGATGATAGTGATATTTTTAAGATGGATGAAGAATTTGGTTTGGCAAGAGTTACTCCCTGTCATAAGTTAAATGCAACTAATTTCCCTATTAGTATGGGGTTGGGCCTAAAATAAAATATTGTTTGTTTCCACTCCTGCGACTGGCCGAGCAAAATTGCAGCGACCCACAAAATTTTATAGACCAAAGAATACAATATTTTATTTTATTTGTGTGTGAAAATGCGGGGTGCAAATCCTTAAAAAGAATCCAATAGCGTGTACAAATCTTACTTTCCAAAGACGCTTATAAAAAGGCTTTAAACGGACAGTTCTCGGTAAAGCGTAATTTGGCGTATTTTGTCGCATGCGTTTAGGAAAAGGATGCCATAACATTCAGTGTCAGATTCTAGGGCGCAACCATGTCCGCTCGCATATGCATGTTTTGTTTTCTTTAAGAGAAAGAACGCCCACCGGCAATTAACAAACTTGCCTTTATGCACTCATGCCAAGTTTCGTTTAGGAGTCCTCTACCAAAATTATTCAAATGGTTCGGCCTCACTGCACAAGATGGCCGCCAGAGCTAAAAATGCAAATATGTCTGAACGCCAGTTTAGAAATATGTCTGAAAGCCATTTTCGTCTAAACCTATGGCTAATTTTTTTAATAATTTCATACAAATGTTTGTTTGGTGGTCCTCTACCAAATTAATCAACACATTAACATAAATCTTACATTTAACCATGAGTAACCATTTAAGGAACATTTTCATCCATCTTGCATTTGATCATTATTTTCCAAAAAAGATAGCATGTCCAGTGGAGAAAAGTTCCTTTGGCGGACACTTTCTTAAATGCAAATATGCAACATTGCATAGAAACAAACATACATGTATGTCAGTAATTTCATGACAACTCTTTAGTCCACACTGTTTTGCCATTTTATTTTGAGACCAAATTTTTGCCAAGTCTCACCAAACGGCATACATTTTTGATCATCGACATGAAACTTCCATACTTCTTCACTGTACATGTATATGTACCCACATCGGCAAAATAAAAAATCGGGCTTTAATGCGGCTTCCGCATTTTTCTCTTGTTATTTCTTGCTTTTGAACGATTCATTAAAAAAATGCGTGAGATATGCTGAAGCATCACAATATGTGTGTATTATTACGTCATAAATATGACGTCATTATGATTCCACAATTGTCGATCACTGTTCTGGTGGGAAAATAGTGCCACTTTTACTGTGTCATTGTCACTTAATTACATTTGTATTGAATTTTATTATGAGTTTTCTTTTGTTTAAAAAGGCCTATAATTACAATTCATGATATAATTATTGTTAGTAATATACGTCTGAGCAAGTACACAATAGAAAAATTGTTTAAAGATAGTAATAGTTCATTTTACAACACCGGTCTACGAACTTTCTGGACAACCCTCATATTTTATTCCACTATTGCATTGGTGCATAATTTGTTGTAAATGACTATACTTGATGGTTTAGTTTAAGATACTGAAATCAGTAGGAGGTAAAATATATAAAATAGAGTACTTCTAAGTATAACTGCAAATGAGGAAGTTTAGTTGCAAAACATAACATGTCATATCTCTTGTGATGGCTTTACAGCTTTAAATCGGAATGTGCAAGCAGTTGTTAACTCACAAAAGCACAACTACTGATATATTATCATATTGTTCTTTAATGTATCTTTGACATGAAATCCTTTCTGTTGAAAACAATGCAAAAATCTTTAGCGGAAAAATAATATGCCTTAAAAACATTCTATGGTCCAAAAAAAGTTATAAAGTTTGATAACAATCAGTAGTCATCAGTAGACACTAAGTTGTCAATAGCAAATCTCCCCAGTGAATTCCTTTGTGTAAAATGGTCGTGATAAAATAGCCACAATCTTTGTAATACAAAACTTCCGATGAGATACACTTTATGTTAAGATATTTTTAAAAGGATTTCAATAAGAACGGTCAAAGATTATACCCATCCTAATTGGCATGGTAAACTACTGATGAACATAATATACCAGTTTGATAATTGTTGTGAACAACTCTTTGTGCGATTTGTGTATCAGACATTAACAGAATGTTTGAGACTTGTTCAGGAGCCAATTGTCAATGTACAACCCATTAAATTGCTTTTATAAACCTAGTACTTCATGAAACATTCAAGACTTAAACATTCATAACACCCATAAATTGAAAACATATAATTATTTGTCTATACAAATGTACATTCTATTTGTTTAAGACTGTGATTTATATGCTGATACAAATTTATGTAACCAGCTGTATGGTTTTATGTTACTTGTCTGTGTTCAATGTTGCCTCTAACCTTTGCATATAACTATAATCTTTTCATTCAATGTTGATTAAACTTGCACAGTTTGTATATGGCCATAAGATCTCAGCTGGGAGCAATGATGGGCCAGATAGAATCAAGAACACCATAGTTATTGCCCTTTTTATGATAAACAATAAATATCTTTAAAAGATATTCGGCGTCTGTGGTTATTTTGCAAATAAGGAATGTAAATTAAACACCATAAAAATTCAAACCAATGTAACTAACGCTAGATCCGAATGGCAAACAATACTCAAATATTAAATAATACTAGCATTTCACGCCTCCTAACATACCATTCAGTGTTTTTTTTTTAACCTTTGGGGGAAAGATGGGGGGGCCCTTCAGACGGGGAATTTTCATAGTTGGTATGTAACATTATATAGTGGTCCTCTACAAATGTTGTTCAAATGATGCCCCCGGGGTCAAAACTGGCCACACCCTGGGTGTCACATGGTTCATATAGACTTGAATAGCAAAATGACTTTAAAAATCGTCTCCTCTGAAACCGCAAATGCCCAGAGGTTTCATATTTGGTATGTAACATTGTTTAGTGGTTCTCTACAAATATTTTTCAAACTATGCCCCTGGGTTCAAAACTGGCCACACCCTGGGGCTCACATGGTTTATATAGACTTAAAAAGCAAAATGACTTTAAAAATCTTCTTCTCTGAAACTGCAAGGTCTAGAGGTTTCATATTTGGTATGTAACATTGTATAGTGGTCCTCTACAAAGGTTGTTCAAATGATGCCCCTGGGGTCAAAACTGGCCACACCCCAGGGGTCACATGGTTTATATAGACTTGAATATCAAAATGACTTTAAAAATCTTCTTCTCTGAAACTGCAAGGCCCAGGTGTTTCATATTTGGTATGTGACATTGTATAGTAATCTTCTTCAAAGATTGTTCAAATGATGCCCCTGGGGTCAAAACTGGCCACACCCTGGGGCTCACATGGTCTATGTAGACTTAAATAGCAAAATTGCTTTAAAAATTTTATTCTCTGAAGCTGCAAGGCCTAGAGGTTTCATATTTGGTATGTTACATTGTATAGTGGTCCTCTACAAAGATTGTTCAAATGATACCCCTGTGGTCAAAACTTGCCACACCCAGGGGCTCACATGGTTTACATAGACTTGCATAGCAAAATGACTAAAAATCTCCCCTGAAATCGCAGGCCCAGAGGTTTCATAATTGGTATGTAATACTGTATAGTGGTCCTCTACAAAGATTGTTGAATCTATGCCCCTGGGGTCAGAACTAGCCACATCCCGTGGCTCACGTGGTTTATATAGACTTGAATAGCAAAATTACTTTTAAAATCTTCTCCTCTGAAACCGCAAGGCCCAGAGGTTTCATAATTGGTATGTAACATTATATAGTGGTCCTCTATAAAGATTGTTCAAATGATACCCCTGGGATCAAAACGGGCCACACCCCGGGGGTCACAATATTTATATAGACTTAAATAGCAAAATGACGTTAAAAATCTTCCTATTGAAACTGCAAGGCCCGGAGGTTTCATATTTGGTATGTAATGTTGTATAATGGTCCTCTACAAAGATTGTTCAAATGATGCCCATGGGGTCAAAACTGGCCACATCACGGGGCTCACATGCTTTATATAGATGTAAATGGCAAAATGATTAAAGAATTCTTCTCTAAAACCACAAGGCCCAAAAGTTTCATATTTGGCTATAGCATTATATTGAGACCTCGATTGGGATTGCATATGGGATGGGTGGGGTCAAGGTCATGGTCACTGTTACTAAAAATATAAAAACGGTTTCCACTCAATAACTTTAGAACGCAGTGAGATATTTTAATGAAACTGAATACATAGATACCTTTTATCGACACCTCGCATGGGATTGCTTATCGAGTGAGAGGGGTCAAAATCACTGTTACAAACAATAGAAAAACGGTTTCTGCTCAATATCTTGAGAACGCATTGAGATATTTTAATAAAACTTAATACATAAATACATTATATTGAGACCTTGCTTGGGATTGCATATGGGATGGAGTCAAGGTCAAGGTCACCATTATTAAAAATAGAAAAGTGGTTTCAGCTAGATATCTTGATCGCATAGAGCTATTTTAATGAAACTTAATTCATAAGTACCTTATATCGAGACATTGCTTGGGGTTGCTTATGGGGTGGATGGGGTCAAGGTCACCGTTACTGAAAATAGAAAAACGGTTTCCGCTCAATAACTTGAGAACACATTGTGATATTTTAATGAAACTTAATACACATATCGAGACCTCACTTGGGTTTGCTTATTGGAGTGGGTGGGGTCAAAGTCACTGTTATTAAAAGTAGAAAAACGGTTTACGCTCAATAACTTAAGAACACATTGAGATAATTTAATGATACTTCATATGTAGATACCTTATATCGAGACCTTGCTTTACATATGTGGTGGGTGCTGTCAATGTCACTGTTACTAAAAATAGAAAAACTTTTTGCTCAATAGCTTGAGAACGTATTGAGATATTTTAAAGAAACTTCGTACATAGATTTCAGGTGAGCGACCTAGGGCCACGGTGGCCCTCTTGTTATATTTTGTTAAGTGTCAACCTCATATTGAAAAACTTATTCACAAAAAACACACAAACTTGTTTTGAAAAAACAAACTAATTTTCTTGATAATAGAAAATGGAATAGTTTTGTACTTTAATAACAGAAACAGCATATGAAACATTTAATACTACTGACTTGTTTAAGACTATTAGTTAATGGAATATTGAAATATAGCACAAAACTTTTGAACAGTTGAGTTTACAGAAATTAGCATAATAACAAAACATAAATACACATAGTTTTATGTAAGAGTACATGTATGCAATACAAAAGGGTGTAGATTATATACAAGTATTGTCAATATGAGGCACTTCGTCAATATTATAATACATTAACTGCAAAGGCACTTTCTGAGATTACTTTTTCACATTGTATGAATGCGTGTGCCGGGTGGCACCGCTTTGCTAGCGTTGCATGTTGCGTTCAAATAAACCTGCAGTGATTATGATTAGTCCATTGAAGACTCCTTGCCATCGTTAACTGCTACACCAGTAAGAAAGAAAGTATTGCTTGCCAGATGGCATTCAATCCTGTGGAATTGTTCACTATGGACTTTCTTGATATGACAGGGCAAATATTAGCTATTTGGTATTTCATTAACTCAAAGTGAGTAACTTTCTATGCAGCCATGCGTCGACTAGTCTGTGGAACGTCCTCTCCATTGTCGGTGAAACCATGCATAGGGTTTGTGCTAACCTTATTGTCCATCTAACCCCTTGACTAAGAAAAGTTGTGTCCAAGGAGAGTGTACTGTAGCCTTTTTGTAGGTATTGAAGCCATGACTCAAACAATGTCATACAGTACTTTAATTCTCAGTGATACGCCACTGCTTAGGGGCTCGTTGAGTAGCCATTGAGATACTGATTGATTGGGTGGCTTATGTATCAAAGAAAGATGCAAAGATTAAACACTAAAAGAGCTACTTGACAAGAACCGTCTCGTCGTTCTCAGGCTGAGAAAAGTTCATTTCCGAACATGTATGCCGTTTATACTGATTTTCGAGTCTTGAATATGCATGGTTGATTCGTTAATGCCACTGCCATATAAAATATCTGGAAAAGCAAGAAAAAGCCCAATCTTGGTGGTAGCTAAAGTAAATATCAATGATCAGAGTGACTTGATGCTCGTTCTTTAGCGCTTTTAACTCTTATCAAAATGTTTTTTTCCGGCTGACGGATCTCAAAACCTACGCGCACACGGACACTTAACAAAGTAATTAAACAGAATGGCCTTATTCCCTTGTTGAATTCGTCATAAGTATTCCATACCTGTTACCAGTGCGTCTGCTATATTGTTTGGAAGTTGCACCTACTCATTTATTACTAGTGTAGTGGGAATTTGTCATATATTAGCCGATTTTTCAAAACATTTGATTGGATATGCAGGAAAAAAAGGTCAAAAGTTCTGTTAAAAAGCAATGCCAAAAAATGCCAAAAAAATGAACTTAGATTGTCTATTTTCATTTAATCTTGACCAAGCATGCATGACTTATGTATGACCATAAGATCTCAATTAAATTAAAACTAATTTATTGCCCAGATTAATTTACAAACACCAAAGTTTCTGCCCCTTGTTTGTGAAAAAATGCAAAAAAAGGACTTTGTGCAGATAAAGTCTTCATTTATCTCTAGGGATGGCAACAAATAGCAAATAAGTAATGGGTGAACCTGTTTTGGTATTTGAGCAGTTAACTAGCTGGATACCCTTTATAAGACTTTAGAATGCAAATAAACCCAGTACGATGGTCTTTGATTGACTAGTGCTAATCGATGATATATACATAGGTGCCCTTATAGCTGTCTCACGCGACTGTTTTAATTATTGTTCTGTAAAAGTAAGCACAAAACTCCACCTATGGAACTAAGCTGGATGCCTGAAATGTGAATGCAGAAATTGGATGTACCTTCATGTAATGTGAGTGTGATTTTACATTGTAAACATTGCCAATTGCTTTTTGGCAGCATGTTTAAAGAATGACAAAATGTCTGACGATGCAGACGTTCTAATTTTGGTAGAAGGGAACTTATTACTACTATATCTAATTTAATATTAATTGCACACTCGTCTGTTGCTTTGATGGCGTTTTTGAGACATTCGTTTGGTGTTCATCTTGGTTTCAACGAATTTGACTGTAAATGCATCTGTATTACGCCTGTCGAAGGTTTAGTTGTGTCTACCAATTCTACTTTTGGTTTCATGAACATCAGCCACTCAGCACCACCGGAAAACCTCATTTCAAGAAATGCCCAGAAAACTAACCAAAATTACAAATTATTGCGAACATGTAAACCATATGTGAAAACATTTATATTTCTGATCATCGTTAGTTGTGGCACACTTCATAATGAGTTGTAGTAAGAAATCAGACGGGTAAATATGTCAGTACATAGAGTAACATCGACATATTTCTTCAATGACTTGAAGTTATAAAAATCCAACAGCCTTTATTTTTGTACATTATTTAACCAAACTACAAACATGTGATCTTTTATCGTTCCTACTGGTAATAACACTGGCCGATTTCTTGGAAAGCACCTTTATCACAAGAAAGTAATAACAGATTGGAAAGTCATGCATATTGTTTACAATATTTTTACTTTACCAGACCACCTCAGAAGTCACCACCAGACATTTTCTTAACACCTAGAAATAAGGTGGTCCGGTGTGTGTCATAAGCTGTACATTTAAATGTGTTAAGTCACGAAATTTCCACTTGAGGATATTCTATTTATTTCCTTATGCTTCAAATCATATTGTGCAAAAGCTGTCATGTGGTAGGCGGGTTTAGTCAAACAATGCTTGGTATGGAATGTAGCAAAATGAATTGTTAAGATTGCATGTTTAGATCTCTATCATGTGAAGCTTACCAATAGACACAAGATAACTTCCTTGATTGGGTGTTTGTTAAATCGTTATCAAGGTAAAGATAACTTCCCTGTAAGGGTGTTTGTTAAATCATTATCAAAGTAACTATATTTTCCCAGTATGGCGTTTGTTAAGACATTATCGATGTAACGTCACATTCAACATTCTGTAAGATCCTTAACAATACATAGTTAAATTCCTTGTCATTGTCAATTGACTGATAAGTAAACAAGATAACAACAACATGTTTCCAAACGATGTTCAGTGTCTGTGGTCATTGTTAACAAAGAATGTAGATTGAACGCCCAAAATGCATGTACATATTTAAAACTGATTAATGTGTAGAGTTGGTAGTTTTGTAAACAATAATGCACATATCCGAGAGTTCTGGCGTGAATTTTGACTATTGTAGACGAGGGCCACCTAGGCCTGAAAGGGTACCAAATAGTCCAATGACATTATGGAATCAATCTTTATCAAGTTATAATACAGGTTAAATGGCCATGGCATTCAATGACACCATGCTATATTATTTCCAAACAATTACATTGCATGTGTTCATTTGAATATATTTCGGCTGTTTGCAGTTAACGCGCAGGAATATGATGTTGCAACATTTATGATATGCTACACACAGTTGATTGATTTGTATATTTATGCCCCCGGCATCTTGATGCGGGAGGCATATTGTGATTGTCCGGCCATTCCCTCCTTCCGTTCTTCCATCAGTGACAAGGTTAAGTTGATATTACCATTTTGTCTTGCACCAACTACGCTAACTTCAACACTTGGATATTTACACAGATGTTGCTTATGACCATTCCCAATCCACCCATATCACCCAATCATACTTTGATTTTGACCGAATTTAATATAATTCAAATGGACTGTCCAGCACTAACCTGGGGCATGTGTGTTTATCGAACAGCGTGTCTTGTTTCAGCTGTATTTTGTAAAACAATGCATAATTGATTAAGGGTTTTAGCTCACCTGAGCATGAAGTGTTCCGTAAGCTATTGGTATAGGGGACCTCTCCTGCATCGACCGTCGTCCATATGTGGTCAACAATTGGACCATTATTGCGATAAAGACACTACATTTTTGATAAGCTCAACTTTTCGAAGAAAAAAAGTCGAACTATTGTTACCTACCTTGATGTTTTATTTAACGTAAATTCAGACGCAGTAATGCACAATTACGTTCAGGAACCCTTGCATTGGAAATCGAAACAGGCAGATACCATGGCAGAACTATAGAGCAAAGGTCTTGTCCAATTTGCAACACTGTTTGAAATTGAAAATGAATTACATTTCTTACTAAAGTGCCCTGTTTTACACGACATAAGAAAAGAATATATCCATAGCAAATTTTTCATAAGCCCAAATATTCATAAATTGTTTATACTTCTATAAAGTAAAAACGAACAAATTATAAAACAAACCGCGTCGTATATCGTGCATGCATTTGAAACAAGAAATTTTATTCTTGAACTATGATATCACCTAATGTGATTATTATGTTTTTTTGCCAAGATATCATTTTACATTGTTATCCACGTGTATTCATGTTTGTCTCGATATACGCATGTATATTAATATATTATGTATACTCTTATAAATGAAAACAAACAAATAATTAAACAAATTACTTCGAATTGCTTTGCAATACATGTAATCGAAATAAGAAACTCAACCCTTGTATTGTGTTATTATCTTGTGTGATTTTCTTATTCCATTGTTATTACCACGATATAGTTTAAGATTGTCAAAAGTGATTAACCATGTTTGTCCTTATATATATCTATATGTGCACACATCTTTGTATTTGTATATATTGTATTTTATATGTGTCCGGGGCTATGAATGTTGTCACCCTCTCGTCTGCATTTGCGTTTTAAAGTTTTTTGGTGAAGTTTTTTGGGTAAGTTTTTCGGTAAAGTTTTTTGTCAGAGTGCATTTCTCAAAAACTATCAAAGGTATCTATTTCAAACTTATATTACTTATATTCACAGATATTTTAATGAAACTTCATACATAGATATCTTATATTTAGACCTCTCTTGGAATTGCATTTGTGGTGGGTGGGGTCAAGGTCAAGGTCACCGTTACTAAAAATAGAAAAACGCTTTTCCCTTAATAACTTGACAAGCATTGAGATATTTTAATGAAACTTCATACATAGATACCTTATATCGAGACCTCGCTTGGGATTGCATATGGGTTGGGTGGGGTCAAGGTCACCGTTGCTAAAAATAGAAAAACGGTTTCCGCTCAGTAACTTGAGAACGCATCGATATATTTTAATGAAACTTCATACATAGATACCTTATATTGAGACCTCTCTTGTAATTTCATATGGGGTGGGTGGGGTCAAGATCAAGGTCACCATTACTAAAAATAGAAAAACGGTTTCCGCTCAATAACTTGAGAACGAATCGAGATATTTTAATGAAACTTCATACATAGATACCGTATATCGAGACCTCGCTTGGGATTGCATATTTAAAAAATTCTTAACAATTCCACATATACTTACATATGTACTTCTAAATTCCATGAAGTGGATGAAAAGCCTTGGCCGCAAGTTACCACCATGTTTTTTAAAGGAGATAGAAAAGTTTGGTAAAGGAAAGCTGTATGTTAGATCATGCCGGTATGTGTGTTATCATACTGACAAAAACTCTTTTGTTTGATAGGAAAACACTTCTATCTTTGTCTATAGGTGGCCTGTTGAGTACTCACAGAATGACAATAAAACTTCATGAATTTCTTACTAATGATTCTACTTATCAACTTACCATCCACATGAGCTTGTTATTTTTCTGTTGTGTATTCACAGTTGAAGTACGGAGTGGTGTGTAAGTGAGTGTGGTTGGGATAGTTGTCAAGTCGAGGTCTGGCCAAGGTAAATTGACATTGATATCAGTAATAGTCGCTGCTTCAGTGGCATGCTGTTTAAACGTAGCATGTTTGCAATGAACAGATTTTAGCTCACCCGAGATTGAAGTGCTCAATTGTGAGCTATATTGGTCAGTCATTGTCCCTCATCAGCTGTTTGTTGTCTGATGTTTGTTAATAACATTTTGTATTTTGCTTTTAACAAATATAAGAAATGATGGCATTGAAGGTGCATTGAAGGCCAGTATCAAGCCAAATGCTATGACAAGTTCCAGGTGTATTGTGACTGAGGTGTACTTGTCTGTGCTTGTTCCCTGTAACTTCTTGTTTATTATAATGAAGTACTTAGTACTCAGCAAGATGCCTTCTTGCACATATAATAGGCATGTTCCAGTCCAATGATTATTTAGTGACATGTGGCCCCTGCTCTCGAACCAGACGTTTAAACAGAAAGTGTGCCAAGCCCCAGATTACCATAATTATTTTGGGCGTTTTGTCCATTGTGTGTGCGTGTGTCTGTTAACACTGGGCGGAATTCTAGTCCCAACAATTATTTAGTGACTTGCGGCCTCCTTATTTAGTGACTTGTGACCTCCTGGTTTTCCACCAGACGTGTTTTACAAAATTTGTGCCAATCCCTAGATATATTTCATCTGCTCTGTGTGCCTGCATCAGTACGTCAGTTAACACTGCTAACACTGGGCAGAATTCAACCAAATTACACATAAATCATCCTTGGGTGATAGAGAAAACCCATTTTGCAAACAAGCAATATTATTAGTCTAAATTGCGGGTACGACCTGTTACATGATCTTACATTTGCGAAATTATACGGTAAAGGTTCTGAACAGTCTATCAAGTTTTGAGTTTTATCAAAATTATCAAAGAACAAATTTGCTTCCTGATACGTACTTGTTCACCACAAAAATAAACCCAACTGCCTGTAGGGTAGACTTTTCAGTTCACTTTGTATATTTTGAGCATTTTTGTTTTACTGTCACCAGTTATGCATGTAATTTCTCTAGTAAACGCCATGCATTTGTAAATCTCAATATACCATGTCTAAGCGTGTAGCAATATTGTATATTTATCTGCTGAGTGGCACGTAATCTTCAGCAATTTATATAACTTTATTACTGGGTCTAAAAAACTATGTTGAAATTGCATGTCTGTTATTACTGGCCTGGATGATTTTGATGAAGTTCAACAGTATTGTTAATTTGCATTGATCAGTATCAATGAAAGTGTGTTTAAATTACAGGTACCGTAAAAGCTCTATGTCTTCTGACGCTATAATCATTTTTTGTCACTATAAATTTTCGGTCATCCTAATTTTAACCCATAATTAATGAATCTGAATTTTCTGACATTTTATATGTCATTGGTATTTTAGCAGATTTCTAACCTGTTTGCGTTAAACTGGTGACAAACCGCACATGTGTTTTTACAACTGGATGAAGGGCATAAAATCTGGCAGATGAGTCAGTGGAGGCGGTGGACCGTTACATAACCGTTATTTGGTAAAGAGTCATGTGCTATAAGTAATGGGTTTACCCGATGTGTAAACCGGTATTGATATCGTATATTAAATATGCTGTTGAAATTATCGTATTAAGGAAACAGATATAATAATAGATAGTGATAAAATATGCTTAGACAATTATAGTGTTGTTAAGAAGTAACGATGCAAATGTTATACACCGGACATATCCGAACGTAATTGCAATATAGTGTCTATAAATTTTCGGACACCTGTAATTTCAGAATATTTTTTGTGTATCCAAATTTTCGGACACAAAAAATTTGAATTATTTGTAAGTGTCCAAAAACATAGAGCTTTTACGGTATTTGGTTTGCTCTTGCCTCGGTCTGTCTGAATTTGTTTATTGGTTCATTTTATCTTAAAGATACTGAACTCCAAATAGGCATAAAAATGTTCATTTTTTTGTAGTTATTTCTAAGTGGTAAAAACATCCATAAAACCATCAATATTTGTATAGAACACAATCCAATACTGTCAGAAACAGTATATTTTATTGAAAAATATAAGTTGAATATCCTCTCACATTCCTTGTACCTGGTATTCCCAATTTAAAAATACTGCGGCTTTCCTCAATACAAGCATCTGATTCAAGTGTGTGCATGCGCGACATGAAAAAACTAATGTGTCATGTGATTATAATAAATATATCCTAAATATAAACAGCGCTTTTTTAAAATTACTTAATGTGTTATAGCACCTGCAAACGCTATAGATTTAGGGACGATAAAAAGGAAGAAAACTATATAAAATCATTGTTTTTCAGGTAAATGAACACATAAGTGTCTAATTTTTAGCTCGACTATTCGAAGAATAGGTGAGCTTTCCTACTACCCCGGCGTCGGCGTCCGCAGCCGTGTCTGAATTTGCTAAAGTTTTTATTCAAAAGTCTTGTAACTTCAAAACTTCGTAAGTTATTCACTTGAAACTTGGAATATCCCTTTGTCATCAACTCCAGTGTCAGCAACATTCCCCATAACTCCCACATAATGTTTTTTATTTTGACCGAGTTATGCCCCTTTTTCACTTAGATTTTCTGGTTAAAGTTTATATTCAAAGTTTTGTAACTTCAAAACTACATAAGTTATTCACTTGAAACTTGGAACTAACCTTTTTCATCAACTCCAGTACCAAGGGCAACATTCCGTATAACTCTGTTTTGTATTTTGACAGAGTTATGCCCCTTTTTCACATAGATTTTCTGGTTAAAGTTTATATTCAATAGTTTTGTAACTTCAAAACTACATAAGTTATTCACTTGAAACTTGGAACTAACCTTTGTCATCAACTCCAGTGTCAGGGGCAACATTCTCCATAACTCTGTTTTGTATGTTAACCGATTTATGCCCCTTTTTCACATAGATTTTCTGGTCAAAGTTTATATTTAACATTTTTGTAACTTTAAAATACATAAGTTATTGACTTGAAACTTGGAACTAACCTATATCATCAACTCTAGTACCAGGGGCAACATTACCCATAACTCTGTTTTGCATGTTGACAGAGTTAGCCCACTTTTTACAGTTTTGTTCCAAAAATTTATAAACTATACAAGGCTTCACTTAAATATATTTAATATTTAACAAATTTATGCCCCTTTCACTATCCAAAATATGTACCAACTGAAATACTTCGAATAGTTGAGCGCGCTGTCCTCTGACAGCTCTTGTTTAATGGGTTCTATATGATTATGTGAGAAAATTATGTATTTTTGACAATTTTCTTTCATTTTTACAATTAGACCATGTGGAGTTCAGTCTCTTTAATGTTGTACCACGGTATTTGTGTACATTTGAAGTTTTGTTCTAGGTATCAGAATCAGTAGAGTGAAAAGTAAAATGCTCAAAATATAAACACAGGTTAAGAAAGTCAGGGGTATTGATATCTCCTGTGAATGACATTAGGGTGTTAAATTATTGTGTGAAAGGAAGTTTAAGAGGGACTGTAGGATATTGTACGAAAATTATAACATAAACCGTCCATTTATTCTGATATTTTTATAATAATATTATAATAAATGTTGAGAAAAACTTATGTTTAGAAATGCATATCATGAGAGAAATTTAAAACTTAATACTTTGCTGTGCAACAAACTAGTATACATGTATATGCAGCATCTTGATGAGTCAGATTGTTGGCACATGTGCGGTTCTTATTTTTTTAATGTAAAACCAAATGTAGCTGTAGGATAAATGGGTCTGTATTGACAGAAAATATATAGTTGCATTTTGTCAATAAATAAAATAGTTTTTGTTGATATTGACAGTTCTTTATGTTATATAAAACATTATTGTTAGAACGAAAGCGACCCAAAATAAATTTGTAAAAATCAGACATCCCCTCTTTAAATCAGAATGAGAAAGCAATTGTTAACTCACAGAAGCATAAAACAAATCCATTAACTCATTTGAAATGAATTGTTCTCCTAACTGTTTGACACAATGAAACCAGTGCTACTTTGACCCTTTCAGTTGAAAACAATGCCAATAAATTTAGTTGAAATAAAATGCCATTAAAACGTTTTATGGTCCAACGAAAAACAATGAAGTTTGAAAATAGATAAGTATAATGTGATCTGTCTAAAAACAATGTCAAAATGTTTAAATCGAAATACCCTTATCATTGGTCAGGATTACTGTTATTATATTTAACTGTACTGTAGAAGTGGATATTTCCGCGTGTCGAACTTCGCAAAATTAAAAATTCAGACATTTTTGGAAATATATTGGCAAACCTCCGATATCATGTTGTGTCATAGAGTCACGCCTAGGCCAAAAGAAAAACCCTACCTAACGAAAAACCCCAACACTACAGTTTTTAGCGACGATTGTTTTTCATGATATCCCTATTCGTCAGATTTTAGATTTGTTTCAATACTTTTTGACTGAAATGTGTCTTTAAAAAAAACAATGGAAAAAAATCAATCCCGAACCTAGCTAACTTTTGAGCTCACCTGAGCACAACGTGCTCATGGTTAGCTTTTGTGATCATCTTTTGTGCGTCATGAATCGTTCGTCGTCAACATCTACATTGTGAACACTCTAGAGGCCACATTTATTGGCCAATCTTCATGAAACTTGGTCAGAACATTTGTCCCAATGATATATCGGCTGATTTCGAAACTGGGTCATGTGGGGTCAAAAACTAGGTCACTAGATCAAGTTAAAGAAAAAGCTTGTGAACACTCTATAAGTCACATTTTGTGCCCAATCAACATGAAACTTGTTCAGAGTATTTGTTCTAATATTATCTCGGGTGGGTTCGAAAATAGTTCTGGTCGGTTGAAAAACATGGCCACCAGGGGGTGGGGCAGTTTTCCTTATATGGCTATAGGAAAAGCTTGTGAACACTCTAGAAGTCAAATTGTTTGCCCAATCAACATGAAATTTGCTCAGAACTTTTGTTCTTATGACATCTCGGCTGAGTTTGAAAATGGTTCCGGTCCGTTGAAAAACATGGCCGCCAGGGGGGGGGGGGCAGGTTTCCTTATATGGTATAGGAAAAGCTTGTGAACACTCTAGAAGTCACATTTTTTGCCCAATCAACATGAAACTTGCTCAGAACAATTGTCCCAATGATATCTTGGCAGAGTTCGAATCTGGGCATGTAAGGTCAAAAACTAGGTCACTAGGTTAAATTTAAGAGAACGCTGGTTAACACACTAGAAGTCACATTTTTGCCCAATCTTCATGAAACTTGATCAGAACATTTGTCCCTATGATATCTCGGCAGAGTTGGAATCTGGGTCATGTGGGTCAAAAACTAGGTCACTAGGTGAAATTTAAGAAAAAGGTTTTTAACACTCTAGAAGTCACATTTTTTGCCCAATCTTCATGAAACTTGGTCAGAACATTTGTCTCAATAATACCTCAGATGAGTTCAAAACTGGGTCATGTGGGTCAAAAACTAGGTCACTAGGGCAAATTGAAGAAAAAGTTTGTAAACACTCAAGAAGTCAAATTTTTTGCCCAATATTCTTGAAACTTGCTCAGAACATTTGTTTCAATGAGATCTCGGACGAGTTTGAAATTAGCTCATGTCGGGTCAAACTAGGTCACCAGGACAAATTTGAGATAAAAGCTTGTGAATAATCAAGATGCCACATTTATAACCCAATAATCATGAAACTTGCTCAGAACATTTGTCCATATGATATCTGAGACACATTTGAAACCAGGTCACATGGGGTCAAAAGCTAGGTCACCAGGCCAAATGGAAAACCAAGCTTGTGAACACTCTAGAGGCCACATTTTTAGCAGAATCTTCATGAAACTTGCTCAGAACAGTAGTTCCTTAGACCCTCAGGTGAGCAACCTAGGGCCTTTTGGTCCTCTTGATTGAGACCGTTGCCCGAAACACACAATTTTGGCCCTAGCAGCGATTACTGTGACTGGCACCCATGGAGTGCAACAAACAACAACTTGACCCACTTAAGATGATCAAGGAACAGTTTGGCTTCATCAGCTTACATATATATTGGGCATTCACCTTGACAATGTTAATTTGCTTCCTGAGTTAGCAACAAAATTACAGCTATGGGCCATTAAAAAATGTGCTGCATGCCGTCCACGTGGAGTTTGCCAACAGTTGATGTATGTTATATGCAATACTAACCTAACCTAATTGTCAGAGGTGTTTACAAAAGACCGTGTAATAATATACAATAAGAACAACTGAATATCTTGATGTTACGTTGTAAATATCAGCGTTAAAAATATAATGTTTTCAAATAATTGATTTTATTACATTATGTATTTTAAACATTTTATTACCTTTGGGTATTATGCATATGGACTGTAACGTACACATATTAATATTTGAGATCCGTTTTCAAGTAAATTTTTAATGTGATTTTCGCTGACAGAAATGTTGGTGATTTTTTCTAATTTCTAATTTACAAACATTACCACGTTGCTAACTAACGAACCACTTATACAGTATTTTAAATATGTATTGTTTAGTGGGCACAAAAGTGTGTTTAAATTGCTTTGTCTGTCCTGATTGTTTTGGTATTTGGTCCATTTTATTCTTATCGTGATTGGTGTATATAACCACCATTTCAGAAATTGAGGTGAAAATAGTATCATATCTCTTGCGAATGACTACAGTTTTTTTTATAGAACTGTAAAACAATTTTTAACATACAATCCCCACAATCATAAATCCTTAAACACATTGTTTTTTAATAGATCTTTGATAAAAAGTAATCAGTGTTGCTTTGACCCTTTCAGCGGAAAACAAAGCAAAAACTTTGGGAGAAATTATACGCTTAAAAACTTTCTATGGTCCAACAAATTATTATAACGAGTTTGAAACCAAATGACTAAACACATGAATATTTCAAATAGCTTGACAAATGTGATACCCCTCCCCAGTGAATTCCTTTGAGCCAAATGGTCATGCCAAGCTAGATAAAAGATTTGTAATACCTTCTGGATTGTTTTGTAAAATGTAAAATACCTACAAGTTATGAATAAATGCATTTGATAAAAAATGTACTGGTTTATAATTGGGTCAAGTTAATGTGTTTTAAGACTGTTGGTGGAAGTCAAGGGTCTTTTGAGAGAGTTATTTCCAAAAAAAAAGAATCGCGGAAAACAACTTCTTTTCTTTGCAGGCTACAAATCAGTTAATCTAAACCTAAAATGTTTTCTTACCTTAATTAATTATTTAAGATAATATGTCATGTGTATTATATGACGTGTAAATTATGTGATTTATTACAAATACAGTTTCTAAAAAGTCAATTTATAAAAAATGTCAAGTTAATGACACATTTATTTTCGATGTAAAATGTAAAATAAATATTCACCTGGGTGTCCTAGAATAAGACCACTTAATTAATGCACTACATCAGTTATTTTTGAGTTATTGTGTCAGTGTTACTTCTTGTTACAGATTCTTAGTCTGAATATTTTGACAACAAATTGATGCAATGTATTTATTTTAAACTGTAGTATGGAAAATCGAGAGCATGCAGCGCATGACCTACTTTTGACTGAGTCAGCTACAAAGCACATTCGATGCTCCCACGCTTTAGCGATTATCCTTCATGATTCTTTGCATATTGACTTGCTTACTAGCATGTAATGTGAAATGTTGAAATCCAATTTGCCAGGATGACTAGGTTGGACTGTATTTATGTCCCCACAAAGTGGGAAGCATTAAGCATTGCACTTGTCTATCTGTCTGTCTGTCAGTACATCCCAAAATGTTGTGTACTCTACTCCTCTTTAACTGCTTGGCAGATTTCATTCTGACTTTCACAGCTAAGAAACCACTATGTGTAAGTGATCGTAAAGATGAAAAGTGCGTTTATATTCCAGATATTTGGTTTCTGATGCCTCGGTGTGTCTGAATGGTGTTGGTTATTGGTTCATTTTATTAACCAAATTTTTCGAAGATTATTAGATATTGGGGTATGTCGTTGGGCAGGCAGGTAGGCGAGTGTGTAGGTGGTGTGGCTGTGTCAACTTTTCGTTTCCGCTCTCTAACTAGAGAACGGATGGAGAGATTTTAATGAAACTTCATAAATAGATACCTTATAATGAGACCTCGCTTGTGATTGCATATGGGGTGGGTGGGGTCATGGTCAAGGTCACCGTTCCTAAATATAGAAAAACAGTTTCCGCTCAATAACTTGAGAATGCATCGCGATATTTTAATGAAACTTCATACATAGATACCTTATATTGAGACTTCGCTTGGGATTGCATTTGGGGTAGGTGGGGTCAAGGTCACCTTTACTAAAAATAGAAAAATGGATTCCGCTCAATAACTTGAGGACGCAAAGAGTTATATTAATGAAACTTCATACATATTATATACCTTATATAGAGACCTTGCTTGGTATTGCATATGGGGTGGGGAGGGTCAAGGTCTCCATTACTAAAAATAGAAAAATGGTGTCCGCTCAATAACTTTATAATGCATGAAGATATTTGAATGGAACTGAAAACATCGATACCTTTTATCTAGACCACACATGGGATTGCATATGGGGTGGGTGAAATCAAGGTCAAGGTCAATGTTACTAAAAAGACAAAAACGGTTTCTGCGCAATAATTTGAGAACACATTGCGATATTTTAATGAAACTTTATACATAGATACCTTATCACGAGACCTCGCTTAGGAATGCATATGGCACCCAGAACTTTCATAATTGTGCTGATTTTTTATGCATTTCATTAGAAAAAATTGTTGTTTTTTTGTGTGGAATTTCCATGTTTCTTGTTCTAATCTTGCATTTGTGCATCTTTTGTTAAAACTGCCTATAATTTGAAGTTGATTTCTAGGTATCACAATTGGTAGAATGTAAAGTAGAATGCTCAAAGCAAACCAGAGGTTTAGAAAGTCAGGTGCAAATCATTTCATATCTCCAGCTAATGACTACAAACCACAGGTTTAGAAAGCCAGGTGCAAATCATTTCATATCTCCAGCTAATGACTACAACATTAAATCAGAATATGACAGGAAATTGGAATGAAAAAGCAGTTGTTAACGCACTGAAGCTTACCCACAGATCCATTAATACAGTGTTCTTTAATATCTCTTTCTCACAATGAAACCAGTGCTACTCTGACCCTTTCAGTTGAAAACAATGTGAACAACTTAAGCGGAAATAATATGCCATTTAAGCGTTTTATGGTACAACAAAAATTAATGAAGTTTGAAAAACATCAGTAGAATATGATCTGTCTGAAAACAATGTCAAAACGTTTTAATGGAATTTTTGTCAGTATTGGCCGGGATGACATTTTAGCTCACAAGAGCACTTTTCAACTAATCACAAAGTGCTCAGGATGTGAGCTATTGTGGTCAGTCTCTGTCCAGTGTCAGGCGTCCTTTGTTTGTCATGTGTTGTCAGTTTACTTCAAACAACATCTCTGAAACCACTTGCCATGATAACCAAAAGCTTTGAAAAATAACAAACTTAAAAAATCTTCTTGTCAGAAACCACTTCTTGTCCAGAAACCACTGGATTTAAAAGAAATTCCACCGAAATGTTACTTCGGTGAAACCCCACAAAATTCCTTCAAATAACTTGGATTTGTTAAAAAATATGGCCACCGGGGTGTGTGAAAGTTTTCCAATATATGGCTGTATTAGGCAGCTTTGACAATCTTGTCAAAAACCACATGCTGGATTTTAAAATAATTTCATAGAAATGTTTCTTGGGTTCCCTTCTACCAAATTCCAGCAAATAATTTTGATGCATTAAAAACCCTGGCCGACAGGGGTGGGGAATTTCAACCGTATATTGTCATATAGGTAACTTTCATAGTCTTCTTGCCAGAAACCACGTTTTGGGTTTCAAAATAATTTCACAGAAATGTTTCTTAGGTGACCCTCTACCAACTCCCTTTAAAGTCATGTTGACTTGTTAAAAAAACATGACCACTACGGAGTTCAGAAATTTGACCATATATGGCTGTATTGCAACTTTGACAATATTCTTTTCAGGAAACAACTGTTTGAATTTCTAAATAATTTCACAGAAATGTTTCTTGGGTGACCCTCTACTAAATTCCTTCAGATCATTTTGATTTTTTGTAAAACATGGCGTCAGAGAATGTTAATTGTATCTGCTTTGTTGTTGTTTATTCATGCAATTTGATAAATTTTCATGTTCTTTGTATAGTGAATTTTGCTATGAAAAACTATAAAGTGTTTAAATTTTCATGTAAGATCTATATACGTCTCTGTCCATTTCAGTCTGAATTGAGTATTATTTATCAAGATTTACGGTACCATGCTGAGCAGTATTATTATTGCAATTATTTCTCCGTCACACACACAGTATTGTTTCTGTGTGTTCCTTTTTATGTGGCCATAATTAACAGATTTATCTGAATTTGAGTAGTAAATTGATATTCGTGATTAATATTGAGCTGTTCATGTAGTAGAAATAAATGAAACATACAGGTGGACCTACTTTATGAGATACGTTCTGTTGGATATTCTCGTCAATATTCCCGTCATTTTTATTGCATGTTATCAAGTTTTTATCACATAAAACATATTTAAAAAGTAATGTTTCGTTTTAATTTTCAATAAACATTTGTTGTGTGTATTATTCATTCTTTTTTTTAATTAATAGCACCAGTCTGTCACGTTATTTCTAAGTCCCACTAATATAACGTCTTGTAAAATTACGCGTACATCCTTCATAACCGTGCTGAGAAGCATCTGCGTTCTGATCGGATAGTTAAATACACCTGAGCTATTTTTATCATGGCTGTCGTGAAAGCACCTTTGATGTAAACATATCTTAAACTCCAATTTAAGATCATTTTCAAGCTATATTTTTTATGAAATGACGTGAATTCTACACAGTATATGCTGCATCTACGACCAGATGATTTTATTTTGATATCTGAGCGATATTTTTGAAAATTTGACATTTTGATTTTCCACAACATAAATGGTCATTCGGTGATGAGACGGTCCAGCGAATTTAGCCCCTGTTAAAAAGTAGCACTCAATTCGCGTTAAAAGTCTCATTTATTCCAGCCAATTTAGCCCCTTTTAAAAAGTAGCACTAAATTTGTTTTTTTATGTTGACTTTTTGGCATGCAATTGGTACATTAATGTTTATACTTAATGTTAAATCATTGTAAAATGAATAATGAGTGATAAAAAAGAAATTGCAGCTAGAAAAGCTTCCGACATGAATTCATGTCGGAATGTTGCCACAGGAAAATAGCACTTACCGATATGTCGGTGTATACCGACCTCAAATATATATAGGAGTAATGATTATTTATGCCTTTTCACCCTAATTTCGTGGGTCTTATTTACGTGTGTGACGCATGCGTGTTAATACATTCTGTTATCTCAACACTGAGTTGGAAAATACAATTTATAATGTCCTCTTTGCAAACAAAGTGATTAAAAGACCGATTTTTGTTGCTATTTCATAGATATATTATGTTATTGTACCTGACCCTACTGATCTGTATCGTTTGGAAGCTTCTCATAATTTCGTGGGTTCTGAATGACTGGCCTACTTTGGTTGTGGAAGAGTGTTTACAGCATCAATTTAGTTTCACTTTGTTTGTGCTGGACCCTGTGCTGATCAACAACAGAAAATCTTGGTGAAAACTAGTGTTTTTGAAAATTGTATCATTATAAATACACACTCCTTATCATATTTTTTAAAAGGTGACAATATTGGCCCGACGAAATCTACACACTTGTTCAATTTTATTTGTGCAGTTTTAACTTTAGGCTTCTTGAATCTATAAATATTCTATTGTGTTACTTATTGGTCTTAAATATTCAATAAATGATAAAATTGCACGCAGGGATTCATGGGTTGGAATGCTAACTTAAAGTTAAAAGTTTGAAAATGTCAGTCAAATTTAGGGAAGGGGTTGTTGTTTATATATATTTTTTAACGAAAATAGCAAATTCCATTGAGAAATAAACACAAGGGAGATAATCATACATGTGCAATTATCCTTGGAAAACTGCTCTAAATATTCGATTTGTATAGAACGAAATTTCATGAATTAAATTTCAAAGTAGTTGTGTAGTGATTTCCTTTTTAGATACTGCAAAAATATATAATTAAGTTAATTGTTATAGTAATTCGGACAATGTTTTCGGATGCACGAGCGAATATTCTATTAGTTTTAAACAGCCACGAAATTATGGTAATTAGGCATATGTACAATTTAGGTGATGAATTCGTTCATTTTATGTCAAATACTATTACTACAACTGAAAAGGAAACTTACTATTGTGGAAAAGCTCGGGAGTTGTGTGCTGCAACAAAGTATGACCTCATACATTTAATCATAATCAACCTGATCAAGATTAATCACTCTTTGTAAAATGTACGATGTGGACAATGCACGAATCTCACTACACAAAGGGAGACAATCCAGTCAATTGTTTATACTATACATACATGTTTGTGACAGATGAGTTACGTCCCTTGTGTTGATTCCAGCATTGCAGAACGTTTCTTTACTATCGATTCATCACAGCTCGTACAATATGCACCACGTCTAACGTTGCAGAAGTATAATGCTTATGTGAATCAGACACATTCTAGTTATTAGACGAATTTAAATGCAAATTACTGTATCCATGTGATCGTACCACCTTCCTGGAACCGTTAATGTAAACCCCGTCATAACATCCGTATGCGCGCGCAACTAGTCTATCTCCCTAGAACAAATACTAGTATTAGCTATACACAATCGGAGTTTTTATTGCCGATTTCCAAACATAGTACTGAAACATTAAAAATTCATATATATGCAAGCAACAGCAAATATATATTGATCTCCCCTGTTATGATTGATCTCCCCTGTTTTGATTGACCTCCCCTGCTATGATTGATCTTCCCTTTTATGATTGATCTCCCCTGCTATGATTGATCGCACTGACATGATTGACCTCAACCTGTTCTGATCGATCTCTGCTATAATGAACAATGACGTGTATGGTTGAGGTATGGTTGACACGCGTATCCCATGTAATGCACCTATCGATATTTTCCCCCAGGGAGGAGCGGCGGGCGGACCTAGGGGAGTCTGACAAATGTTGTTTTTTGTTGTTGTTTTTTTGGTGGGGGTCTAATTCCCCACTCTTGAGCCAAGCATATTTGTCTAAATCCCTCAGTGGGAGATGCTATATATCTATTAAATGGCCCGGAGCATATATTACCGTCATCTAAATTCCGACCAAAGTATATTTCCTCTGGACCCAGAATCATTCGGCATGTCAAATTCCTGCCTGTCGGGAATCGCTTGCAGCCTAAAGTCCCCTATATACCCGTCGCTCCCCCCCCCCCCCCGGGGGGAAAACATTGATAGGTGCATAAAGACTGATCTCCCCTGTTGTTCTTGATCTCACCTCAGTCCTGTTGTGATTTAAATGTCACCTTTAATGATTGATTTCCTGTTTACGATTGAGCTCCCTTGTTATAATTGCTCTTCTGCGTTATTATTGATGTCATTCAAAAACACACAATATATACATTTTTTCGTGTTAAATATTTAGGCATGTACACTATATGGTGTGTTTTTTTATCTAATATAATGCACCTTTCAATGTTTTCCCCCATGTGGCGGACATATACGGGACTTTAAACTGAAAGCAATTCCCGGCAGGCGGGAATTTGACACGCCGAATGATTCCGTGTGCCGGGAAATAGACTTTGTTCAGATTTTAGATCCTGGTAATATTGGCCCGGGCCATTTGATACATCAATGAAGCATCTCCCATTTAGGGGATTTAGACAACCTGCTTGACTCTAGGGTGGGGAATTAGACCCCCCAAAATACAGTTAGTCAAATTCACCTGGGTTTGCCGGCCCCCCCCCCCCCCCCTCACCTGGGGGACAATATTGATAGGTGCATATTGTGTTATATACATGTACTTGTTTAGATCATTTAATTTCCTTTCTACGTGTAGGTAACTGGACTCGTCTAAGAATATGTAAATAAAAATACACCGTAACCGTGATTAAATGAAGGATTATTCATTATTTGCGTCACAAATATTTTAATTAATATTCACACACTTGAGATTATATTGCAACTTCTGTGTCAAAATCTTCAAACAATGCAGAAAATCCAAATATTACATTTCAGAATTTAAGATTTTTCTCAGATTCTTAATACAATCCCAGAATTACCAATCACTGAAATCGGATATGTTTAATGAACAGCTAACAAACCACCGCTATATAGTACTTCCACTGCCAGTGTCATCGCCATCACAGAGTGAACTCACGTAAAAGTCATTTCTTTACAGCCGCAATGCTCGACAATGGTCATACATTTTTATCAATATTATTAACACAAATGTACGATGAACAGTCATTCAATTTTTATTTTAGCATCATTTTTTTCGGGTCTATATGCGTATAGTTGCTATCTGACTGACAAATTAAATAAACTAGAAAGCAATCGAAGAGCTCGAGCCCCTACCTCTGCCACGATAGGTAACTCTTTACTCCATTCTCAACCGTCTCAGATTTGTTTGATAAGTTGCCGACAGAAGACAGAAACAGCCTCCTCGGCGAGAATGACAAACAACACTAAAACAAAGAAGTCTCCTAAAAAAATATATATAACATGCTTAGGCGCATATCAACTACATATTTTAAATACACATGTACTACATTAATTAAGTAATAATAAATACATGCAATAGGCATAGAGATACATTCCTATACATTCGACTTAATTATTTTATTTACGGACAACATCATCAGTATGTATACGAAATTATAAATGAAAAACAACATCAAGGCGTTTGAATTTTGAAATCACGGTCTGTAGATTAAGTACTAACAAGTCGTTACTGAGGAGATTTATAAATACGGGCCCAGGACAACTTTGCGATCTACGTTCTTTCTTAGTATTTGAATATTCTCATTCTCAAATGCTACTGATGATCTCTACCATCCACATTACAAGGTTATTCCAGCTTTTCATGTATTGCCAATAATTAGTTTGATGCAATTACAGTACGGACAAATATGTAAGGGGGGATGTTTCACCACAATTTTGCACCAACGAGCACTTATACTTGGATTATAGGCTGCACAAGTGGCAGTCGAAGTAGATTTATAGTAGAAATCTAGTAGAAATATGGGACAAACGGTTTATATAGACTTTATGGCAAGTGGGCCTTAAATATCTTCCTTGTTTAAACTGTAAGGCCCAGAGGTTTTATATTTTGCTTGAAACATTGTTGAGTGGTCCTCTACAAAGATTGTTCCAATGATGCCCCTGGAGATCACATGGTTTATATACATTTAAATAGCAAAATGACTTTAAAAATCTCTGCAACCGCAAGGTCCCAGTGGTTTCATATTTGGTATGTAACTTTGAAAAGTGGTCCACTACAAATATTCTTCAAATTATGTCCCTAAGGTAGTAAGTGGCCACGCCCTGTGGGTCACATAGTTTATATAGACTAAAAAAAACTTCTAAAACTGCAAGGCCCAGATTTTTATACTCAGGTAAGGGGTTTAGTGCCATTTTGTCCTATTGTTATTAGCCATTATGATTCCTTAAACTCAGGTGAGCGACCTAGGGCCATCATGGCCCTCTTGTTTGTAACAAGTTACACCCCTGTAAATGGATTAGTTTTATCCTTTCATTCATATTCATATATGACATTAATTGCTGTTTTGCTTAAGATTATGTGTTCATAGCTCTTCACAAAGAAGTTCTCAAGACATTTTTGCTAGGGACTGAAGGTGGTGATATTTAAACATATGAAATGATAACATATTTGTCATTGTCATATCTTCATAAAAACCAAGAAAATGGCTTGATTATGTCTTGATCTAGGTTCAGATTGTTAGATAAACTCCTTAGAATTATTTTCAAAGTATTTTGTTTTGAAAAATATACAGATAACAGATATATTGCAGAGATTGCTCAAATACTTTGTTGACCCTAACATAGCTGAGCCCATCTGCAAACATAGAAGGATTTTAATGAATGTTCTAGCGGTTAGTTGAGATGTAAATAAACTTTTATCACCACGTGGACTATTAAAGGCTAAGAGGATTGCATTAAATTGATATATATTTCAGAGGTTATTTACAAATAATTAATATTGAAGCATTGTTTAATGTAATGTATGTCAATATACATGGGGTGCTCAGAAAAAATGACAAACATAAAACAAAACAATGCAGCAAAGAACATAACCAGCGAGCAGAAATTTGTAAAATATAGTTCGTAATTTTTTTTATAAAATCTTGGCATTACTGCTTGTATGTACTCATTGTTTGCATTTGATTAATATTTTCCCCATATCTTCCAGTATGTCATAGCTATCCTGGGGAGACCGAGGAAGAGGCTGTGGACACGATCCTCATGGTAACAGATCGACTGTTCAGCAGACCTGGCCATGTAGTTTTGTGTTATTGAACTCTATGTTTGTCTGCATTTACTGTCAGCATATGAACTTCATATGGCCTTGACATAACATCAGATGTAGACTATTACGGGTAATAAATTTGTGTGCCATAGTGATGGTCATGGAATAAGTTCAGTGTATTGAGCAATTGTACACGATTTTGAAGCAGTGTGGAAAATGTTTTAGCTAACAGTATTTATGTATATATAAAAACCGATTTGTTATGTCATGTTTGGTTATCTTCCTGCCAATATCTCCCTTCTGTTGCTCGACCACTACACGTGACCTGTTAAATACTCCCATATTAAAAATATAGCTTGATGAAGTCGTAATTATGAACATAACATCCACATATCCACATTAGTTCCCTTATTATTCACTTGCATACACACATTTGATGTACATGTCTGCTTACAGATGGGCCTGCCAGTGATGAACATAGGACAGATTGAGGCAGACACTGGACCTGTACCGGCAGACCATGGTTATCAAGTTGAGGATCGCAACCCAAAGTCTTGCTGAGGTAAGATGACAACAACAGCCACTGCTGCAGTGACATGCTGTCCAAATGTAGTCTGGTTGCACCCAACATATTTTTAGCTCACCTGATCTCAACTAGTGATTTATTGTGGTCAGTCATTTTCCGCCGTCAGTTGTTTATTGTAGGCCATTCGCTGTCATCAGTTTGCTTAAAAAGTTTCTCTGAACCACTCTATGGAAGTTGAATAACAACAACAGTTGAATATTATGTTTTCAGAAGCCTTCAAATAAAAATAACAGAAAAAATAAGTGCAAAATGTAATATTTAAACATCACTTGCTGTCTTTGGAGTCCCATCCAATGTAAATTATTGCATCCAACATATTTTTTTTAAGTTTGAATGTGAGTCCTCACAGAACTGAGTTTGAATCCACATATGATACTGACAGTGTGTTGTCAATATGGGCCACTCCGTTAATGTGTTTAAGACAGGAGCTATCTCCCTATGGCTTTAAATATTGAAGATTGCAGAATATTGGAACTGTTTTAAAAATGACTTAACAAAAAGCTAACCAGTTTACTTTTTGAGGAAGTGATAAGTGTGATAAAATAGTCAGTGTAGGAATCTCCTACATAATAAACATTGTATTGACATAACATTCATTTTATCACAACACACTTAAACCAACTGCATTGGGTCTGTGTGATAATGTGTTGTTTAAAGTAAAATGATATTCATCTAAAAGCCTTCTTTGTCACAGTGCAGTTTACAGTAATCTGATACTCACGTGACCTAATACTCACGTGACAGTTTACATAGTTACACTATTAACTGGTATCAGACCATTGAACGTCTTTTAAAGTTCATCTTGGTTTCTGTTCAGTTTGGAGACTTTTCTTTCTGGATTATTTACACTAGCATTGCATTTGTTTTTGTTTTCTGGAATATGTACCTATACATATTTTAACAAAGACACTGTGACATTATTATTTCAATTAAATTGAACTCATAGAAGTTGAAAGTCAAAATGGCTTCTGTAGCTAACCGTTTTCGTATGGTTGAAGACTTTTTTTGCTCAAAATGCGAAGAAGAGAATCTTAAGGAATCAGCAGACATTTATTGTGAAAAATGTCCTAAGTTTTATTGTAAAAAATGTGCTCAATTACATGGTCAGTTTTATACAAAACATACCACATGGGGAAGTGGAGAAATGGAGAAGTGGCCAGTGTCCAAAGAGGTAGAGGATTTTCTTCAGAAATGCGAAGTTCACAAAGATAAAAAATTGAAAATGTTCTGTGAAGACCACAGTCAGCTGTGCTGCACTAATTGTGCTTTCCTTAACCACAGGTATTTCAAAATTCTGTTTGCTTTAATTAATGTTGAAATATCAATTAACTGAGTAACAATTAATAAGACAGTTGAGACTTTCCCAGTCATCAGTTTAGATTCATTTGCTTGTTTGTTAGCAATCACAAATTCTTAAAAGCACAGACTTTTGTAATTGAATTTCTTGGTAATTTATATGGTAAAGACTATATTTAAAATGCTTTTATTTTAATTGTAATGTAACTGGTTATACTGTTTAATCTTACTGAAATAAACACTATTTATTAGATATATTACCAAATTGAGTCCAATAACGAACTTAAAGTGACATGTTCACATTTGTTTGTATTTTTTAAATATGCTACTAAACGTCATTAGTCGACAAACTAAAGCATCTGAACTAAAAAGCTCAAGTACAATAACAAGAAAAGCGTTGCTCCAATCAGGGTTCTAACCTTAGTCCTCTGGATCAAATGTCCAATGTGCTACCTCTCGGCTATTCCGACTTACATACTTGTATTTTTTACTTTATGTAAGTAATCCGTACTTTCAACAAAATGAATGAAAACAAAATAAACACTCTAAATTTTTCGATCGTTTCGTGTTACAAACACTATAATTTCATGCATTTCAACTGGTGCTTACTCATAAACAAAATGGTATTTACAGTGTATTTCTGGGACAGTAGAATATTTCGCTCCTTTATATGCACTATTTTATTTGGGAATCGGTGACAAAAAGTGTGGAAATTGTCAATTTGTTAATCTGTGAACAGGTCCCTTTAAATTAATATAGTCTCAATAAATCAATATGTGAACTGAAATGACAAATCACAGCTGTAAACAACAGGTATTTACCTATATACCAATGATTAGCACATAAACTGCATACAAAATGTAGCTGGGCAATAAGATCAATAATCAGGATTGAGTAGTTTTGGCGGTTTACTGTATTACCGCCCTGAGCTCGGAGCCTCAAACACAAGAACCTTACACTCGTGAACGCTATAAGAACACGTCTAGCTTGCATCGTTAACTTGGATTGTTTGTGTTTGTGTTTTACATGTTTATTCCTATATTTTAGTTGTGTTCATAGTGGCATACTTTTACATAAATTTAGAATTGATTCCAGTAAGGAAACATGTATTGTAACAGATTTGTAATATATTTATGCATCACGGTTAGTGTCAGGATGGTTTATCTAAGTTCTTAAGGCTTTTGGTAGGCATGAAAAAAGTAGGGTCAGTCGAGCCACTGAATACATGAATAATTTTGGGGCCATAACAGTTAGACAATTTCACATGAATTATTGCCCTTTCTTCATTATTCCTTTAACAAAGTGTATAAATGCTGCTCAATTCAATTTATGCTCCATGTTTGTAAAGTTAAGTTTGAACGAAATTCATTATAAATGTATATTACTTTCAAAACAGACACTAATTACTGATGTCTGTATATATGGCATTCCCATAGAACATTGTTTAAAATAAGAATGTTTATCTGAATGAATATTTGACGGTGTCATGCCAAAACTGGGCGTTATGCATGCGCATAAAGTGTCGTCCCAGATTAGCCTGTGCACTCCAAAGTATTTTCTGTTTCAAGAAACACCAATCCAGGGTTTGGGAAGTGGTGGTCCACAGGACCGGCTACATTCAAAGCCTACTGGTCCGATACCGAATGAACTGTTCCCGATAGTCCTAATATATTGAACAGCTTAGTTCATACAAAAGTTTTTAAAAAAACGAAATGATTCTCAGAATTGAAATCAGAATATATATTGAGGCACACGAAAATCTATTATTCATCATATAAACATAATATGCGATATTCAAAATTCTTGCTTTAATAAATATAAGATATGAACTTCTCGAACTTGACATAAATTTGACATCCACGCATTTTCGTATGCTAAACAATCTAAATGCACTAAAAGATGATATCTTATCCTTATTTTATTGGGCTACCTGTTCTTTAACATTTTGCAATCAGTCTCACAATGCGGAAACCTAGACTTGAATTGTGTTGGCTTCAATTTTAAATAGAGATACAATTTAAAACTGGCTCTTGGGAAAACAAGTACAATAATGAATTATTGCTGTGTTGAAAAGAGAATACGTTGTTCAACTAGTATTGAGCCAGGAGTAATATTAACCCTATCCATGTACAAAGTATTTGGCCCCACTCTGGAATTGTGGAGGATACGTTGTTCAACTAGTATTGAGCCAGGAGTAATATTAACCCTATCCATGTACAAAGTATTTAGCCCCACTCTGGAATTTTGGTAATTAGTCAATTAAACATGTGAACAAATTTAATTGACACTGCTAGTGTTGCAAGTTATAATTTGAAAAGAAGATATGATTAACCCATGATTTTATACAACATCTGTCGTTTGGGTAAATTTGTACTGAAAAGGTTGTTAAATGACCATAGTTAATTATTATAAATGGAAATTTGCTTCTCTAAAAAGCGACTACAATGTCCATCAAATGTAATTGCTTAAGTAAAAATGGATTTAAGTTGAATTCCCAACGTATAACACGCTGTTATAACATAATGTTTGGAAAGTTGAGGAATCGGAAAAGATGTGATTTATACATGAGAGCTTGTGGTAAAATAACAGTAAACATTATCATATCGGTTCCCTGTATAGTTAATCACAAATAATGATTAACCAATTACACAATTGGAACTAGTCCAAAAACAACTGGTCACCGGACCGGTCGTCCTTCGAAGACAACTGGTCGAAGCAAAAATTCACAGGTCACGGACCGATGGACACACGTTAAGGTCAAACCCTGATAAATCCACTGTAGGCGTCAAGTGCCGTCCTGGATTTGCCTGTGTGGACTGCACAGGCTGATCTGGGAGGACACTTTGCGCATCTGCATAAAGCCCGATTTGCCCATGACACGTCTGATTTGATTTTATGGCACTGGAATGGGCATTATTATATGTTATGTTTATTTTTTTCAGACAGTGCACCCAGGTGGCACATATTTCCGAATCTGTACAAATGCAGCCCACAGACCTGCAGCAGATGTCAGCACAGATTAAAATCATTCTGGAACAAATGATGAACCTGCAGAGCAATTGGGATGCCAGCAAACATTCTCTGCAGGGTTCATACAATGAACATGAGCGACAAATGGTAGAATATATGCATAAAAAAATCAGATCCTTTTTTGTTGAATTTGAAAATAACACAGTAAATGAAATACATGAACATGAGCAAGAAGAAATGCGTAAGAAATTCTGTTCTGTTTTAGTTGAATTTGATCATAGCGTTGTAAAGGACTTGAAAGATAATCTGATAACCCTTCAATCTGATATTGACAAATGCATCAGGCTTCAGGATGAAATGAAACAACTCCAAGATGCCCTACAACACATTTATGATAAGAACAGAAATGAATTGTTGTTTATTGCAAGGAGAAAACTTCTACAAAAAATGCAACAGTTTGTAACATATCTTAAAGTCCAGACATTTACAGTGCAAGCCAACCCAGACCAGGTCTTCACTGTGAAGGGGAAGTCTGAATATAATGTGAGCATACCAAGTGATTCATCAAAGTGTCATATCGCAGCCATCTGTGTTCTCCCTGATGGCCAGATTCTTGTTGTAGATTACCATAATAAGAAATTAAAGCTGCTGGACCAGCAGTACAGGGTGCTTACTCATTGTGATGTGTCAACTAATCCATGTGACATATGTCATATAACACACAGTGAAGTTGCTGTTACAGTTGATGATGTTAACACACATGAGATCCAGTTTATCTCTGTCAACAATGGGCAGCTGGTGAAGTGCAGGAAGCTTCAGTTACAACATCGCTGTAGAGGTATTGCCCACCACCAGGGGGAGCTGTATGTCACTGATTGGACTGCACTGTACAAGTACACCCTGAGTGGGAAACTGGTCAGCAAGCTGTATGAGGATACATCACATGTTGATACAGGTTAGAATCATGGCGGGGTCATCCGGATATTATTAGAAATCTGTATCATAAAGTAATTCTAAGACTGCATATTGTAGAATGCACATGTGTCAGTTTAAGTTTACAACAGCAGTTCACAATGATTTTCAGTATTATTGATTCATATATATGAGTAATCATGTATTTTGACTGTCACTAAATGGCATGTCTATAAATAGACACTGAGTGCTTTTAAATGACTCACTTTGTGACCTATTGTTTAAACTTTGTGATTTGGAAATTACTATCCATGTATATTTATTTTTATAATTAACATTGCTTCATAACATTATATAAACTCAATAAACCTCAAATTGTTGTATTTGAAATTTGAGAAATTTCCTTATTTATGTTTATAAAATTATTAAATTAACAACAGTTACTGGCTTTTATAACTGGTGAAGAAGAACTAGATAGAAAAGTTCCAATCCCATTTGTTTTGAAACATTACTTTCTTGTAGTAAAATGTTACAAACATAACTACAGTCACAATATTGTACCTACACATGTATGAAATATGTCAGCTCGTGTCAATTTCACTAATATGTCAATATATTGTAATCATGTATACATGTATAGGAAATCCATTATTACTGCATATAGTTACATCAGCTGACACATTCATGTGTACATGTTCATTGTACCGTGTAATTGTTTACATCTGTGTAATTGTGGTAAATGCAATTCTAACTCACCAGCCAACGTGTCAAACTTTTAGGCAATAAACTGATACAGAACCTTCCTGGCACACTAAAATATTTATTATTATTGGATTTTATTCAGATCTTTAAGATACGTAATTGTCTGTTTAACAACACATTAATACTACAATGTCACTGCAGTTTGTGTATTAACATTATTAAACATTTAAAGTAATTTAATATCTTGTTGTGACTCTGTTTTGCAGTATACAGGTGTGCTGTGAGTCCCACGGGGGATCGTATATACAGCACCAACCTCTGGCAGCACAAGCTCCTGACCCTGGCCAGGAAAGGGTCAGTACTCTCTACATTGGAGGACCCTGAACTACAAGTCCCATATGCTGTACATGTGACACCTGCAGGCCAGGTGTTGGTCTGTGGATACGATTCCAAGACTATCATACAGGTGGACAGGGTGGGTAGGAAGAAGCTGGCCACTCTGGCTACACGCAGGGATGGAGTGTGGGACCCAGTATCAGTGTGCTACAACAGGCACACAGCCTCCATCCTTGTGGGACAAGGTGACAACAACATCGTCGTGTTAAAAGTGCAATAGCATACTTTTTCATTTATCAGACATTTGTATAATAACAAATGTGTTTATTTTAAAAAGACATTATGTATTTATATTGAAACGGATGTTATGTTTCAAAATGTGAAATTGGTTAATTTCATTATGTTTAATGCTGATAATGATTAAACATTGTTTATTTTTACATCGATACTTGTGCTTGCAGTTAAATAGATAGTTAAATAGATGACTAAATAGATAATCATTACACATCTAGAATGATTTGTAGACTTTTATCGGATACTAAGCTATGATTTTTTGTTGTTTGTTGTGTGCAGTAATTGTGGTACAAACTACTTGGGTCAGGGTGAGTGCTGCCCTGACTGAGCTAACTGTTTAAGAGCAATCTGTTGAACAGTATCTTTATAACTCACAGTTTAATATTGTTTGTTTCCAACTGTCTTTTGAGAGTTTAGTTGATCCGTCGCAAAAAACACTTCTACATCAATGACCAGGTTGAACTAGAAATAATAGACGCTTTATCGAACAATTTATCCACCATCTTTATGGAAAGTTTTCAACACCAAGTGCTCAGAACACAAAAAGTAAGGTTGTGAAATAGATTTTGAAGGCAAACGTGAAACAAAGATCGACGTGGCACTCTACGGATGGAGCACATACTTCTAGAAACTGTACTCGTTTACAAAGAACCCTGAGTTTGACGCCAACCACAAACAGTTTGCACATGAATGTGTAACATCGTATCATAAGCCATCAAGCAAAAATCATCCCGACCGAGAGATTTCCTACGAAACAGGCAAAAGAGGACTGCAAAGGCTAATCAATGTCATCTGGAGAACAAAGGTGCCATCGTCACCCACGAGTACCCGAAGTACGGTGACTTCGAATCGACATCTTTTCTATATACTGTTTAATTCAATAATTTCCAACGAAACAATGCCTGTCAGTTTCAAGCATGGCCTTACAGTGACATAACGCAAAGAAAATATGGAAACACTTAACGGACTCTTTTTACAGCTACAGAGCCATATTGCTTCCACCAGTGGTATAAAAATTGGTTGAAAAGCTGTTAATTCACCACATCGAGAATACACCAACTCTGTCAAAGTTAAAAATATATATATATAAATCTGCAGTATGGATTCTCGTGCATGCTTCAAGTAGCCTGTGATTTCTGCTGCAAACGTGGAAGCAGTCTGCACATATCATGATGCGCAGTCTGCACTCCATAAAGTATGGACAAATGGGCTAGTGTACAAAATGAATCACATCGCAATTAACAGCAAAATGCTGAGAATTATATCAGACTCATATCAACATAGCACAAGGGGTGTCATCTCACGTGGTTGCGTGTCAGAGCCCATCCCAATTAAGCAGGCTACCAGACATCTCAAGGAAAATACTACTTCGACAGAGACAGCACTAAACAACCAACTGGATGTAATCTCATGTCCCTGTCACGCCAGAAGATACGGTAAAATCTTAACCTTTCTGCAAAGCTATTTACCATAGCTCAGACACATTGACCTGACACTCGTGAACTCTATTAGCATTGATTACGCGCTTGAATTATTACCTATATTTGTATTCGGATTTGTTCCTACATGTGTTTCATGCGTTTAATGATACGATAACTGTATTTTCAATGGAATACTCTTACATCAATTTAACGCGATTCCAATACAGAAGCTAAGTATTCAGCGTAATGGATTGGTAATATTCGTGCATAAAGGTCAGTGTCAGGTTAATGTGCCCAAGCTATACCACCATTCTTCCAAAGCTCTGTTTGGATGCAAACACTATCTTCATTTCAGCAATTATCACCTTTCTGGCTTGGACACTGTTACCTCTCTGATGGGATTGTCGTCTCTTGAAGCACACACATCTACCTCCAAAAATTCGTTTTTCTTGGCAAGCTATGTCAGTTTCCTCTGAATGAGCTGCACCTCATCCTGAGCTGCACCTTCCGACTGTTTCAACCCGAGCTGTGCAAACGCAGGAACCTGGGCTTCATATCAGATATCATGAGAATAATCAACACATAGCAGCTATAACATTACATGACACGCTTCAAAAATGAAAGGAGCCTTTCCAACAAATGCAACATGGAAGTCAATCTGTAAGCAAGCAAAACAGACGGATTAGGAAAGACAGTGGTGCACGGGACAAGATTGGAACAGGGATTTTGTTTACTTCAAAAAGCCTCACTGCAGCCTCCATATGGAAGGTAGCACGGATCTGCCCACACAGCCTCAAACTCTGGAAGTTCCTGACCTGCTTGTGTTGCAAGAGGCTGCCTGGATCAGCCCAGACTGGCACACATTCAATCCCACTGTTCGCCATCCAATGAGATATCCTAGCTGCCCATATTCTTCGGCAATCTCTGTTTACTTAGGTTACCAGCTACGACAAACTCAACACGCAGAACTGATGTCAAATCTCCTCGTTATGGTTGACGCTACATCGTCTCAGTAGAACATAACCAACATTTTTAATCACGTCTAAGGAATCATAATAGCTGAGAATTTTTGCAGTGATTTGACAGCTTTAAAGATGGACCTTTGCCTATATATTAGTGTTTTTAATTTCCGCGTTTTCATTGTGATCGTGAATATAGTGAAAACTTTACGACTAAAATATTAACCTGTATTAGCTATATGATTCATATTCATATATTATATTCATTGTATATTGCCTTTTCTCATGTTCATGCATATTTGTACGTTTCTTTTCCTATGAATTTTCTGTTCTATATAAATGATGTATGTTTATCTTATATAAATTAAATTTAATCATTTACGTAATATGCACTGTTGACGTCATGTGATTATCGTTCTATTGTTATTTCTAGCTCACCTGAGCACAACGTGCTCATGGTGGGCTTTTGTGATTGACTTTTGTTTGTCATGCGTCGTGCGTCGTCAAGATTTACCTAGAGGTCACATTTATTGGCCAATCTTCGTGAAACTTGCCCATAACCTTTGTCCCATTGATATCGTAGCCAAGGTTGAGACTGGGTCATGTGGGGTCAGAAACTAGGTCACTAGGTCAAATTGAAGAAAAAGTTTATGAACACATATTTTTTGCCCAATCAACATGAAACTTGCTCAGAACATTTGTTCTAATGATATCTTGGCCGAGTTCAAAAATGGCTCCGGTCCTTTGAAAAACATGGCTGCCAGGGTGTGGGGCAGGTTGCCTTATTTGGCTATAGAAAAAGCTTGTGAACACTCTAGAAGTTAAATTTTTAACCAATCTTCACGAAACTTGCTGAGAATATTTGTTGTCATCATATCTCGGCCGAGTTGGAAAATGGTTCTGTTCCATTGAAAAACATGGCTGCAAGGGGGCCGGGATGTTTTCCTTATATGGATATAGAAAAAGCTTGTGAACACTCTAGAAGTCACAATTTTTGCCCATTCAACATGGAACTTGCTCACACCATTTGTTCTTATTATATCTTAGCCGAGTTTGAAAATGGTTCCACTCTGTTTGAAAAACATGGCTGCCACGGGGCGGTGCAGTTTTCCGTATATAGCTAGCTATATTGAAAATTAAAAAAACATTGTGAACACTCTAAGGGCCACATTTATTGCCCAATCTTATTGAAACTTGCCCAGAATAGTTGTCCCTATGATATCTCGAACGAGTTTGAAACTGGGTCGTGTGGGGTCAAACACTAGGTCAATAGGTCAAATTGAAGAAAAAGCTTGTGAACACTCTAGAAGTCACATTTTTAGCCCATTGAACATGAAACTTGCTCAGAACATTTGTTCTTATTATGTCTAGGCCAAATTTGAAAATGGTTCCGCTCCGTTGAAAAACATGGCCGCCATAGGTCAATGCAGTTTTCTTATATGGCTATAGAAAAAGCTTGTGATCGCTCCAAAAGTCAACTTTTTTGCCCAGTCAACATGAACCTTGCTCAGAACAACTGTTCTTATGATATCTCGACTGAATTCGAGAATGGTTTTGCTACATTGAAAATAAACGGCTGCCAGGGAACGGGGCAGTTTTCCTTATATTGAAAACCTTAAAAAGCTTGTGGACACTCGAGAGGCCACATTTATTGCCCAATCATCACGAAACCTGCCCAGAACATTAGTTGTAATAAAATCTCGAACAAGTTTGAAACTTTGTCATGTGGCGTCAAAAACTAGATCACTAGGTCATATTAAATAAAAAGCTTGTGATCAACCTAGAAGTCAAATTTTTTACCCCAATCTTCTTCAGACTTAATCAGAACATTTGTTTGAATAATATCTCAAACAAGTTTCTCAGATAAGTTTGAAACTGGGTCAGGCGGGGTTAAAAACTAGGTCTCCAGGCCCAATTGAAGAAAAAGGTTTGTGAACACTCTGGAGACCACATTAATAGCCCAATCATCATGGAACTTGCTTAGAACACTTGTCCCAATGATATCTCAGATGGGTTTAAAACTGGGTCACATGTGGCCGAAAACTAGGTCACGAGGGCAAATTGAAGAAAACACTTGTGAACACTAGAAGTCAATTGTTTGCCCAATCTTCTTGAAACTTGCTCATAACATTTATTTGAATGTTATCTTGGATGAGTTCGAAACTGGGTCATGTGGGGTAAAAAATAAGGTCACCAGGCCAAATTAAAGAAAAAGCTTGTGAACACTCTAGAGGCCACATTTATATGCCAATCATCACAAAACTTGCTTGGAACATTTGTCGCAATGATATCTGCAACAATTTCGAAACCAGGTGACATGGAGATTAAAAGCTAGGTCACCAGGTCAAATTGAAAAAAAAAGCTTGTGAACACTAGAGGCCAAATTTTTAGCCGAATCTTCATGAAACTTGCTCAAAACTGTTTAGTTCCTTAGCCCTTCAGGTGAGCAACCTAGGGCCTTGTGGCTCTCTTGTTAATATTTGTTATCTGTTATCTTAAATAAAACATTTTATAAGACAAGTCACAAACCATATTTTCTGAGTGTCAATAAAATTTTGATTATTTCACCTTTGTCTTTGATGTTATTTATAAACATCGAAAACTCATATGTGATTACTGCTATATTGTTCTCTGACAAGGTATTAATATTCAGATAATGATTACATTAAAGGGACCTATTCACAGATTGACGAATTGACAATTGTTCAACTTTTTGTCACCGATTCCAAAAATAAAAGAACCGTGTATACAAAGGAGAAAAATAACACTATGGACCTAGAAATACACTGTAAAAACCGTTTTAGTTTCAACGATGGAATAAATGGGAGCGTTTATGTTAATTTCGTTGAAATTGTTGACAACACGTGGAACACTTACATGAAGTAAATGATTCAAGTCGAAATGGCCGAGTGGTTAAGGTGATAGCCTTTTAATCCGGAGGTCCCGGGTTCGAACCCAGGTGGGACCAATTTTTTTAGCTGCTCATGGTAAACTTTTGTGATCGCCTTTTGTCAGTCGTGGGTCGTGAATTGTTCGTTGTCAATATTTACCTTGTGAACACTCTAGAGGCCACATTTATTGGCCAATCTTCATGAAACTTGGTCACAACATTTGTCCCAATGATATCTCGGCCGAGTTTGAAACTTGGTCATGTGGGGTCCAAAACTCGGTCTCTAGGTCAAATTAAAGAAAAAGCTTGTGAACACTCTAAAAGTCACATTATTTGCCAAATCAACATGAAACTTACCTTGAACATTTGTTCTACAGATATCTCAGGTGAGTTCGAAAATGGTTCCGGTTCATTGAAAAACATGGCCGCTAGGGGGGTGGGGCAGTTTTCCTTATATTGCTTTAGAAAAGCTTGTGAGCAATCTAGAATTTACAATTTTGGCCCAATCAACATAAAACTTGCTTAGAACCTTTGTTCTTATGATATCTCGGTTGAGTTCGACAATGGTTTTGCTCCGTTGAAAAACATGGCCGCCAGGGGGCGGGGCAGTTTTCTTTATATGCTATAGGAAAAGCTTGTGAATACTGTAGGAGTCACATTTTTTGCCCAATCAACATGAAACTTGCTCAGAACCTTTGTTCTAATGATATCTCGGCTGAGTTTGAAAATTGTTCCGGTCCGTTGAAAAACATGGCTGACAGGGGATGGGGGGTCAGTTTTCCTTATATGGCTATTGGAAAAGCTTGTGAACACTCTAGAAGTCACATTTTTTGCCCAATCTTCATGAAACATGGTCAGAATAATTGTCCTAATGACATCGCGGCCAAGTTCGAATCTGTGTCATGTGGGGTCAAAAAAACTGGGTCACTAGGTTAAATTGAAGAAACAGCTTGTTAACACTCAAGAAGTCACATTTTTAGCCCAATCTTCATGAAACTTGATCAGACCATTTTTCCCAATGATATCTCGGCAGAGTTCGAATCCGGGCCATGTGGGGTCAAAAACTAGGTCACTAGGTGAAATTGAAAAAAAAGCTTGTTAACGCTCTAGAAGTCACATTTTTTGCCCAATATTAATATTTTTACTTGGTCAGAACATTTGTCCCAATGGTGTCTCGGCCGAGTTAGAATCTGGGTCATGTGGGGTCCATAACTAGGTCAAATTGAAGAAAAAGCTTGTGAACACTCTAGAAGTCACATTTTTTGCCCAGTCAACATGAATTTTGCTCAGAACATATGTTCTGATGATATCTCAGCTGAGTTCGAAAATGGTTCCGCTCCCTTGAAAAACATGGCCCCCCAGGGGGTGGGGCAGTTTTTCTTATAAGGCTATATCGAAAACTTTAAAAAGCTTGTGAACTCTAGAGGCCACATTTATTGTACAATCTTCATGAAACTTGCCCAGAACATTTGCTCTAATGACATCTCGGACAAGTTTGAAACTGGGTCATGTGGGGTTAAAAACTAGGTCACTAGGTCAAATTGATTAAAAAGCTTGTGAACACTCTTGAAATCATATTTCTTACCTAATCTTCTTGAAACTCGCTCAGAACATTTGTTTCAATAATATCTCGGTTGAGTTTGAAACTGGGTCACATGGGGTCAAAAAATAGATCAGTAGGCCATATTGAAGAAAAAGCTTGTGAACACTTTAGAAGCCACATTTGTAGCCCAATCATCAAGAAACTTGCTTAGAACATTTGTCCCAATGATACCTTAGATGAATTCAAAACTGGGGGCTCAAAAACTGGGTCATGTGGGTCAAAAACTAGGTCACTAGGGAAAATTGAAGAAAAAGCTTGTCAACACTCAACAAGTGACATTTTTTGCCCAATATTCTTGAAACTTGCTCAGAACATTTGTTTCAATTATATCTCGGACGAGTTTGAAACTAGCTCATGTCGGGTCAAACTAGGTCACCAGGTCAAATTTAAGAAAAAAACTTGTGAATACTCATGATGCCACATTTATAAGCCAATCATCATCAAACTTGCTCAGAACATTTGTCCAAATGATATCTGTGACCAAAATTCGAAACCAGGTCACATGGGGTCAAAAGCTAGGTCACCAGGCCAAATTGAAAAAGAAGCTTGTCAACACTAGAGGCCTGATTTTGTGGCGAATCTTCATGAAACTTGCTCAGAACAGTAGTTCCTTAGCCCCTCAGGTTAGCGACCTAGGGCCTTATGGCACTCTTGTTATGATATCTCGGCCGAGTTCGAAAATGGTTCCTCTCTGTTGAAAAACATGGCCTACAGGGGGCGGAGCAGTTTTCCTTATATGGCTATAGAAAAAGCTTGTGAACACTGTAGGAGTCACATTTTTTGCCCATTCATCATGAAACTTGCTCAGAACATTTGTTCTTATGATATTTCAGCCTAGTTCGAAAATGGTTCCGCTTCATTGAAAAACATGGCCACCAGGGGGCCGATCTGTTTTCCTTATATGGCTATATTGAAAACTTTAAAAAGCTAGTGAACACTCTAGAAGCCACATTTATTGCCCACTCTTTATGAACCTTTCCCAGAACATTTGTTCTAATGATATATCGGACGAGTTTGAAACTGGGTCATGTGGAGTCAAAAACTAGATCACTAGGTCAAATTGGAAAAAAAAGCTTGTGAACACTCTTGAAGTCATATTGTTTACCCAATCTTCTTGAAACTCGCTCAGAACATTTGTTTAAATAATATCTCGGACGACTTCACTAGGGCAAATTGAAGAAAAAGCTTGTGAACACTCTAGAGGCCACATTTGTAGCCCAATCATCAAGAAACTTGCTCAGAACATTTGTCCCAATGATACCTTAGATGAATTCAAAACTGGGGGGTCAAAAACTAGGTCACTAGGGCAAATTGAAGAAAAAGCTTGTAAACACTCAAAACGTGACATTTTTTGCCCAATATTCTTGAAACTTGCTCAGAACATTTGTTTCAATGATATCTCGGACAAGTTTGAAACTAGCTCATGTCGGGTCAAACTAGGTCACCAGGACAAATTTAAGAAAAAAGCTTGTGAATACTCTAGATGCCCAATCGTCATAAAACTTGCTCAGAACATTTTTTCTTACGATATCTCAACCGAATGGAAAAAAAGCTTGAGAACACTCTTGAGGCCACATTTGTACCCCAATCATCAAGAAACTTGCTCAGAACATTTGTCCCAATGATACCTGAGATAAGTTCAAAATTGGTGGGGTCAAAAACTGGGTCACTAGGGCAAATTGAAGAAAAAGCCTGTAAACACTCAAATTGAAAAAAATGCGTGTGAACACTCTAGAAGTCACAATATTCTTGAAACTTGTTCAATGATTTCACGGACGAGTTTGAAACTACCTTATGTTGGGTCAAAAACTAGGGCACCATGACTAATTGAAAAAAAAGCTTGTGAATACTCTAGATGCCACATTTATTGCCCAGTCGTCATGAAACATGCTAAGAACATTTGTCCAAATGAAATCTGGGACACGTTCGAAACTAGTCAATTTTTCCTATATTTTTGCAAAATTTGGTCAGTCACGCGCCTGAAATTGGTCAGTGAACAGTATATCAAGAACCTATATGTTGATTTGTTTCTCGCTCAATTCGCTCGCATCAAACTGAAATACTCCCGATTATTGTTAGGAATTAGCATACATGTCTCAGTTGCCAATTGATGAGCATGAACATCTTAAGCAAATAATTTGTTCATTAAAACACAAGCTGAAAGACTTATCAGGCTAGAATATGATTCCATATTTTCATTTTAATGAAGTATTTTTACCATACAATTCCTATATTTTGTCTAAAATCGTCAAAAATTTCTTTATTTTATGTGAAAATATTCCTATATTGTTCCTATATTTTCTGTGCAACTTGGTTGAGGTCAAAAACTAGGTCATCAGGCCAAATTACAAAAAAAGCTTGGGAACACTAGAGGCCACATTTTTAGCCGAATCATCATAAAACTTGCTCAGAACAGTTGTTCCTTAGCCCCTCAGGTGAGCGACTTAGGGCCTTATGGCCCTCTTGTTTTTCTTTTCTTTCTTTTTTCTAAATACTTTTCTTGTTATTATACTTGAGCTTTTTGATTCCGATGCTTAAATCTATCAAGTTAAGACATTTAATTGCATACTTAAAAAAATGCGAGAATATGTTAACAATTCCCTTTAATTACATGCAGTTAAAGTAGCATATACTCAAAATGAGTTAGCCTTTAAAGTATGAAACTAAATATTTCTAATAATATTTAACAAAAATGTAATCGCACATGCATGTTTGACACAACATGTCGCAGAAGTAAGTATTTTCTTATAGCCCTGTGTCCGTCATTATATTATCATCGATTTATTGCGAACTTAAGGTAAATTCAATATTTTTCATTCCTAAGCATACATAAAAAAGCTGCCATCACTATTTTCCAGACCATTTTGCAAATGTTGTGAATACAGAACATGTGCGTGTGATCATCAATAAGTGTACTCAGCCAATACACCATCTTTGAACTTGTGAATTGTAATACGCAATTTACTGGTAAACAGTGCAGACAAAACACAACCATATGACTTGGTGTTATTGGTAGTGTACTTGTAGATGTGGAATAATCCATTTTATTTCACGGAGGTCTAGTGTTCGCTGACTTTGCAATCCGATCTTTAAGACCCTATGTTAAAATACTGTTTTTTGTTGAGCCCGCCTGCTGTCAGCTCGACTTAGTTGTCACAATAGGAGTTTGGTGTATGTGTGTTAATGCGTGCGTCCGTCCGTCTGATCTTGTCTGGATTGTAACTTCCTCATTCATCAGACAATTTTTAAATATCTTGCCACAAATGTTCACCGTGTCGAGACGGCGTGTCGTGCGCAAGACCTGTGTCCTTGGATCAAAGGTCACACTTAAAGGTCAAAGATCAAATATGGGCGTAATACAGCTTGTCCAGAATGTAACATCATCATTCATCAGGCAATTTTGAAATAACTTGCAACAAATGTTCACCATGTGGAGATGGCGTGTTGCATGCAAGACCTGTTTCCATTGCTCAAAGGTCAAGGTCACGCTAAGAGGTCAAAGGGAAAGATCTGCTTGTTAGAAAATGAGATTTTTAATAACTACAATACAAGTTGTTTCCTTGACAACGGGCTCAAAATGTTGCAACCGGCATCTAGTTTATTTTGCGGACAAATGTTGGGTTATGTTTCATGCAGTTTGCGTACATAACAAGGGGGCCTTTGATAATGTGAAATAAAACTTAATGTTTTAGAAATGATAGAAAGTGTATTCTAAAAGAATACTTGCTAATTTTTCTGTGGGCAAAACACAAAATTACCATTGTTAAACTTCCCAATAAACAACGCAAAAAGAAGTCTCAATTATGAGCTTAGCACGGTAAAAAGGTGTTCCAATTACAATTGCAAAAATAAATGTAAAATCATGTTAGAATCAAAATAATTTTTGCATTATCATTGTTTATCGACTGATAAACAACTCTTTGTCGTTCTCATGCGTGGCTATAAAATAACTCTGGCTAAAGCCCTCGTGGTTTAATTCCTTTGCAAAAGAACTCCAAATCGTTGTTTATTGGCCTATAAACAACTATAAATCGATAATTATTTCTTAAGTCACACACAATTAAAATAATATGATTTTCCTTTTGCAGGAATATTCGAAATATGTACAAGAAGTGTATGAGTTTAAGAATGGACCATTTTTCAAAAATGCATGATATTTAGACACCAGTGAAATTAAATGATTTCATTGTTTGTTTTGGTCATGTTTATTTGTTGATCTATTCATAAAAAATGTTAATTGTTAGTATTTAGTGAACATACAACTTCATCCAATCCACCGATAGCAAGACAATAATAAGGTGTTCTATTTGATTGCCAATATTAATATGTTGGATATTCCAACCTGCTGTGTCAAAAGCGATACCTGATTTAGAATTTTGGTACTAAAGCGTCGAGCAACCGCCACAATCTTAAAATGGTTCCACTTGGCATTATTCTAACATTCTACCCCTTTCTAAAAGTTTTTCGTAGAACCTTCATGTGTGGAATATGTTAGAAAGTGGACTGTAGCCTTTAAATCAGTGTTTTAAAATAATAAGAACTTATGCAATTATAAAAGTAGTGACTGTTTTTTTTTTTGAAAATGTCTTAAAGTCACTAAATATTAAGCTTATAACAATTTGAACTAGAATAAGCTATGACCAGGAATATTTATGCCTTGTTTAATTTAGTCCTACGTGTGTGGAGGATTGTTCCTGACACAGACCATCATCTCAAAGGATCTGGTGATTACAGCGTGACCAGTATGTGGTTTATTAAAACATTCTTGAGTTTGTTACCTGGGTAGAACCAGTGTTTGTGGTCTGTTGGAAATATCCGCTACGTTGCAGATAATTCATTTGATACTGAATAGTGAATTTGATTATGCTTAGGTTTTTGGCATGTATGTAATATCTATAATTAGATGGAGAGGCCTGGACAATGTGGATGCACAGACTGAATGTGACAGCAGTGCACATGTGGTCGAGGGTTTGAGACTGCATGTTAGAAAGTGCTTCATGCAGCTTCTGTACATCCAGCTCCCAGCGCTGGTGAAACGTTGATGACAGAACAACACTGTGAAGACTTTTTGCTTAAGTTATTGTATGTTAAATATTTCTGTTTGAAACCGTTCTATTAAATTGAACATTTAATAATTTTCTTGATGTCACAAGGTGAAAAAAATATCTCATTAGGAGTCTTCAGTGTAAAACAATTCTGAGATGTCAATGTTGTTTTAAATCGTGCTCTTGAAGGTATTTATTTTGTGACTTGGTTGTATTGATAGCTGTGGCTTACTAAGAACCATTCAAGTTGCATTCTTAAGTAGAACCAGTGCTTAATGACTTTAAGAAAGATTACGTGTCAGAATACTGACATATGAGTTCCCAAGTTATAGCTGGGTACCACTACCATTTCCTCACCATGACTGAGTAACTGCATAATTTGCCTGGCAATATAAGGTTGTTACAATTTAGTTTCTTATGGTTGTTTGTAAAACTACTCACATTTATTCTACAAATAGGTATGGAACCTGCAGGCCTGTACAGCCACTAGGCAGTAAGGAGTGTCCTGGTATGGGTGTCTCACTCAGAATAGGTTAAATACACTAGGTAGGTGCCACGTTTTAATTATTTCAGGTAAACTGTTTATATGTATTTACACACTGTTTGATATTAAATAGCTTGCATGCGTTTTATTTGTTGTTGAAGAATGCTTGTTACTTTAATATTTAGCTACACAGCAACAAAGTAGGAATGCAGTGCATGGGGTCCTTGTGCATACCATATCAGCTCACTGGGAGTCACTGACAGGCAGGCAGCATGCTGACTGGAGACACGGAATTTCAAGTCCAGCCGGGGTTTGACTTAAGTTTAGGTAAGAGTTGTTCAGAAATGTCTGTAACATTCTTTATGGTTGACAAAATGTTGACTGAAAGTGTGTTTCTATAAACAATTAAGCATACCTTACAAAAATAATGGTAAGCTATCTGTATAGGGAACCTCCTGCGTTTACTTTTTCTGCCAGTTTTACAAAATACCATATGTTAAAGATAAATGCAATACATCAAATAAGACTGATACACCAATTCATGATTTTTGTGTGAGTCAAAGTCGTTGTTTTCTAATATTTGCCTCGTAGACCATTTCTCTGCAGATCTTGACTGAACATGCGCAGGTTGTGTACCCGTATGTCCATTTTAAATTCTTACATTCATGTCAGTTTGATAGTGGTTCTAGATGGAACTTAATGTAGTTACACTGAAGTATGAGCTAGTACCTCTTGCTAAATAAGAACTCATTCAAAATCACAATTATAGACATGAACAATAAATACTAATAGTTGCACAGTTTTTCATAAAGACAACATGGTACTTTTTAAGTGAAGTCTAACGCACCATCAAATGATCTTATGGTCAGCTAAAAGTTGGTTCAAACTCCTTTAGGAGTAATTCTGAGTGTAACCTAATGAAGCAGAATAGTACATAATTACATATTGCCATTAATGACATCACAAAAGCTAGAACACATTAATTGCACCATTTAAAATAAGCATGATACCCTGATTATGATTAGGCAGAGTTTGTAAAGAATATTTTTTTTTAGTCATGTGTTTTAACTGTGTATGTTGATACGTGATAATTTTCTGAATTTCTTCATGATCAGTTTACATCTTGTCATTTATCTTTGAGTAACAGTTTTGCAAAAATTAATGAATTATCTTTATTTCTATGTACTTGTATCCAATAAGCATAAACTGTTAGTACATTCTAATTAGTTAAGTTGAATGGGATTGTAAAATATTAGTGCATATTACTTGGATCTTCTTGTTCAAGGGATAGAACTCATGTAAGACTACTAAACTAAAACTTCAAAAGTGATCTCCCCTTCATTAATGAGTTTTCATATTGGTTGCTTGAGGTATGTCTTTTTGAATGTGTATGTCAGATTTTGTCTGGACTACGGTATATTTTGGACATGCATTCTTAATCTTAAATAAGCAAGTTTACTAGATCTATACGTCACATGCAGGATCCATTATCCAGGCTCCTTAGTCAATATCCTACTTAGGAATCCTAGGTGAAGAGGTCAAAGGAAGGATATAGTTTTGGTATGCATTGTAGGGTGTAAGAATTACTTTAATTTAAAGTGTCAAAAGTGAAACAATTATTGCGTGTATGATTGATGTTCGTTGGTCAAAGTAATAGCCACATTATGGAGTTCTTAAATCAAAATGGGTTATACTAATGGGGCGTGTGTTGAAGGGGAGACTATGTGATGATGATGATGATGATGATGATGAAATTTTATACACATTATTGATTTTAAGCTTGTGATACCTGTAAAATCAATTATTGCCGCATCTCAATAGTACATTTTTACAGTAATCAAGCGCATCTAATCAATTAAATTAAACGTCTTGAAACAACCCTAGGTGTGTTTGAGCCGAACAAATATAACTTGAGTGACAACCGGAACTGGGACCAACACTCTTATTCATCAAAATATTCAACCAAAATTCAACCCTCATGAATTCAAGCGAAACAACATAAATATATACGAATATGTAGCAATACAATATTATTCACTAAAACGAGAAACTCGATACAAGTTCAAGTTATCTGGAGTCCACTGTAGTTAAATACTTATCAAATAATGTATTTCCCATTAATCATTACATTATCGTGGAGGCTGTGTCCCATAATTCAGGTTGCCATTGTCCTGGTATGCAGTATGTCACTATAGGGAGAGATTGTGTACCTGCCAGGTTAGCTCAGTCGGGAGAGCAATGGCCATGTAAGCCAGAGGTCCTGGGTTCGAGTCCCGGACTGGCTGCACAGTGTTCTCACCTGTGAAACCACAGTAACAAAATGTGCACTGTAATGACAGAAACTGTATTATTATAAGATTTTTGTCCGAAACAACTAGATTTCTGTAAACAAAATTTTGAATACATGTTTTTTTAGGCTTTCTGAATATTATTGCAGCATGACCTTCTAGATATTGTGTTTTATTTTCACTTGATATCTTACAACCAACTTGGCACACAGCGTCATGTAATTGTAAACACTTTTTTTACAAGGATTAAAGATAGTTTTGACCTTAACCCTCATCTCTTTTACACATACTTGAACAATGACAAATATGTACGTGTTATTTTGAAAATGTTCATGTGCATGGCTACAAACCTAGTAGGTGTATCAGAAATAAACCATTTTGGTTGACACCACACTAAAATTGTTAAAATTATCAGAACATTTGAGTGTAAAAAAACACACACAAAACTTTAAACAAGGGAAATAACTCATTTTACCTGTTTATCATTGTAACACAATGGTTATCTCCCTTGCTATCATTGAGAAATAGTTGTGCCAAATTCTGAACCCGTACCCTTGTTAATGTTGCGAGGCAATCATGGTTCACTTGTTGTTAATTCTCACTTTGAGTCTGTTGTACAAGCTGTCTAATATAAAGCCCAAAACATCATTCTTATTAACTCGACTCAGGGTTTGAAACACTTGTTCAGTACACCTTTTTTTTCTCTGTATACGCTCTCTATCTCATTGCCTTTGACAGACCTGTTTGAATGAGCTAACAACCAATTTACTGGTAATGTAGTATTTTGTACACACTTCAAACTATACTGTGCAACTCATTCTGGGTGATGATTAAAGTTTTATTGTAAGAATGTGACTTTGTGCAGTGCATGTGGGATGTCTTCTAAGAAGGCATGTGATGTGAACCTGAAACAGCTTTAATCTGGAATACTTTGACCCGTCGGAAGCAGCAAAACATGCATCGTAAATAGCAGTCTTGCAGGGATTGGAAATGAGTCGCTCATAAACACTGTCAGCACTCTTATAACATAAATAATCACACTTGTTTGGTCAATCATGGGTGACTCTTACTCATCGGAGTGAAGTCACATGTGAAAACTATTATTCTTATATAAATAATTTAAATTAACAGCATATTTATTGCATGACATTGTAAATTTGCCAAACTTGATGTAATCAATTTATTTCTTGTCTCAAATCGTGATAATCATGTAAAGATAAATAAAAGAGGTGGTAATTGTAAGAAACCATATTTGCAAAAAATTATGTCAGTACAAATCTGTCCTACTATATCATGTATCTATCTTCATTGTCAATCCAAATGTATCTAACAAGATACATTTGGATTGACAATGATGAATTGTTTTGACTGTATCAAGTGTGACATATTGGTTATTTCAGCTGGTTTCTGAAAACTGAGTTCTGCTGCAGCTGATGTTAAGGGGCATTGACAGTTTTCATGTGTTGTATTTTCTGCCCAAGAACAGTCTCAATCAAGCCACTCCCGTATGGTGTTTGTAATGGATGTTTTGTTGCTTTGGTTCAACAAATGTGTTCCAAATCAGAGATGGTATTTTTCAGACGTTTGTGTCAAAAAATGTGAGAAAGTCCATTTCGTGGGTAGAGTCAGTTCTTGGTGTCTACCTGGAAGACCATTTCCTAAGTATAAACAGTTAATTGCGTCTGTGTGAAAATCATTTTCTGGGTATCGCCAGTACTTGGTGTTTATGAGAAAGTCAATTTCCTGGGTAAAACCAGTACTGGTACTTGGTGTTTATGAGAAAGTCAATTTCCTGGGTAGTGTCAGCTCTTGGTGTCTGTGAGAAAGTTAATTTCCTGGGTAAAACCATATCCCTTGCTTGGTGTTTATGAGAATTTTAATTTCATGGGTAGAACCAGTTCTTGGCATCTGTGAGAAGGTCCATTTCATAGGTAGAACCAGTTCTTGGTGTGTGTGGGAAAGTCCATTTCCTGGGTAGAACCAGTTTGCGCTGTCTGTGAGAATGTCCATTTCCAGGCTAGAACCAGTTCTCGGTGTCTGTGAGAAAGTCCATTTCCTAGGTAGAACCAGTTCTTGGTGTGCAAGCGCTGGATAATGCGTTTTATTTTCCATATTGTTAAATGAATCCTGTGCTTGGCATTTATGACATTTGTTATCTAGAAGGGGAAATTTATTGAAGATAATTAAAGGGGAGTATTGACAGCAGGTCTACAAACATTTGCCAAAACAATGTTCATTAACAGATAATTGATATTTAATCATTATAAATTTATGTCTATTATTATTTTAAGGTTTTGTTTGTATCTACAACAGACTATTATTTTAAAAGTAAGGTATTGTCATGGATGACCCTTAGTGACATGGGTAAATTAGTTTTGGTAATATAATTGTATGAATGTAATGCATGACATTCCCGAATCCATAAAGCAACAGAAAAGTTCTTTTGTCACTAATTAAACAATATATTGAAATAAACTGGAAAGTATATTGTTTTAATGTTATAATAAAAACCAATAAAGTAAAATAGTTTCATATTTCTAAGAAGTCAGTCAATATTCACCTTCAATAACTTTTCTGCAATGTTTCACCGCATTTACAACGTGTACAAGATTTTTTTCACACGTCAGACTAAACAAATATTATTTTAATCGTCCTGGGATCGATTATTGATAGATCAAAGGGATTTCAATGATGCAGACTCCTGCATGTTGACACAAGCAATTTGCATTTTACACGGTTTTGACTCCAGAAACAAGTCTGCCTTGCGCCAGTTTGACACATTGTTTACCATTGATCAACTTAAACTTTACTGACAATCTTTACATTTAATACTCAAGAGTATGACTTAGATTTGAACATTTTTTAAGTAAGATGAAGTATACTACATAAAAGATGAAGTATACTACATACCGAATAAAAATTTGCGGTAAAAATGTGTTCATTATGCAATTTATTATGAAATCAAACAAAGTAAAACAATTGCATGTATTCAACAATCAAAGGACTAGGGTCGATAAGGGCCGATTTTGGCCCATAAAATTGACGATTGTTTAAGTTCAATTACATCAATACCAATCATGCCTGTAGTTGGAACATGATGTGGGCGTGACGTTGACATGAATATCATATCGCGTGGACGTATGACGTCAAGCGGAACGTTCGAACAGCGTATTTAGACATTCTGGGAAATTGGCTTTTAAGTGAAATTCTTAATTGATTGGTAAGCAACTTGTCATTCGTGGCTCAATTATGTCGCTGCACTTGCAGTTTACCGTCTTTTGTTAATGCACTGAACACCAGTAATCCAACAGAACACGGCTGTTAACACACATTCAACAGTGTCGTTCAGTCGTTTCCCATGATGTTATTACTACTAAATCAAACAATGAAAAACATTGCTAGTAGATAATTCTAACGTTTTTAGCCTTATCGGCTTATATTTTAAGGTAAATGCATTAGATCTAATGATAGCAAATAAAAAAATCTTACCTGATTTGAGATATCAATAATCCAACATGCATCAACTTATGTTCGATTTGAACAGTATCATAACACACTATACTAGTTTTACACTCTTTCCAATTATGTGATTTTCCTAGGTACGAATACGGTATTTTTACCAGCACTGCCACATTCCATTTTCCATAAGGCATGATGTTGCTCGAAATACAACGTATTTAAACCAGGACACATATGTACATACCGTACAGAAGGCATGATACTCCATAATTTTCTTCTTTAGACTTATAATACTCTTATGCTTACACTTTTGTCGAAAACATTTTATTTCATGATTTCTTACACATTGAATCGTGTGTTGTTTTTTCAAGATTGGAGATTCTTTTCTGATCTACGTCAGAAGTTATTTTCTCAAAATTGTAACGATTTTGATACGTCACATAGTTAACCTATTATTACTTTAGTGGCGTAGCGCGAACAGTGTAGTATCGGACAGGACCAACACACTATTTCCCCCCCCCCCTCCACATCATTGATGATGGGGGCATAAACATATACATATATAACTTTTATGATTTTAAGATTTATATTTAAAATAAATTATTTAAGATTTAACTACATTTCGACACCTTAGAATGAAAAGGGTGCATCTTACATGTGTTAAAGAAGCAGATAGGTCCTTTTAATTATATGGTGGCGATTTACAATTAATAAAATTCATCTTAAAATAACACACACCCACACATTTTAAACCTGTTTTGTCACGTTGTTATGCTTTTTAAAATATGTAATATTCATGTTTAGTGTTTGTCCCGATGTTCTACCCAATCAGAAGTTGATATTGTACGAATAAAAAATACACTTGCTTTCTGAATATTTGGTCTACAAATCCAACAGTATCTTCCACTATTATAAAAATCGTCTAAATTTTATTTAGATCCTGATCGATATATAAATCAATCCAAATACTTCGCTTTCATTTTAAACATAACTGTCTAGCTCTGCTCAAAATGTAGGTTATACTTTTTTTTTCTAAAGTTAGTATTTTTAGCCCGCATTCGTGTTCTTATATCAGACTTCACAAAATCTCTAAATCACCTGTTACCATAATTACTATCATTCGTAAAGACGACATGTTATTTACAAGATAAATACGTACACTGTTAAGCTAATTGTAAAGTCATAAGTCCTTTATTTAGTAAACAAAAGTTAACCTAGCATACTGGTAATATATATAACTTAGGTGTGTTATACATTTTGTAAGACGCCTTTGTCTGGCTGTCTGACAGATTTCATGTTGTTTGATTACCCGTGTCCGTGACCTCATTCACAATGAATCGTGCAGTAAACGGACGGAAAAGGAACAAGCGACATGCTAGTTTTCTGCCTCCGAAAGTATACTTATACTTCAATAATACTATTCTTATTTATTCTTGATATATTGATTTTTATATTTACGCCGCCGTAAACAATTCGACACAAAAATCAAGAAAACCAAACAATTAACTAGGAAGGATGGTCAAAGTTCTCGATATGTGGCAAATCATGTTTAAAATCGGCTACAGAGCAACGAATAACAAACTTTTGTTTTCAGATCATGTTTGAATGGAAATAATTTTTGATTGTATCGTTTTCAGGAGAATAACCACCTCATTTGCTCTGATAAGCGTTTTTAAACCATTCGGGGTAACGCCCACGTGGTATAATCCTTACGCATTTGAACTCTAAATCATTGTTTGTTTACTTCATCTAAATGGTTTAAAAAAAGACCGCACCTAGATTTCACTGCCCCCCCCCCCCCCCATAAAACCATATATGGGCATAAAGAAAAGGGTCAGAACTAGAAAAATATGTTAAAAATTGTTTTTCGCTTTCTTTGCTGGATGAGTTTTGTAAAAGACACATATTATCTCAGTAAAAAATAGCCCCGCCGCCTACGATTTCTTACAAACACCGTTGTAGCTTCGCCAAAGTTCAGCGAAAACGAAAAACTTTAGACAGTGGGTATATATATATACCTTTATATAAGGATTCAAATGTTTTCTTTTATAAATTAGTGTATTTTATAAGGATGTCAGATGCATTACAACGTTGGCACATGTATATATTGTTTTCTGCATTCATAAGAAAGATATAACATTATAAAGTAGAGTCGTGTCCACAACGCTGGCACCAAATCCTGGCGATTTTTTATTTTTCCCGGCACCAAATTTAACCGAAGTCGGCATCACTTGCCTTATTAGTTCATAACGCAACAATGCGAGTATCTTTCATAATATTATATTTAAAAAAAACGTGGTCGTCTATCTGTCCGTTAGTTTGTTTCGATGAACAAAAGTACAGTGTATTGCACATTTGCAGACAATTTATGAGCATGAGTGTGTACGTGTAAGTTACATAAAACATTCATTTCAAACTTTGGTAAATGATTAATACAAATAATTTTCAATGTGTGTGCGTTTGAATGTAGTCAGCTACTGATTTTACATGTTGAAAGATATTCAATATATATATAACATTGAATATTAAATACATATGTAGTGGTCAGGCACATCAAACAAGGGCAATTTACCGCCAAAACAGGTGCATGACATGCGGATGAACCAGCATGTCTTTGGAACATAATATGCCAAAACAATTGATTTGACGATGGCGATGATGATGATGATGATGATGATGATGATGATATGCAAAGATTTATTATATATAATTGATACGGATCTGTAGCTGATCTATGCAGACCCATAGACATCATGGGGTTTGAATGTAGTCAGCTACTGATTTTACATGTTGAAAGATATTCAATATATATATAACATTGAATATTTTAAATACATATTTAGTGGTCAGGCACATCAAACAAGGGCAATTTACCGCCAAAACAGGTGCATGACATGCGGATGAACCAGCATGTCTTTCGAACATAATATGCCAAAACAGTTGATTTGACGATGGCGATGATGATGATGATGATGATGATGATGATGATGATATGCAAAGATTTATTATATATAATTGATACGGATCTGTAGCTGATCTATGCAGACCCATAGACATCATGGGGTTATAACTACACGATCAAAGGTTTACCCCTCCCTAATCCGAAATGCTGGACCCGCTCCTGCGCTTAGATAGTAGTGTAAATATACGAACATTTACTGTACCAATGAGTTGTCATTTCGTTTATGTGTTTTACCTTTTTCGGGAAAAAGACTAATCAGAACATGGTCAAGTTTCAATGCGCAATAATGCTCTATATCTATCCAATATTGGTTAAGACGCTTACTGATGTTAAGCACGTGGTGCAAGTGATAAACGTACAGAAAGCGCTGTCCCGTCCCGAATATAATGGACGCTTCCACAAATGTCTGTCATAATCAAATTATTCTTCAATTTTATCCAATAATTGCAATTGGATATCACATGTTTAACAATTAAACTATTTCACACAGGAGAGCACGTGGTAATGTTTGTGATATTCAGATAAACTTGTGTTTATGTTTGTGATATTCATGAATGGAAATTATTCCTCTGCAATACTTCGGAAGGAATTTAAAGCCGTTCGCAACAAAAAGAAAAATTTTCGGTTAATTTCTCCTTTTGCTTACTTTTTTTCTTTATTGTGTATAGTTACAATATACAAATCTCATCTCAAATGTCCATGCAAAATAAATAGTAATTTTTAATAGTAAAAGTTCATAAAGCATATATAATAACCAAAAACCCACTTTGCCATATTTTTCCAAACAAATTTAGTTCAGAAAGGATCCATTAAATAACTCATTCTATTGATACGTTGTTTATGTATGTTAAAACGAAACAGGAAAAAGGCTACACATGTACCCTACATGAAATCCAATATTCCCCAAACAAGTTCAGTGAGCCATTCTTTTTATTAATATTTTGGTGTAGATATACATTAGTGCTTATCTGTGCGAAATTTTAAGAAACTCTGTCGTTTGGAACAAAATATGCATTTGATAAAAATGAAGTTTCAGAAAGCATTATTAGTTTCCATTTGACACAAATGTCCAAACGAATTCCTTATTTAAGCAGTAAATGTAGGTAAAACGTCATCATACACATGTATATTTCCAAACAAAGCATGTACAAACATATCAGTTGAAAGAACCATAACCTTGTTTGAAAAATAACTATCCTATATACTTAAAACATTGAATAAAATCCAAACTGAAAAAGGGGCTTGAACAGGTACCGTATTCAAAACCCAATATTTCCGGAACAAGGCCGGTGACCCCTATTTTGTAAGACTTTTAGTTTCAGTATACAATGACGCATGTATATGGGATCTGTCGTTTAGAATAAAAGATATTCGTTTATTTGATAAATTATTGATGTTTTCACAGGCAAATTTAATGCAAAATTCACCTTAATCATTAAGCGCCAATTACACGTCATTTGGTAAATGATAGCTGTATATAAAGCGCGTTTTATCATTAAACTTCACTTGTATATTACCAAACGAAACATTACAAAAAGATGCATTTAACAATCTCAGTCATTGTTTGAATATAAACGCTTTATATAATTCAACATTCTAAGTAACACAAACTGAAAAAGGACTTCGACAGGTACCGTATTCAAAATTCAATAATTCCGGGAAAAGGCCGGTGACCCCTATTTTTTAAGACCGTTTTAGTTTAAGGATACATTGATGCATGTTTGTGCCAATTTTTTAGAAAATCTGTCGTTGGACAAAAATTGAAGGAAATTGTTGCGAACGTCTTTAAACTATTCGTTGATAGGTATATATGCTGGTCGTGTTTCTCTTATACCATGAATGCGGTAATGAAACTTACTTAAAAGCTTTCATGAAGTTTAGCATAATTGCAGCATATTTTCTTCGATTGTTCATTTAACAGTATGAAGGGTGATAATGACAATCCGTGAGCAGTTCTGCGTTTAGGACAATTCCCTGTAAGAATAGGCATATCGTTCTTAAACGGAAAAAGTGCATTTTCTGCATATCATAAAATGTTTAATTTTCACACGCACAACTGCTGACGTTTTTCACCATCATTCAATTTAGATTTTTATACAAAAGTAAGTATCTCAGTTCTCTGCGGTACTAAAAGTTTATAATATAAATCGCGGTCAAAACATCCACGCTTTTTTTGTGGATGACGTATTGTTGTGCATGTCAGCATAATTTTCGGCCGCTTTTCTAGCAGATCTGGCTGGATTTACATGAAAAACATTGCATCTTAACTGTCAATATATGTGATTACGTCACTTGAACCATCTAAAATAAGAAAGGCGTTTCGGATTTCACACCACATACACACACACACACATACACACACACACACACACACACGCACACACACACACACACACACCACACACACACACACACACTTTACATCAATAATTATATATATTCGTTATTAACCGAAGCGTAATTGTCTCCTTTTAAAGTAAATGAATTAAGCCCTGTTTATTTTTTCCATTAATACGAATGAACAGACGAACAGATGAACGGACGAACAAACGAACATGTCTTTTACACCAAGTATTGTCCAAAGATACTCTTATGATTGCGTTGCGAACCAATATGGCAAGTGATGCCGATATTGCGTCACTTACTTTTCGCTGACGTGCGGTGCCTTGAAAGTATTGAATCGCTCAGAAATGGTCCCCACGTTTTGGCCACCGCTCTACTTTATCACGTATTAAATCTCTTTCTTATAAATGTATAAAACAAAATGAAATTTGGTGTGATTGTTATTGTTACTTTGCACAAAATGTTTGTCAGTTTATATCTTTGGAAACTAAACTATCTATTAAAACAATTCTATTTAAGCTCGAAATAAGTCATTGATTTGAAATTAATTTCAAGTTTAAATCAAATATCTTTGGTATAAATATCTTTACTGTTGTATTTCCTGTGCCAAATCTTTATTGCTGTTGAGATCATTATATATATAATCTGAAATATTTAGAAAACAAAACCATAATATAGCATCCCCGAAGGTATATATACCCACTGTCTACATTTTATCATTTTCACTGAACGTTGGCGTAGGTACTACGGTGTGGATTTATTTACTTAAGAATTGGTATCGAGCTAGAACAGGTATGTTTTACTGATTACTTTTTGTATTGTACGAATATGAGCGAGCGAAGCGAGCGAAAAACAATAGCATATTGATCCAGTTTTTACCGTTTTGCGATCCCAAGAAAGCTCAAATATTCAGATACTGACTTTAATAATCGGCTTAAGTCTATTTCTATTTGAGTCAAAAGGCACATTTCGTAAATGAAAATGTCGTATAATCAATCTTTTAATAAGGAATTTAAATCGTTCTACCCTTAACCCCCCTTACCATTCGATTTTTATTGCCTTTTTAGGTCATTTATTTTTTTTTACTTTTGAGAAAAAGTTGTAGGCCCGGGCTTACACGGCCTACATGTAGCTACGCCACTGGCGTCATGTGTTGTTCTTTTCTTGAATGTGACGTACGCGTGTTAAAATTTCGTTACCTGAGAGTTAAACTAACATTTTATTAAATATTATATCCTTGCCTGTTTTAGAATGATCCGAGTTGTTAATTCCTGCGCATCAGAACTGCATATCGTTGTTTATTGGCCGATAAACAACGATACATCGAAAATTATTTCTTAAATAGTTATGAAATGTATACACAAATCGATAGAAAAGTACGACAAATACATTTGCTCAAATTTTACCGTAATTTCGTTGATTCAGTTTTGAGAAAATCTTAAATGAAAAGGGACCAATTCGAAAAGGTTGTTGGATGTACTTCTGTTGATGTTTTAAACTTAAGAGCATCTTTAGAAGAAGTGTAGCTGCACTTCATGTACGACTGTTTGTAAATCGTTTTCTTTACTTTCTTATGAAAGATTTCGCATTGCGATGTATGTTTTATTTCCTTTGATTTTAACTTGTTTGAACGTGAACTATTTTGTTTTTATTTTCTGTTAAATCTTTCATATATGACAACCTGACAGGACAATTACGACACAGCGACTTTAAAGTTGTAAATAAAGGATTATACTGCATTGTTAATTTCAGTACGTTGCACGAGGTTTTATAGGAAAGCAATTATTAAAGGAAAGGTACAATATTTTCGTGTAAGCCGTGTGTTTTCTTGTATACGTACACATTTATGGTATGTTTTTATTGCGTTTTGACAAGTATGTATCGGAGTTTGGAAATTCAGACCGTGCAGAATTCCGTGCTTGTAATTTAACGCATATTTTAAACTAATGACGATTTGGAAATATGTTTTCATAATGAACTTTTAATTTTAATATATGTGCACGTGAAACAAAACTACAAACAAGAACGTGGACTGTGCAGCGCTGTTGTAGAGAAGTGGAAGTCAGCAAAGATAAGTTTTGTTTGTTCTGATATAAAAGATCTAGAACGAGATGCACGTTTACTTGGCAAAAGAGCGTGAAGATGTGTATGAGTATGATTTTCTGCGCCACTCGTGAAAATATAAATGTATATGATCACTCGTGAATTAAAATAGATATTCTACCGAAACCAACAAAATTTAATGTCCTCTATTTCTTTTAAAATTAAATGATACCGAATAAAGCTTCAGTTGAATAAGAATTCCAGCCAACGACGGTAAGATTTATTTTAACACAATGAGTTAAAATGTAAGTGAATTAAAGGGACCTGTTCACTGATTGTGTTAGAGTATGCCTTTAAGATGTCTCAACTAGACAGATTTAGGCATCCGAACTAAACGATAGCTCAAGTATTATAACAAGAACGGGATATATAAACCAGAAAATAAAAAAGTTGCTCCCACCGGCTTTCCGGAACCTTATACTTCCGGAGCAAAAGGCTAACGCCGTTACCACTCAGCAAGTCAGTCGAGTCCAAATTATTCCATCTTTTAGCTTCCAAACGCTTTATAATTTTATCAATTTCACCTGATGATTACTCATGAAACGAAACGGTATTTACAGTATGTTATTATGTCCATAGTGGTATTTCGCTTTTTTATACACTGTTATTTTATTTTAGCAAATTTACTTTGCAGTGAATGTTATTTGTCAGTTTCAGTAATTATTTGAAATTCCCAAACGTTAAAATAACGACCTCCGATATTGTATCATGATGTAACACGGATTGTGTCCCTTTAAACTGTCATTTGTAGGACAACGTGCAGCATTCCCGAGAATGCAGTCATTGCCTTTTTATGTTAGAAACCAGTAAATCCAATTCCCATAGGCTCCCATTGTAAAAAAGCAAAATCTCCTGGCGTCTTTCGCCATTTTCCTTTGATTCACGAGTCTGGTCTCTTTGAAGAATTTCGAATATAAACGATATGTTATGCTACTTGCAAGAAAATGCATCTCGCTTAATTGTAGTCATCGTAAGAAGCACAGAATGCAGTCGCCTTTTCGACAAAACCACATTCTGTCTACACATAAACTTCTGAGAATTCAACTTTCAATTAAGGCGGTGTCACCTTACATCAAAAGCACAGGAGTCAGGTTCGTTTTCAGGAAATAACCATTTACACCAGTGTACGTTGTGTCAAATTTCTCTTCGAACAGAAGAAAAAAAACTAAAGTATTCAATATATGGCCTTCCTTTGGGTGGACAACCGGGGGATTCCCCACTATTTACTGGTATTTTACCACCTTATTTCCTGTGTGATTGGTATAATGCGTGGTCGCAAAAATGCACGTTAATGAGTGTCGGCAAACCATTCATAATTAAATGTTGAGATTTATGAGGTAAAGATATACTGCCCTTAACCGTCACGTTACGACCTCCAAATTGTCCTTTCTCGTGCTCACGCCATCTTGAAAACTGTCGCATTTACGATGGTGCACGCGCCCACTCGTCACTTCCGGTAGCGTTAAAACGGAATTATCAGTGTTGACAACGCTAGCCCAATCGACCCTTGGACGTCGAACATATCTGGGCCAGATCCACTACAATGCTCGTTGTCTTAACGTAAATGGTACTTGGAATTTCGGACGTAGAGATGCCCCAGTTTTAATGCGCGTAATCAGTTTACGTACCGTCATATCGCTAATGGGCCTTGATGCGTGCTGAGTGTGATTTGCCGTTTCGAGCGCATATTGTTTGCAGAGACGGGTTAAAATTGTTTGCGTCTTATTCAGGGATTGTAACCTTTCCCCATAAGTCGTATGCGACATTCCGTTACACTTCCGGTAGCTGGGAATTATGACGAAGCGTTGCCATCGTCATCGGCTGTCGTTGAAACTCCGTGCTACCTAAAATTATTAATACGGATTAAATGCTTATTTTGGCTATGCCCTTTCATGTTATTAAGTAACAAAAGTAAACGGTTCGACGAAGATATCATTCGGTATCAAATCGGTTTTGGGTTTTATCAGCGTTTTGAGTACAAACATGACTTGTAACACAAAACTGCGTTATAACATTTTAACAATTGGCGTCTATCTTGATAATTTGCCGTCTTAGTTATTGACAGAGTTTATATGTGGTGTAAAGATTTAATGTTATATTAAGGTGTCCTTGATTACGATAATTATGCACCTATCAATGATTTCCCAGCCGGGGGGTGGGGGGAGCGGTGGTCATACTGGACTTTAGACTGAAAGCGGTTTCCGACAGGCGGAAATTTGACATTCCGAACGATTACGCGTCCCCGGGTAAGTAATAGGTAATAGGCATTGGTCGGATATCATCCTAGCAATATAGGCCGTAAGGCCATTCGATAGACATATAGCATCTCCCACTGAGGGGATTGAGACAAATATGCTTGGCTCTAGGGTGGAGAATGAGAAATAAACTTAAATTTGTTAAATTCCCCTTGGTTCTGCCTACTGACGCTTCGTAACACAGACGCATGGGTCCCGAATTCGCAAATTTTTCTGTCTATTCATCACAGTTTCTCAGATTTATATAGGTGCTGATATCAGTTATTATAATACATTGTAGGCTTACTACATATGTCGTATTTATACGGTTGAAATTGTTGATTTCATATAATTTTGTATTATTTCGTCGCGTTATCATTTGTGTACTTATTGCACGTGATACATGTCTTAGATACGTGGTTAAGTATCGGGCTGTCGGAGGGAAAGGTGTTTGTTGCCCTGGTGGTGTGCTGTGTTAAATTATTCCTACATTGAAAGGGAATGCCAAAGACCTTCTTCATAATCAAGTGTCTGCATTTTAAAGCATTTGGATATTTGAAGCCTGTGTTATTCTGTTTCTACACGTGTAATGAATTTGTCCGTAAGTGAATTCCTAACATGGCTAAATTGTATACTATGTGACTTGACTATCTTGTAGATTCGTACAAATAATAATATAGAAGCTTTATTATAAGAAATGCTCTTTTGGCATTTATCTAGTTACCAGTTTTACAAAATATGTAGACGTAACTATTCTGCACGATTGTTGAGACCTTGTGTATAAATGTAGCTATAAAATTTGAAGTTGACGATTGAGAGTCGAGTTGCCATGTATTTGCATGTTGTATTCATCAAGGTAGATATCAAATTAATTGCCATATTGAATTTAACAAAATAGATTAGTTTGACAACGCATCGGGGGTGGGGGGAGCTATATTCCCAAATATGTGGGCATTATGTTGTATAAGCCAGCTAATTGACACTTTAGAGTCCATTCCCTGGGACCAGTATTTGATGTCTTGAGAAATTCGAACGCTTCCCGAGTACTGTATTGATTTCATTGGTATAAATGGCAAAATTCTCAAAGTCATAATTTGTGTCATCTCTTACAGCTCTATTCAAAAGGTGTCTTGTTTTTCGCTTGGAATTTATGTATATGCTGGATGTGTGAAGATTTTTCTTGCTTGCAGACAGTCGGCATCCGATTCTTGCCAGGGAGTGAACTAAATCGGTGGAAAGTTTCATGGCGATGTGGCATGGAACGTTGTAGTGTGCGATCATCATACTCCGGTTTCCTGTATACTAGTTTAAGAAATAGTTTGGATTTATCGTTGTTTATCGGTCAATATACAACGCTTTGAAGTTCTGATGCCTAGGAATTAAACAACGTTAGCCCGAGTTGTTTAATAACCACGCATCAGAACGACAAAGAGTTGTTTATTGGCCGATAATCAACGATAATGTGAAAATTATTTCGATTCTTACATGATCTGACATATATTTCTGCATTGTAATTGGAGCTACTTTTTCAAAACTCCGCTCAGAATCAGGAATTCTTTTTGCGTTGTTTATTGGGTAGTTAAAAAACGATAATTTTGTTCTTTGTCTGCAGAAAAATTAGCGAGTATCGTGTTAGAATAATTGGTTTACCGTGTGGTCTGTAAAACTCTGTTTATAACGCTCCCTGTTTAAGTTCCCGTTCACAATAACACGTTTAATGTTACAACGTAGTCCATGTAGCCCTTATAAATCACGGTCCCACCTCCGAAATGGCCTCTCGTGCACACGCGCGCTCTGTCGTCATTTCCGGTTACGATGAGTAGGTACTCATCGAGCATGTCGTCTGGTTCAAATCAACGGCAGTGCACGGTGACTCGCCTTACGTTGTACTCCAACTCTCGGACGTCTACGTCGCATGCCATTTTCACGTCTATGTACCGCCATGTCGCCGTGACTCCGTTTCCATTCTGGGGTAGGTTCAAATGTGTCTTGTTCAGGGATATCCTCTTAGTTCGTCGAGGACGGTCTGCTATACTTTCGGTAGCGGGTAATTAATCACGAAGCATTGCTGTCGTCCTCGGATGTGGGTCAAAGGCCCGTGCTTTCTGTATCATAGACACGGGTTGGATGTTTATTTTCGTCATACATCACTATTTTTTTTTACTTGTTTGCATGTTGCTGTTGGCGAAAAAAGTAAAAGGGTCGACCTAGGATATTACTAACATTCAGTTCAATATATATTTAAATGCCATGATTTTCATTTACATATATATATTTAAAAAAAGTGACACAGTGCTTTGTAATTTCATTTGACAATTGTGGTATGAATGATTGGATAATTCATTACTGGTACTTATGAGGATGTAATCTGAACTCTAAAATTTAAATAACGCCGGTACCACAACATAGACACGCGGGTCCGCCATTAATGCCTAGGTCACAAATAGAACGTGCGCCGTCCGAATTTAACGAACGGTAAAGCATCGGCAATTTTTGGAATCTGACAGTTCCGGGGGATTTATATTTGTTTTGCATCGCGTGGTCACTAATTCAAGAGGGCGCCTTTCGGTTTTCGCTGACTGACAGGGGGAACAAACAGTTTGAGCAACAGGTGGCGACCGACGGATGACCGGACGGCGCCCGTGCGGTGAATATCGGTGCAAGCACGGCATGAAACCCTGACGATAACTGTACATCGGTCGGAAGGTGCCGGCGCCAGGAAGGTGACCGCACGTTCGCCGTTGAAATAGGACGTTGTTTTTTTTAAAGTCGAAAAATCGAACGGTCATAGCCCGATCCAAGAAAATGCCATCCGGCGATCGGACGGTGCCCGCCCGACGTGTTTTCGAACTCCCAGACTCCGAAAAAAATTGCCCGGTCGCCGTTAACTTTTAAATATTTCTTAAACTTCTACGGGCGCCGTCCGATAAGCAAAATGTTCAGCTGCCGCCGCCCGATTTACAGCCAGGCTGCTAGGCGGGCACCGTCCGATTTTGCTCGGTTTTGGATAAAACAGACGCCGTCCGGGGGGCAGTTTTTTATTTGTGATTGGGGCATAACAAATTCATTTTGTCTGGGTTCTTTTCTGTTCTTTGCAATTTCGCAGCCGACAACATTATTCATACTTACTTTTAGTCAGACTAAAACTGCACACCATTAAATCATCATTTTTTTTTTCAAAGATATAAAGCTGCATTAAAACGTATTAATTATTGCAGTGCTAGTATATTTCGACATTGCGATTTGTTGCGTTTAAAAGTGACCAGTGCATAGATTGACGAATGGACAATTTTCTGTCTTGCTACGAAATACAAAACGTTGAATTAATGAATTGCAGGTGTTGAACTGGTTTACGGACAACATGGGAACTTAAACGTTTCCTTAAAGGGGCACACCGTGAATGTTTTATTGTGTTTTTATGATAACATTGCGATGTAATAGTGCTTATTTCAAAAAGTGCGTCATGTTGTTGCATTTCAGTTGTGCACTTACCTGCTTCATTTTGTTAGCAGAAATGTTTCCCTGAAAATTGAAACGATCGAAAGTAACTTAGCAAACGTCAGCGCATTGATGTTTAACTTTTGTTTGTTTGAGGTTCAAGAACATGCGTGCTGAGTGTTTTATGAAAGAACTGAATGAAATCTCTTTGGACATTGACTGATTGGAAAGTTGTAAATTTGTTATGAGGTTCTCTAAGACATCGTTAGTTAACGTGTGTGCGTGTTCGCGTGTGAACACGTGCGTGTTCGCCTATGGACGTGTGCGTGTTCGCGTACGAACATGTGCGTGTTTGCCTATGAACATGTGCGTGTTTGCCTATGAACGTGTGCGGGTTCGCCTTTGAACGTATGAACTATTTTATGCCATGATATTCAACTAATTTCTTATGAAGTTATCTTGGAAGGCATACTATTAACGGATTAAAACGTAATATTTGTTTTCACTTCGGGAGATATAAACTAGAATAATATAGTGGGTGCAATTACATCGGGTTTAATTACAGAAATACGTTAAGTTCCCCTTACATTAGAAATCCGTTTTTGCATATTTTTGCTGCACAGTAAAACCGCAGAATATTTGTACATAAAGTATTATTTGAATTTTATTTCTGTAGTATAAATTTTTAAGGATATGACACAAATAGTAACCATGTATGCAATCATTTAATCGTCGCATAGCTCCGTAGTCAGGCCTTGACTAATTCTATGGAGTAATCGTACTGATGAGCTGTGTGCGCTTGTTCGGTGTAACTTAAATAGACATTTTATGCTATTGGCAGTCACGTTATTTCGTTACCGCTTACTACTTACTCATGCAAACCGTGCAGACCATTGGCAATTGCCTTGTTTACGTCCGTCATAAGGGGATGTGCGCCCATTTGCATATGTTTTTCATGTTTACAACTAGCGTATACTTGTAGTTTATAGTGCGGTTTGTTGTTAACATATCATTTAAAAATGTCTGATGTCGGCATGTTTACCCGATAGCACTAAAATTATATATGTACTCTATATTTCCACCTTTCAGTGATTGAACATACATTACAACATAGCAAATAAGCTGTATGTTCAAACAACTCCTGAACTAGCAAAAGATGGTGATAAATGTTTTTCTTTAACTGTAACATGTAAAACATTTGAAGATGCCAGTGTGTTATTTCATGATAAATTAACTTGGAATTAGCATGTCTTTTTTGAATGAACGAGTATATATTAAGTTAGGATATTTCTGAGGAGTTTTATTAATACCACCTCAGCTTTCCGATGTTTAACAGTATATAATTTGTAAACTACGCTTGTCACAGTTTCCTCGTGCATAAATCGTTATCGATCGAAGCTGAAAACTCACACTGAATGTACATGTACACTGTGCACGAGGATATCGTGAATGTCATGGCAGTTTCTGATGTAAACAAGCACCTTGACTTGTTCTATAAATAGATAGAATTGTGTATTAGGCCTCTTTTCCGTATGTCCGCATCCGCAAGCGTATCCGTATCCGCATAATTATTGAGGAAGACTATTTTCTGCTTATACGCATACATTGTACAATATTTTAGTTTTGTGCTTCTTTCCGAAGAGTTTAGATGCCTGCGTTTAAAGAATTTAAACATGTTTAATTCAGCCGGCTGCAAATATTGTATCGCTGTATTCGAAAACATTCACAGGTGGTGGATTTGAACAAAATAAAGCATCCAACAGTCAGTAATGACTCATTAAAAGGTTACCCGTTATAACCGAGTTATATTGTACTCGATGCGTCTAAGGTGGAGTTATTCAGGTGTCTATAGACTGCTTCTTTTCCAGTGTTTTATGTATGACAACCTTTCGATTAACATGCTATGGCATTTTCTCAAAACTACACTAAGGAGTAAGGAATACCATGGATAAGTAAACTGTACCTCCCTTGTAGCTTAACTATCATATAATACCATCATCGAATAGCTATATACGTTTGGTAGGTAGAGACTGATTTTTAGCTCGACTATTCAAAGAATAGGTGAGCTTTCCTACTACCCCCGGCGTCGGCGTCTGAATTTTCACAGAGATTTTCTGGTTAAAGATTTTATTCAAAAGTCTTCCAACTTCAAAACTACGTAAGTTATTCTCTTGAAACGTGGACTATACCTTAATCATCAACTCCAGTATCAGGGACAACATTCCCCATAACTCTGTTTTGTATTTTGACAGAGTTATGCACACTTTTTACATATATTTTGTGGTTAAAGTTTTTGTTCCAAAATGTATAAACTATACGAGGCTTCACTTAAAAGTTTTGTATTTTAACAAATGTTTGCCCCATCCACTATCCAAAATATGAACTAACTGAAATACTTCGAATAGTCGAGCACGCTGTCCTCTGACAGCTCTTGTATCTACCCTTCTTACCCCAAATAATGTAACCGCTCCTACTACTGGTATAATTTCACGCTGGTTTTCTACGGAAATGGCATTAATTTATTTGCTGGATACAACTGAAATTAAAAAAAGAGTTGTTGTTGCTGATGCATGATACTGGATATGAAATAAGCAAAACTTTCAGCGATTTAATAAAACAATTAAATAGACCAATGTAAGGTGTGCGTTTTGTGAGCGCTGTATGTGCGCTTAGAGAAATATTGAAAACACATAAGTCGAACATGGATGTATTCCTTTGCTAAGTTTGCATATATTATAATTATGTTTATTGATAGTGATATCTTCCTGAACACGTGATTAGAGACATTAACGTATCTTTCATAGCGGATCCGTGGTCTAGTGGTAAAACACTGGGTTCAAAAACCCAGGCGTCGCAGGTTCAAGCCCCCAAGGTGCTGTTTAATTGCTTTACACCGGGCACTAAAGGGTCGCCTTTTGAACGGGTCGTCTACCGCATCTAACACTACTTTTGTACCCAAACAATAAGTCTTCTGGAGGCGATTATAGGGAAAGATCTGCTGCACCCTGCTCCTTTTTGGTTCCCCCCTTGAAGCCCTTCTGGGCTGGTCAACACAGACATGTTTAATATCTTTTGAATTTCAACATATTTTTGCAAATATTCTGTGACAAATAAATAGACGATGTTGAAAGACCTTAATCGGAAGCATTAAACTCATGAAAACCCTGGATTTAGGAAATATATGGAAGATATCAATAAACTGGTCCGGTTTTCCACCCTGCACCTTTTTAGCAGCACCCTGTACCTTTTTTGATGCTAGGTCTCGCCCTCCGATTATCATATGCCTTACGATGGCATTTTATCTAGTTTTAAAGAAGTAAAGCCTAGTATGAGATGTAACGTATTATAATTGTGCTATTCAATATTAATAAAATGAAAGCAGTCAAACTGTAATTATAATGATCGTATTTAAAGTATTGTTTTCGCGACCAAAATAATGCTGATATACAAGCGAATGCGTTGTAAACAAATTCGATCATTAACACGGGAGACAACTATGTGTTACTCTTAGACAAACTCCTATCAGCAGTTGCTTCCCTTATATTAATCGCCAAACAGACTATAACCAGGGGTCGTATTCCAGAAGCATCTTGAGTGCATCTTATCATACTTTCACTTAAGTTCAACATTTCAAACTGTTATATTTTAAGAACTGCGTATAATGTTGTAATTATGATTATGTTTATATGAACAAACATGAATAGTATATGTGATAATTAATTAACAGTCAGCACAATGCGCTGTACAAATGAAATAACGAGTTTAATAAAATGTTGGTTTTACGGTTAAGAATAAGATATTATTTAAGATTGTTCTGGAATACGTCCCCAGGGATGATGTATATAATGCATTTCTGATTTTCCAATTCAAAACCGAATGTAGACGTTGCTGTAGGATATTTACAGAAAATATATGTTTCCATTTTTCGATAAATAGTTTTTGTCAATGTTGACGTTTTTCTATAAGTGTTACATAAAGCGTTTTTTGTAAGTGGGTAAGGAAACGGACCCGGAATAAATCGATGATAATCGTGCAGTCCCTCTTTAACATGCATTTTGCCGCATGAAGCCTCTTTAACATGCATTTGGCCGTATGAAGCCCAATAATGGCGCGTGAACGGTTGCGAATTTTAACAACCGCCCTTTATGTAAAATAAGTAGTAAAAGAAGTAAAATCTTAGTGGTTTTAAAAAGGGAAAATGTCTTCGATTTCAATACTTGAAATAATGACTTGCATTTAGTTGCGAGAACCTCTCATTGATCCACCAAATAATATATAAATATTGCATTCTTTGAGGGCGATAGTGCATTTTGTCAACCCGAGGAAATACTTTTGCCCATGGCGAAGCCCGGAAACAAACAGTATTATAATTTCGGCCTTATGAAATTGTTTTAACAAAAAAAACGTAATTTAAGTCTCTATAAAATAAGTTAATATTTGTATAACATAAAGGGCTTTAAGGGTCGTTATTGTCGCTTTGTACTTTGACGTGTATTTCACGAATACCCAATACCTAGCTGCGTATTCATCCCTGCCTCGATATCCGGTATATTTTTAATATCCAATCTCAAGGGTATTGGAGGCCAACTGGATATTCGACCTTGACTCGATATTGAATACCCAATATCCATTACCTAACCAACTTCACGGACCTGAAAAACACAAAATGACTTTGTTGCTTTGACAGGAATTCAACGATATTTCGGCCGTGAATATTGCATCACAGCATCACACGTCCGAGATATAAATTAATACTTAGAACGAAATGCACTTGTTATGCCCCCACAATGTAGGAGGCATTAAGAGTTGCACTTGTCCGTCCGTCTGTCCGTCCGTACGTCCCGAAATAGTTTGGTCTCAACTCCTCTTTAACTACTGTGCCTATTTCGCTCAAACTTTCACAGCTAAAGAACCTTAATGTGTAGATGATCGTTAAGGATTATATTTTGACTGCGACCAATTTTGGCAGAATTATGGCCCTTTGTTGTTTTTTTCCACTTTAGAATTGTGTGTGCTCAACCCTTCTTTAACTGCTGGGTCGATTTTGCTAAAACTTTCACAGCTAAAGAAACTTATTGTGTAGATGATCGTAAAGGAATGATTTTTGGCTGCAACCAATTTTGGCAGAATTATGGTCCTTTCATTTTTACTCTCTAGAATATATTCCCGAAATTGTGTGGACTCAACTCCTCTTCAACGACTTGGCGGATTTCGCACAAACTTTCAAAGCTGAAAAACCTTACCATGTAGATCGTAAAGAAAGGTATATTGGCTGCAACCAATAATGACAGAATTATGGCCCTTTTTGATGTTTTTTCACTACAAAATTTAAATGAAAATAAATGTGTGAAGGCAAAAATTAGTGTTGGCGACACGCCCTTTGTCTGTTTCCAAACATGCATCGTGGAGACATCCGTGTCTGTAACACATCCAGTCTTTAACTAATAAAGAATTTTAGTTAACTAGTTCGTATAGTTAACATATAATTCTAAAATGATACTCGCTGAATTTTCTATTGACAAAGAACAAAAATATTGTTGTTTAACTACCTTATAAACAGCGCTAAAAGTAGTCCCGAATCTGAACGCAGCATATTAAAATGTAGATCTTATTACAGTTGCAAAAATACTTGTCAGATCATGTTAGAATCGAAATTATTTTCGCATTATCGTTGTTATTTGCCAATAAACAACTCCTGGTCGTTCTGATGCGTAGCTATTAAACCATTCGGGCTATCGCCCTCGCGGTTTAATTCCTACGTATCAGGACTCCAAATCGTTGTTTATTAACCGATACAGAACACTTTTTTTCAGAGTTCATGTACGTTTGAAATTAATAATAATCTGCTGCATCATTTACCGGCAAGTATGTAATTTAATCAAGATGATGATTTCATGGATTGCTACGAAATGTAACGTATTTAATATATTGTACGAAAGTTTTATAATAATTAAAATAATAATAATTATTATTGTTATTAGTATTGTGTTTTTGTCAACCGGTACTGGCGCAGTGCCTAAATCCGCCATATTTTGGGGGTCTTTTTAAGATATTTTCAAAAGTTGTTTACCGATTGACATAAAAATTCACATAAATCAAGTTAGGTTTAATGTGCATTTACTGGCTTGTTTTGGTTACATGTCAAATACTTCGCAAATGAAAAATATTTATTGAGACTGAAGGCCTAAACAGTGTAAAAAAAATGAGCGCGGGAGTGCCTAAATCCGCCACCCCTCTTTAAAATGCTCAAATTGCTCGAAAATAATATTCTTTTATGAACTCTGTATTCGAATCAACTTCTATTGACTTCTATTGTCAAAACTCCCACTTCTGTTTCTTTAAGGTTCATTTTCTAGTGTTTACAGTAAACACGGTGATCCTAAGTTGCATGGTGAAAATCGTAGATCAGGAACCGTGGCAACGCTTATTTCATATTTTACTATTGTGCTTATTTAATTTTCCATATTAAGCAGCTCGTTGTCGATACAGGGTTTCAATTTCTTCAAAAACTCATTTGTATTTCTAAAAATAGCTCTGAAACTGAGGCCCTGCATGCACGTGGGACAAATAATTAGGGTTTTGAGTAGCGAGATATTTGCGCTCTTAATAAGCAGTTCTTTCCGCATTTTATTGTATGTAATGCTGATGAATAATGGTTATTGTTATCCGTCACATGCTCACATGCACATAATATTAAAACACAATAATTAAATATCATGGACACCATGCGGGGCCTCAAAACTGCGCATGCGCAGTATGAAATAAAATCTCCGCATGCAGCTAGTTTGCATTTAGGGGTTATGTACAAACTAATTGAATAAAATATTAATTTATGCAAAAATCAAGATGAAAACTCGTCAGCGTTGTTAAGGGAAAGTATCTGATTGATCGAGATCAACAAAATAGAAATCGCCGGTAAAAAAAAACGCTTATTCAGATGGGGTGGCGGATTTAGGCAAGTGGCGGATTTAGGCACTGCGCCAGTTTGTTTGTATCTTAGTAAGCAACTTTTCGCAAAAAGTTGTGATCTCTTTTGAATAAAATTTTCTGTGAATGTTGAACATGAGCCAATAAACAAATGGTTAGATTTTGGTGGTGATCCGGATCACCGTCTGGTTCCAGGAATTATTTTAAGATTCTTAACCATTGCCTTATTAGATGGAGATACGTTAAATTGCAAATTATGCTGTGTTAAACATCAAACGTTTGTAAAACATCTTGAATAATTTGTGTTGTTGCTGTTGTTGTTGTTGATTATGATGATGGTGATGATGTGGTTGTTTTTGTTGCTCTTGGTGGTGGTGGATTTAATCTGCATTCCATTTGACGTGCTTGTATTTTAAACAAAGACCACCTAAATTTAGCTTTCGTGTGTAACCCACGCATTTCACGATTTCCTCGTGTTTTGCCGATATCGATCGAAACAAAAAACGTTTACTGACAGTACACGTGACATCATGTACACTGTACACGAGGATACCGGTATCGTGAAATTGCAGGACAGTCTACTGCACATAATGAACTTTTATTAACCAACCATTAGTCTTATCATCATTACTACTACTGCCGCTGCTGCTGCTGCTGCTGCAGCTACTACTAGTACTCCCACCACCACTACTACTATTTTAATTCATTAAGTCATTAACTATCCATTATTATTTTACTGATATTTTTCATTATTGTCTTACTTTATTAACGTAATTTCTTTTTGATGTGGTAAAAACATCATAAATATAATCAACATTGTCGGAATCAGAATTCTAGAGGTAACCAAACTAAACAAACTAGGACCATGAAATTTGATATGGTTATAGAGAGCAATGAGGTGATATTTCACATTGTTCTTTTTCGTCGTATTAAATTGTGGTTCCACTTTCTGTTGGGTTGATTCCGGAGGGGTAAAACATATATGGAGAAAGTCAACATAGTAGAAACGTATCTGAAACATCAGCGTTTTTCCCCTTGTTTATTGGAAAAAATCTTACCTTAATAAATTAGTAATTCAATGACATTAGTTTACTTTATTTCAGCGTATACGGTTATGTTACCGTTTAGTCAGGGTATTTTTTTCAACGGCGGCAAAGGTGGTTTGTTTGCCGTACGTAAACTCGCACGTTAACGTCAAAAGCGATGAAGCAATTAACTTGAAACTTCATAGGTCTCATTGAGAGGTGCAGTGCATAAGAACCATAACCCTGCGCTTCATAATTTTATAAGAGGCCGTTATTAACTTAAAACTTCAAAGGTGGATATATCTCATTGAATAGAAGTTCATTGCACAATAACCGTTACTCTGCACTTCATAATTCTGGAGTTATTGCCCTTTGTTAATGTGTATACCCCCGAAGGAGGGCATATTAAAATCGAACCGTCCGTCCTTGCGTCCGTCCGTTAGGCCGTCCGGCCAAGGTTAACGTTTTAAACATGTCAAAAATCTTGAATACAATCAAAGGCATTTACTTGAAACTTGAAATACTTATTGACTATCAATGTCTCCACCAGGGAAAGCAAACCCGATACCTCTATTTTGTATTTTGACAGATTTATTCCCCTTTTTGTCGAGCCCGCCTGCGGTCAGCTCGACCTAGTTGTCGCAATAGCGGTTCGGTGTATGTGCGTGAGTGCGTCCGTGCGTGCGTCCGTCCGATCTTTTACGGAATGTAACTTCCTCATTCATCAGGTATTTTTAAAATAACTTGCCACAATTATTCACCATGTCGAGACAGCGTGTCGGGCGCAAGACATGTGCCCCTACCTCAAAGGTCAAGGTCACACTTAGAGGTCATATATCAAATAAGGGCATAATACAGCTTGTATGGATTGTAACTTCATCATTTATCATGCAATTTTAATATAAATCACCACAGTTGTTCACCATGTTGAGACGGCGTGTTGAACGCAAGACCTATGTCCCTGGCTCAAAGGCCATTGTCACACTTAGAGGTCAAAGATCAAATATAGACATAATACAGCTTGTCCGGACTGTAACTTCATTATTCATCAGACAATTTTAAATAACTTGCCACAAATGTTCAACATGTGGAGACAGCGTGTCGGGCGCAAGACCTGTGTCCCTGGCCAAAGGTCAAGGTCACACTTAGAGGTAAGAGATCAAATATTGGCATAATAGCATGTCGCATGCAAGACCTGTGTCCTTAACTCAAAGGTCAAGGTCACACTTCATGGTTAAAGGAGAAAATCTGCTTGTTAGGAAAATTAAAAATAATTACCATACAAGTTGCTTTCTTTACAACGGGGGCGACATGTTGCAAACAGGCATCTAGTTTGATTAATTAATTCGTGTCGATTTACTTTCTGCAACAACATGGTATTGTCCGATGCGTTGTCGCTAGACCTTTGCATTTTGCTTAAACGAAATTAAGCAATATTGCTATTAACTACTGGCAACTCATAATTTCAGAAAACTCCATTAGGAAATGTAAACAAATGTCATAAAATAAAATAAAAACTATTCAAATATGATTATATAGCTCTTTATTATTGTGCTTGCGATCAAAATATCTTGATCATACACTCAGCGGACATGAAAATGCACTACAAAATAGCACGAGAGACTACTCGATTTTACTTCTTGGCAAGTTCCGAGAAACAGTTGCTTCCCTTTCGTTGACTGGGCCTGATTATTCGCATAATCTTACCTATTTAAATTAAGTAAAGTTTTGTTTTACATGTTTGCTTACATGATATGTAGTCGTTTAGTTCATTGGGTTAAATAATATTTTACCAAACATTCGAGGAACTATTGAAATAAAAGGAGAGCTTTCCTAATCGCCGCGGCTTACTTGTCTGAACCTCGGCTACTGTTTTGGTTCAAAAGTCTGATTACGTCAACTCCAGCGTCAAGTGCAACATTCTCCATAACTCTGTATTTTAACAGTGCTGTGCCCCTTTTTACACTTACTTTTGAAGTTATTACGTATTCTAACATGATACTGGCTGATTTTTCGATAGACAACGATCAAAATTATCGTTGTTAAACTAGCCAATAAACAACGCAAAAAGTAGTCCCGATTTTAACCGAAGCATAGTAAAATGTAGTTCTCATTACAATTCTAAAAATGTTTGTCACATCGTGTTAAAATCGAAATAATTTTCGTTGTTTATCGGCCAATAAACAACTTTTTGCCTTTCTGATTCGTGGCTATTAAACCACCGTCGTGGTTTAATTCATACGCATCAGAACTCCAAATAAAAATTGTGTCCTAGATATACAATGCGCAATTAACTAGTCGAAGCATTTCAGTTCCAAAATGGACAAAATGGTTGGTATCCTATGTAATTTGATCTGCATGACTTTTAATTAAGAAATACTTGTCAATAAACAACAATAATGCGAACATTGTTCAGATTCGTTGTTCGATGAGGACGTTTATAATAAAACACAGTTATGTTGCAAACCACATACAAGAATTATAGTACTTGTTATACTGCACAGTGGGTCTTTAAATTATTCTTCGTGCGGTTGAATGAAAACTCAATAAATCTCCGTTTTTCATTCAGTGTGTAAACATTGTTTAATTAAACATAATATCTTCGTCTGAGTTGATACTAAGGGTTTCGATAGATTTACAGTGATAATTTTATATATGAAAAAGAACAGTCATCGCTTCATTGGTGCAGCGAGCTGGAGGTCTAATAGTGCTGCCTGTCTATTGCTGCTGAATGTATCGTCACAGTTTCCGCGTTTTTGGTGGTACTAAGTCCGGTCTATCCTTCCAGCCTAGTTCTGGACACGTGCAACTGTCGTCTGTTTCGTGTCACATGTCCCCCATATAAGTAACATCCGGATAACATACGGATTGAATCGAGCTGATTTGTGAACCGGAAGTCTACCTGAAGAGTAACCAGGGCTTGTTTTTATAAACAACTTCGTCGAAAATAAAAAATAAACAATTGACATTTGTATTTAGTTATTTTTTTACAAAGACAATTATTATTTGTCGATATGTACATGAAATTGTGAGTATAATAATATTTATTGTTTGTTATGTACGTGTTCCAAAGAATACTACTTACAACACACGTTTTACTTCGGCATATTTTCAATTTAAGCGGAGATTAACTAAAAAAAATCCTTATAAAATCCTTATAAATATGGACCCTGGAAGGACTTCTTATATTGAAGGCTGAGTAAGAGGGGTTGGTTCGTAGGGCGATCGTTTCCACTGGTATACGAAGTGCTCAAGAATGACAAGGGTGAGCTTTTGTGGTCACTCACAGTCCGTCGTTGGTCGTCAACAATTACTGTAAACACATTTTTCTTTGAAACCGCTTGGCGGATTGTAACCAAATTTGGCAAATCTTCATGGGGTTCGATGCAACATGTAGAAAATCAACCAAAGGTATAAAACATCTTAATTTGTTAAAGCTCCCTTTGTTAGAAACCACTTGCTGTATTTCGAAATAAGGGTTCTACAAATTCGTGCAACTAATTTTGACTCGTTATCAAAAATATGGCCGCCAGGTTTCCTTATATGGCTATGTTTTATAACTTACCTTGAAAATCCTCTTGTCTTAAATAAGTGCAAATTTTATTGTCTAAAACCACTTGCTGGATTTGGAAAACATTTCACTGACGCATTCATTGGATGACCGTTGATTAAAAAACCTACCAATCATTGTAATTCATTAATAAAACATGACCGCCTGGGGCGGTGCAGTTTCCTTATATGTCTGTATTGATAACGCAATTTATACATAATGTACACGCCGATTACTCCAGACGCATTACCAGCTATCGCAAACAGAAACTATACGATAAAAAGTTACAACAACTTATACCGATTTCAATGAGTTTGTATATTGATCGGTAAGATGTCCATTAGAAACGATTTCTGCAAAGTTTCATTTGTGGACATATTTATGGACTGCTGTTTAAAGCATTAATGCTAATTTATTCATGCACATAATTTCCGTAAAGACGTCGCTCAAAAAAGTCCACACATATCATTGAGTGCCGTGTTTGTTTTGTTGTTCCAAACGATACAATATATACATAGTGAGTTGTGTATATTATTCACGAAGTTTATATAAAATAATGTTTTTAATGTTCAAACAATTTTATAAAAGCAATTAAACCATATTTCTGAGGGCTTTCTTTGCTTTTCGGTATTCAATAACTGTGATATCAGAAGGCTGACTGGTGGACGGAGGCTACTATGCAAGATAACCATGCAATAAGTAGCGTGCGGTATATTGGAATGTAGTTGTAATTTATACGCACGCTACTTATTGCACTGTAAGTTTTCACTTTAGGATCGCGCATCAGAAAAATTAAAGAACTGTTCTGTATTTATTTTTTATTAAAACAAATAAACTCTTAAAAGTGAACGGGGTGAACATGTCGAACTCAACAAGTTATAAACAATTAGAAATTGAATGTGCAGCCGCCTGTGAATGACACAGATCCGGAGGCGTTCGCGAGCTTGCTTGTAATGTCCGTTACAGCACTATTTTTCTCCACTGATACTGATTCCAGTTTTATTATCTTGTCACATTTCACTTTGGCATCAGAATCTAGAGCAGCCGATATTCCTTGAAAACTGTCTCTCCCGCCCGCTTGTACTTCCGAACGCCGGCCGTAGAGCGTTGGCTGGTGCGCGCCGTGATCTCCTGCTCGTCCACTCCTTTACTGTAGAGTTATGTGGCGCACGTACGCTTTCCGCTATGATTCGTGAACCTGCCCTTACCGCCCAGGGCAGCGATGTCCTTCATGAAGTTACCGAGGGTATTGGCTCCCACAGGATGCTTGCCGTACCTAACCATCACAAGTGGCCTGCGACAGAACGGTCCAGAATTTCCAAGCGCATCCAAGTAACTCCTGAAATGGTCTGCTATCGACCAGGGGCCTGAAAATAGAACAACAACAACAAAACTCAGTATGGGTCCGAATTAACTTTAAAAGCTAAATTCATTTCCCTACATTTTGCTCTTGCAAATGAAGTAAAAATGTATTAGTTATGCAATGTGCGTTGTTAAGAGCGAGTCGCCCGTTTAGCTTATATGGTAAAGCGCCGTTTTCCGACGGTCGCGGGTTCGAGAACCGCACCCGGTTCACCTTTTATCCATAGTAACGACTATTAAAATAGAAAGGTCGTGGTGGCGCTGTGGATATGGTGTCCTCCTAGCTATCGGGAAGTCCCGGGTTCGATCCCTACTCTGGGAGCGTTCTCAAGATCTTTCCTTAAGACACCAAGTACTGGTTCTACCCAGGCAACAGACTCGTGAGTGTCTCGATAAGCCTGAGGCTTTCGATGCGATCGAGTTAAAATAAATACCGTAGGTTTAATATAAAAATGGAAAGAAATAATTCGCTTTCCTTCTGTGCTGTAGTGTTGTATATCTTTTCGTTGCAGATATCGATGCCCGAGTCCACTTATGAAAGTCTCGTTATCTCTTCCCAGGAATCTAACGTAATTCCCGATCTCATCTTCCCCAATTTCACATTTTGGCAGAGCAGGTTGCCTTGCTCGTCACGTCCGCGTAGACCGAATAGTTTTTCACACGTGAAAGAATACTGTGTATTGCAACCGTTTAGCATCGCCTTTTCCAAAAATGCCCAAATTCCACAATTTCTCTTCAGCGTCTTCTGGAATCGGATCTTTTTGTTTCACATCTGCACACACTCCCTTCTCTAATAAATCCTTCATTGGACTGTCAATTGTCTTTCTTAACGGACAGAAGTCAGGATCCTTTTCATCGAGGAAATTTTTGTCGTACGCATTTTTGTCCCGAAGGTAACGCAAAAGTCCACACAGAATCAAATAAAGCGTGTTGCTTGTGTAGAAATCTCCTGTTTGATTTCGCACTTCCAACACAAACCTCTGCAGCCAGTGGTTCATCTCTTCTTTGCTCTTATTTAGAAGTTAGGTCGGGAATATCACCTCCTCGTTTTTTCCTCCATTTGTCGAACGACAAGTCTTGCCCATCGCGTACTTTTTCAGTGTTTTTGTTAATTTTTGAAGCATTGAGGCTATCAATGTCTTCATCAGTCACTGGATTTGCAAATCTGGTTGGAATACTGGACAGCGGTTTCTGATGGAGGACCGTGCTTGCACTTTCGGCTTCAACAGCAAATCCGGTTGCTACACCACCACTTCCGGCTGCTTCAACACGCTTGCGGTCGCTCGCGAGTCACCCTCGGTCTCTTCTGTCTTTATTAAGTCCAAAACTCCAATACAACTTCCGGTTGCTCCAAGACCACTTCCGGTTGCTCCAAGACTACTTCCGGTCGCTCCTTAGTCATCCTCGGCCTCTTATGTCTATATTAATTCCAAAAACCCAAGATCAAAAAACACGTTTGCATCATAATCATACTGTCCATTAGGATTTTCTATTTGATCCACAGCTTGTGAAAGAATGAGATTTTCATGCGAAGTACCTAAAGATGTCATTTCGAGGTAGTCAAACTTCATGATATTAGCAATCTGACTCGAAATTAAATCATCTAAATCTAAGGCATCCATAATGAAGTGTTTATTCCTTGAAATCCTAGACTATAATGACTGCACTGAATGGACACCTGGCGACAGCGCTAAAATTTGGAAACGACACTCATGATTCCAGGCATGCCAAACATCACGTGACCTTATGACGGCGCTAAATTTGGAAACGAAACACTTGTTAGACATCACGTGCCGTTTAGGAAACACCCATGGGATCGGCATCGTGGAAAGTTGCGATTCGATAGGTTAATATGGTATAAAACACTTGTAGCAACCTTAGACCTCAATATGTTAATTATTTAAACAACGTAAGCTGTATGAGATAAGTAATAGTTGTAGCACAAAGCTTACGTTGTTATAATCTTCTGAGAACTTATTAGTCGGTTTAATTTATGTACGAGATACAAGAACATGTTAAATAAAAGTGAATTAGAATTATTCTGTTTGATACAAACACAAACTGTTGATATTTGGTTGTGATGGTTGTGTCCGGACATATTGGAATTATTCCGACTTATGTATATAGACCCATTCCGCGCCCCGGTTTTGTAAATAATTGGCACAGCTACGCCCGTCCAAATGCGTCTCAAAGCTCTGCTTGTGTGGGTCAGGTCGAGCTGACGTGTAAACCGGAAGTTTACCGACCGGAAGCAAATGACTCATACGGACTGTCCTGACTAAGGTCCAAACCCGGCTTCCTCCATATTGACTGGTACACGTGCACCGTGTTTTTTTTTTGACGACGGAGAAGAATACGATTAGCTACTTGTCATTTACGCAAATAACAAACAAAGTAGATCTATTGTTTCGCATTCCCGCCCCTGCACAAACTCATGATCATGTTTATTACATCTTAACTACGTTGAAACTAAGTCAAAATAAGTATTTGTGTTTGGAACACAACATCACCAACAACCATTTATTATCTCTTAAGCATACAATTGCTTTTTAGCCAAATGCAAAAGTTAACACAATTTGTATACATGGATGAGACAAATATTAAATTAGGTATTGATATAAGTTAACAATGAAAATATGTATCCCTAACAAAGTAATACATATCACAGTGCTTTGGAACATGTGCACGACAGATACTTAATATCGGTGGCCTGTAATTGTAACCTTTTTGTCAAAATCTTCAGACTTTGCATTTTGTTGTCAGACTAAACTCGTATTATAGAATGTCCTTATTTTTTTAAACATTTATAAATTAAAATATTGTTGACTTCGTTGATGTACATGGACCATTGTGAAACTGGACCTGCAAACGCTCGTCTGATGTTGAGTATGAGAATTTCTAACACAAACCTTTAAAACCTATACAGCAGTATCACATTCACAGAAATTATCAGTGCTGAAAACATCCACAATATTAAAGTTATGCATCTGCATTTTTTTTCATTTTTGCTTGTAATTTGTAACAAAAGGTTGACCATAATTTTTATAATAATTGCTTTCTCGTATAATAGTTTTCTTGATTATTACAAAGTGTAAAATCTGTATTCGTGATCGTTACAATCACTCTGTACAATCTTTATTCGTGATGATACCAAATTAAACGGTAAGTTTTCCCGATGATCACGTAATGTACGATATTGTTCACTATGATCACTAAGTGTACGGTCGTTATTTGTGATGAATAGATACTGTACTACCTTCTGTCGTGACGGTCAGTGTACGATACATTGTTTGTGACGATACCATTCTATATGATCTTTGTGTATGATGATCACTTAGTGAACCGTCTTTATTCGTGATGATCACCCGTGTAAGATCTGTATTACCCGTGATCACTTAGAGCACAGTCATTATTTGTACGGCCTTTATTCCCTACGATCACAAAATGTTTTTTTCTTGATCACTTAGTAACAGATCATCAACCCATTGCCCTACTGTACGATCTTTATCGAATATGATCACGTGATATCAAAATTGTAAGACATATTAATAAAGAGTCCTGATATTGCAATGGTGTGTGCTGCCATTGCTTGTGATAAGCTAAACAAAATCGTTGACGATTCAGACCGATAACGCTCAAGATCTATACTAAAAGTTGTTGTGTTGATGGTGTTTTTGTTGTGTTACGTCGTTGTGACGCCTGGTTGTGTTACGTCGTTGTGTGTCCTGGTTGTATTATGTTGTTGCAATGCTTCGTTGTTTCACAACGTCGTGACGCTTGGTCATGTTACGTCGTTGTTTTGTCTGGTTGTGTTACGTCCTTGTGTCGCCTAGTTGTGTTTCGTCGTTGTGTCGCCTAGTTGAGTTACGTCTTTGTGTCGCCTGTATGTGCAACGTCCTTGTGTCGCCTAGTTGTGTTTCGTCGTTGAGTCGCCTAGTTGTGTTTCGTCGTTGTGTCGCCTGGTTGAGTTACGTCGATGTGTCGTCATAACACCACACTAGAGTAATATCCATTTATAGTTATATACCTTACCCTACAACGTATTTCTCAATAAATCCTATGAACTTTTACTTTGTATGCAACATTATATTTGTTTCGCTTTTGTATGATTGATATAAAACGCACATTCTAACATGACACGCGCAGAGTTTTTTTATACACAAAACAAAATTCAGCGTTGTTAAACTATCGATAAACAACCCGAAAAAAGAGTTCAAAACTGTAGAATATACTTGGTATTGTCATTGCAGGAAATGTTGTCAGGTCATGTTAAAATCGAAATAGTTTTCACATAATCGTTGTGTATCGGTTAATAAACCCCGAGTTTAATTCATACGCATCTCCAAATCGTTGTTAATAAGCCGATAAACAACTCTATAAATCGAACAGTGTTTCTTTAATAATGTACGCAAAGCATGTCGGTTCCAAACAGACATGGAATGTTGTATTTAGTGGATATTTCGTATAAAAAAAAGTTGCAGTAGTGGGTCGGGAGATCGGTAGTTCGAACTGTTTTTTTTGTGTGTGTGTGCATATTCATTAGTTTTGCCAGATAGTGGTGAAAAACATCATACACATGTGAACGTAAATAGAAAATATTACAAATCAAACAGATTGCAGTCAGTGACGCATTTGTGTTAATTAATGTATAAAGGAACAGTGTTAGACCGCATGTACATGTATTTAATTTTCTTTATTAAAATTGAACTACATGCATATAATTATGTGTGCGTTTATTTTCTTTATTTGCATGTATTTATGCTGGCAAGACTATTCGTTTTCTAAAAATATGGTCCGTGAGTTATAAACATCATTTCCTTTCAACGTTTCTCCTGCTCAGGCGTCTGAATACGCTTGTTGGCCGATACCTACAAACCGGATGCGAGTGATTCCGTGTGACCGGTATACGTGCACCAAGCTTCTCGGCGACATCGAGTGCACGATCTCCTTGAAATAATCTATTGTGCACGTCTTCATATATTCTGGCGTTGTAAAGAAGCCGCGATTTATCTGCTTCTGCTGCTGATTAGCGCACCTTACATTCAAGTATTGTCTGGCCTGCCAAAAACTTTAAAACTTTTTGTTTCCCGATCGAACCGCAATAAGGCCACGACATGTTTTTGAAATTTGTGTGCATGAAACGTAACATGACAGGACTCTTCTGATATTGGCAGCGAAGTTTAAAGGGGCTTGTTCACAGAATGTTCATTTTTCAAATGCAAACCTGGTAAAACAACTGTTTTTGAGAAACAAATACTTGATACTGGTCTTGTATGACGTTGGTCTGAGATTACTCTTGTATTCGTAGCTCTGGTATTACGTGATTATATCATAACATAAGGACTAAGACATAATTATTGTGTTGTTTTGTTTTTCTGTCTGCTAAATGTGCGATCTTTTAGCGATAATTACTTATTGTACTATCTTTATTCGTGACGATTACTTAGTGTACGATCGTTATTCTTGTTGATTACTTAGTGTACGATCTTTATTCGTGATAATTACTTAGTGTTCGATCTTTATTAGTAATAACTACTTAGTGTACGATCTTTATTCGTGATAATTACTTAGTGTACTCTCTTTACTCGTGACGATTTCTTTGTGTACGATCTTTGTTCTTGATGTATACTTATTGTACGATCTTAATTCACGAAGATTATTTGTATATGATCTTTATTCGTGAGGAATACTTAATGCACGAGCTGTATTCGTAATTATTACTTCTTGTACGATCTTTAGGCTTGACAATTATAACTGTATGTTCTACCAAATCTAGCATTCCATATTTAAGAAAGAGACGATCTCGAATGCATGTTATTTAATAATTTATTTCACTTTGTATTAAATTGAGCAATATTGTGTATATAAACCTGTGAAAACAGATACAGTGATAAATAAAAAGCCCCATTGGTTTGTAGTGAAAAAATGTTCTTGTTATAACAAGAAACAGTCGTCGTGGTAGCGTTGTCAACCTATGTGTTCTTTAAATGTCGTTCTGGACCCGTATTCACAAATATATTCTGAGAATTAAGACGTAATAATAAAGAATATTTTTGAAACTGTTCTGTTAGCTTGAATCTTTCTTGGTATTCATCAACTCAAATTACGGCATTCTTTATTTAGAACGACTGGTAACGACAATAGCGCCGTTGGTACCCGGCATATTTGCGAACACAGAAATATTTTTTCTTGAGTCCGAGTCTAATCTTTATTCTTAAGTATATGGGATGTTGAATACGGGCTCAGATGTCATGTTCATGATTATTACTAGAAATGTGAATATGATATACATTTTGTTCAATCAAGCATGAGTGTCGAAAATATTGAATGGGCAATTGTTGACTCGACGTCGGAATCAGCAGTCGTGAGTTTCCTGCGATGTTACTAATTATTTTTGTAATGCATTCAAGTGCAGTTTGTTGCCGACCTTGAACATTTTAACAAAATAGAAAGCCTAGATAGTGTTAATCATGTTATTTGAAGCGTGAGAGACCGGGGTTTTATAAATTACAAATTATATTAGTTTGTACCCAAATCACACACACCTGCTTTATTGCTCGTTTTTTACTACTGTATATTCAGAATCGTTTGATCGTAAAAAAAATATGTCATAAGATATTAATTAATACTTTCTTGAAAGTTAATAAATTTAGCTTTTGTTTTAATATATTTTTGAACTCGTGTATTACAAATCTTTTCACAAAATTACGAATTATTTCAGAACAAAAAAAATAAACAGACTTAAGTTAACTAAAATTATTGGTGCACCACATCCACGTGTGTATCTTCGAACTTCTGCCCATTTTGAAGGTACAGATTTCAGCCTTTGCAATAACAGCAGATGACAATTGTAAGACACATGTTTTCATCCATCGTCATAACTTTTAATGCAAACATTACAAAATTATTCGATTTTAATATTAAACTTAGAGAATAATTTTCGATTTATCGTTGTTTATCGGCCAATAAACAACGATTTGTTGTTCTAATGCGTAGAATTTCAACCATGAGGGCGTAAGCCCGAATTGTTTAATAGCGAAGCATCAGAAAGACCAAATGATTTCGATTCTAACATGATTTGACATATATTTTTGCAATTGTTTTCCCCAATATAAACTACTTTTTAATTAACTCCTCTCAAAATCGGAACTTCTTTCTGCGTTGTTTATTGGTTAGATTAACGACTATTTTGTTCTTTGTCTAGAGAAAAAAATAGCGAGTATCATTTTAGAATATATTATAACCTGGTGACAAAGCAGATTTATACAATGAAAACATAATAATATTATGAAAATTGATGATTTAAGAAATAGTTTTCGATTGAGCGTTGTTTATTAGCTTATACACACTTTGGAATTATGATCAAAAGGAATCGACACACGCTCTCGGGGTTGATTAACCGCCCACCAAAACGAAAACCCGTACGATAATAAAATGCGAATATTATTTCTATTTTCGCATGATGTGACAAATGAACTCTGCAACTATCTATATTCTACAGTGTTCCGAGCATGTTCACGTTACATAAGTTTCCTTTATAATGAGTGAACAAATGACGTCAGTTTTTAGACTGTTTGTTAACGTTGTTTATTTAAAATTCTAACACGACACGCGGCTAGTTTTCCATTGATAAAGAAGGAAAATAGGCGTGGGCTATTCTGCAACAAATTATGGACGGAGTGATATGTTTTGAAAATAGTTCCGGAATTTCGAAGAAATTGTTCCGTAAAATGCACGTGCGTAAACGCGCGATAGCAAAATTGTGACAAACAAATCATTTCTGGATTATGTAGCGCAATAAAACCACAATTGTGCTACTTTATATTTAAGTTCAAAAAACACGTTTACGTTTTGTTAATATGCTTTTAATTTGTACTTGTTAACATAATATTTTCACTGTATTTATCATTAAGAATGGCGGCATTTGCTCAATGTTTATCAATGAAGCTGACGTCATTTTGAATTATTATTTATTGACGTCACATAAACGCACAAGTGAATGTAGCCTTCTTTGCGCAAAATGGGCGGTGTTTAGATAAATATAGTTCTCATTCATAACCTTTACAAATACAGACGACTGATATATCAGATCGTGTAAGAAACTAAATAATTGACGGGTAAGCATTTGTTATTGCGGTAATAACCAACGGTGTTTCGTTCCGATGCCTGTTATCAAATCACTCGGCTATCGCCCTCGTGGTTTAATTCTACGCAACAACAAGAACAACAACAATAAAGTCAGTGGTGTAATGGATATGGTGTCCGCCGTGCGATCGGTGGGTCGTGTGTTCGATCCCTACTCGTGGAGAGTTTCAATGATTTCTTTCATCTCTCTCCTACTGGTACTGGTTTTACCCAGGAAACCGACTCGAGAGCGTCTCAGTAAGTCTCAGGCTTTGCCACAATCCAGCTCAAATAGATAGGTTTAAACTTACCCTAACAACAACTATAAAAATAATGTTTAGGCCTAATATATCAATCATGATAGTATAATAGTATTACACTCAAGTTATTTACAACTTTATCATATTCCTCGCACATTTTTTTCCAATCTTTTTATTTACTTTACTTTTCAGGAACCGTATTCCAGAAACATCTTTAGTTAAATTAAATTGAATTAACAGCAGTTATTAATAAGTTTACAATTAAAAAAAAACACTTAGCACAAAGCCATCTAAATATGAAATAAACAGTTTATAAAAAATATATGATTTTAAGGTTACAGATAAGATTTTAGTTGAGGTTTCTGGAATAGGGCCCCTGATAATCACAATGCAATATATTATCAGTCGTCCTAATTGTTTTGTATGTTTACATCTGGATGTATTCTGATTGGTCAGTTTCGTCTGCCAAAGCTGCAACATGTAAAACATATGGTGGCTGATTTCTGCCATGTCGTTTTGGAGTGTTGGCGCCTTTCAAGGGAACCAGAACGACAACACGACACTTAAATATCTCGTTATAGCGGTCCTTATTTGGCGTGTTGGCGCCTCAGATTTGTCGTTCTGGCGTTCTGGCGGTTTAATGGGCGCCAGAACGACAATTAAGCGCGCCGATACGATACGCTAAGCATGCACGCCAAAACGAAAGGACGACAAATACCTTATTTCTCGTATCGGCGCGCTTTTTGTCGTGCTGGCGTGTCGGCGCGTTGGCGTCCTTCGAACCAGCCAGAACGCCAGAACGACAAATCTGAGGTGCCAGCACGCCAAATAAGGACCGCTATAACGAGATATTTAAGTGTCGTGTTTTCGTTCTGGCGCTTACAAATTTGTCGTATTGTCGCCAAATAATGGGCACTAGAGCGATAGATTTATGTGTCTTGTTGTCGTTCTGGCGGGTACAAACTTGTCGTATTGGCGCTCTTACTTTGTCGTTCTGGCGTGTTGGCGCGTTTGAAGGGCGCCAAAACGACAAGTACCTTTATTTGTCGTTTCGGCGCGTATTTTTGTCGTTCTGACGTGTCGGCATGTTGGCGCCCCTCACGCCAGAACGATATGGCAGAAATCAGCCACCATAAAAACACGTGCAAGCAGATCGTGACATTATTGTAATCAGGGGCGTAGTTAGACCGAATTTGACTATACCGTACTCACAGTAAAAATGTTAATTTACGCGTGTTTCGTTTAGTAAGTATTCCAACCCATACAAATATTTATGTAATAATGTAAATGTAAAGAGTATATAAAACATATTTAATCCGATAGATGATACAATGTTATTGTTATTGTATTTCAATATTGTTCATTTCATTTGCCTTTTTTATAGCTTTGTAAGCATAAGGTGCGAAATTAACTTTGCCTATTTACGCCCCTGGTAATCCGATTTGTTTTTACTATTTCGATATAACAAATCTACTCTGGGCGTTTTCCACGTGGATTTCAGTAAGCGCTCTTTTGTTTCACAGTTGATTGCGTAAAATTTGCATCGTGGTTTTTGATTGGGTTCCTTATTTTGAAAAATCGATTTTGATTTGGAGATGTTTACTGCGAACGAATACATTGAAAAAAGGCGCGAACGCACCATTTGTTCGTTGTTCTCGAGCAAGTTGGATGTCATACAGTCTGTCACAGCGAACTACTTCAGCTTAGAACTCCAAACATGAGGTTATAATGGCTATCACGTAAATGTAAGTCTTATACATGTTATATTTTCAGTTTGTATAAATGAGACTTCGAATAGTTTTATTCAGTTTAATTTAACATTAAAGATTGTGAAATATGTGTGCACTGCTATTTTGTGCATTAATTGAGTGATTTATTTCTATTTATATAGCATTTCATTCTAGCGAGATGTTATAGTGTGTATTTTTGTAAAATGTGCACTTGCAACTCGAATTTGAATTTATAAAATCTTGAAACACATGCTACACGTATTTACACAACTTTGTACAGATAAACTTCTTTTCGAACATAGTACTGTTTTATGTTTGCCATGTTTTGGTAGCATAGACACATTTTATGTTTATTACATACACATTTCTTGTTCTAACCTCCATATTTTATATGTCACGTGATCCAAAGACGCCAATAAGCATCTGTCTCTTAGAGACGTTTTCTTCCGGTTACAGTCCATGGGCCACCAAGTAGACAGGTTTTATCGATCTCGTGCAGACGCATGCCTCGCTTTGACGGTGCTCCTGTTTCGAAACGATTGCGGAAACGAGGATGGTTGCTATTGGATACCAGCAATAGATAAGTCATAATAGAATCACCTATTCACGTTATTTGAAAGTGTAATGTTGAATTAAGGCAACATTTAATAAAAATTGATTATATCTTTTAACTAGATAGTTTGAACTATTCTTAAGCGTCTAATGCATTATTGCGTTAAATATACCCTTTCTAAATTGTGTACATAAATGCCAGCTTTAACTCAAAATTCGGGTTTGGCGTGTACCAGAATTTGACTTGATACATAGACATTTACGTTATTTAGATTAACATTTGTTTTTAACTATATAAATGTTAAAGTCGGAAAAGTAGAGCGTTTGTTTCAATGAATTCTCAAACCAATACCCTGTCAAATCAGGCGACAAGATGGAAAGGGCGCCCCCACCCTGCCGTCTGGCTTGTCAAGGGCATTACCTGGGAGTTCAAAGGAATAAATACGAGTCTTTTCTGATGTTCATTAAATGGGATGGAATAGAGATACTTAAAGATCAAATGCCAAAGTTTAAGTTGTCATTTATGTTTATAATAAAATTGATGATAATACTTGTATATATAACATATTTTTATCATAGTTACGTGTATCCACAATAATTTGATACAAAGTGTTTTATTGATGTGTCTATGTATTTCTGGTTTGTATTTCAGATGCGGTGACCAAAGTGATCGCTATGCTGCTGAAATGCCGCCTCTTCGACCTCCAAAGTGACCGCTATGCTGCTGAAGTTCCGTCTCTTCGACCTCTACTCCAGCGATGCTTAGGACAATAAGAAGGCATTGCGGACCAGAACCTGATGCAGACGACAATGATGGCGGCGTTAGCACGAGCTAAGTTTTATTTTTATTCTGTTGATGGCTGAGAATTTTCAGACTTAGCAGACAATAGCCGATGCTCGGTGCAGACAGGCTGTCAACATGCAGGGTTCGATGTATAAGACGACCGGAAATAGATGCAGTCGACAATGGATGATGGCGACGAACTAAGCTAAGTGTTATTTGTCTGTTATAAATGTAATCCCATAAGATATATTACTTCTAAGAATATGCATCTTAGTTGATTCCGTAAGATACCCAAAATCAATTTGCAATTTCGATAAAAACACGTGTGTGTACACGAGCTGCTGAAAATTGTAATTTCAAGTAATTCGGTGTCACGTGAATCAAAATTCCCAGGTCGCGCGTGGTTTTTATTAAATATTCATTGATTTCGAATTCCGTTATGCACAATGTCTCTTATGGCAGAAGATATAAACGAACTGTTTGTTGTATGCCTACTTTCAGACGATGCAGGCGACAATCCAAGCTGGATGCAGACGACAATCATGCTACAATGACGACAAAGACGCATGCGCAAGAAAGTAAGTGAGGACAACAATATGAAAATAAAAACCAACTGATTCGATGACTTTGGGCGGTAAATTGTTGTTTTTTTCGCGTGACATTAAAATATTGGAATTAAGTTGCGGAAGAACAAAATTGTGATTCTATCGATTAAATTGAATTGCTGTTTTATGGCCCCGGCATCTTGATGCGGGATGCATATAGTGATTGTCCTGTCCGTTCTTCCGTCCGTCAATCCGTCCTTCCGTCCGTGACAAGGTTAAGTAGATTGTACCGTTTCGTCTAACACCAACACCGCTTACTACAACACTTGGATACGTACACAGTTGTTTCTTATGGCCATTTCCTATCCACCCATATCACCCAACATCACTTTGACCCTGACTTTGACCTAATTTGCACTTAGAATAATTTAAATGTGCTGTTTCTTGGTTAACTAGAATTTACCAGTATGTCTAGCACCAACAAAGCTTGCTACAACACTTGGATTATTACACAGTTGTTACTTATGACCGTACCCAATGCACCCATATCAGCCAACCTCACTTTGACCTTGACCTAATTTGGACTAAGAAATGAGCTATCCAGCAACAACAGGGGACATGTGTCGTTATCAAACACAGAATCTTGTTGTTTTTACTAATGATGCGTTTATTTAAAATGTAATTCGTTTAAAGTAAACATTTTATTGAATGGCAGTAACGGTCTATATATATCAAGTTTTAGTATTGTTTTTGTAATTGTTGACGAAATTCAACGAGCTAATTGATATACGGCCTGCTTTCAGACGTCAATGCCGGTGCAGACGACAAAATTGATTCCGTGACGACCATGACGCACGCGATGGAAACCAATGGAGGACATCACGATAATGAACACCAATTGATTCGACGAGCGTGGACGGTAACTTTTTTTTATAATTTTAAACTGTTCTTACTGTTTTTCGCGTGATAATATTTATAATAAAATCATTGCTTTGTGGAAGATAATTAACATGGCTCTTTATTCAATACGTTGAATTTCACTAGTTTGTGAATTGTTTTGGTCATACATTTAACGATACTGTGCGGTGAAAACGGTCAGTACACAAAACCTATTGTATTGTATCTTTAATTGTTAACACTCTAGGTTGCCTAGTATGATCATGTTTATTTTATTATGTTACAAGCCTTTGTAGCACCCATAAGACAGATCCAAGGACAACCACACCCCTTTACCGAGGACAACATTATCCTGTTACCGAGAACAACCACACCCTGTTACCGAAGGCAACCATATATTGTTACCGAGGGCAAACACACCCCGTTAACGAGAACAACCACACCCCGTTACCGAGGACAACCACACCCGGCTGCTTAGGAAATCTTCCCCCCTTTGCCGACGACAACAACACCCCGTTGCCAAAAATAACACCCAATTACCAACAACAAAACACCCGTTGCCCAGAACGATAGCACCACGTTACCAACAACAACAACACCCAGTTAATAACAACAACACCCCGTTGCCGAGGACAACAAAATCTCTTTGCCAGCAACACCAACATCCCGTTACCGAGGACAACCACACCCCGTTGCCAAGGACAACAACACCCTGTTGCCAACAACACCCTGTTACTAACAACAATACACAGCTCCCGAGGACAACAACACCACACGTTACAAAGGACAACAACACCCCGTTGCCTACACCCCCTAGCCGAGGACAACAAAATCCGGTTGCCAACAACACCCTTACCGAAGACAACCATACCCAGTTACACAGGGCAACCACATACCGTAGCCAACAACTCCCCGATCCTAGCAACATCCCGTTGTCGAGGACAACAACACCCTGTTACCAGCAACAACACACCTTTGTCAACAACACCCCGTTTCTGAGGACAGTCTTATTCCGTTGCTTAAAATAACACCTCGTTGCCAACAACAACAACACTCAGTTACCGAGGACAACAACCCGTTGCCAACAACACACCCCGTTACCAGCAACAACACCCCGTTGCCAACAGAAACACTATGATGTCAGCAACAAAAGCGCCCCCTTGCCGACGACGAGTTACTTCGATTTAGACGACCTGTTTACGATGCAGTGGACAGTCGGAACTCCTTGCAGACAGCATACAATGACGCATGCGGAAGCGACCAGCTCAGTACAATAAGACAACAGCAATACAAAAGAACGTAATAACAACTACCGTAAATTGTTATATGTTTTAGCGTACAATATAATTATTATCCTGCTATTCGTACGGTAATGCAATATAACGTTGTTTTGAGGAAAGAAAAAAACTCGTACGTTGTTTCATTTTAATAATCCAGATAAAATCGTCAGTTATTCGATAAGGTTAAAATATTAAAACATTTGTATAAACCATACTATATTAATATTATTACTCCTATTATTATCATTATTCATATGAACGCACATCAACTTGTTTCAGACGACAACCCGATCCCAATGCAGACCAAGACAACCAGATCCCGTTGCCGAAGACAACAACACCCCGTTGCCGAGGACAACAACGCCCCGTTGCCGAGGACAACAATGCCTTCTTACCGAAGACAACCACACCCCGTTACCGAGGACAATCACACCCCGTTGCCGAAGACAACAATTCCTTGTTGCCGAGGACAACCACACCCCGTTGCCGATGACAACCACACCCCCTTGCCGACAACAATCACACCCCTTGCCGAAGACAACCACATCCTATTGCGGAGGACAACCACACCCCCTTGCCGAAGACAACCACACCCCCTTGCCGAGGACAACCACACCCCATTGCCGAAGACAACCGCAGCCTATAGCTGAGGACAACCACACCCCCTTGCCGAGGACAACCACCCACCCTTGCCGAGGACAACCACACCCCCTTGCCGAAGACAACCACATCCTATTGCTGAGGTCAACCACATGCCGTTACCGAAGAAAAAACACCCCGTTGCCGACGACACCCACACCCCCTGGCCGAGGACAACCACATCCCGTTGCCGAGGACAACCACACCCCATTGCCGAGGACAACCACACCATGTTGCCGAGGACAATCACATCCCCGTTACCAAAGACAACCCAAACCCGTTACCGAGGACAACCTTACCCCGTTACATAGGACAACCATGTCCCGTTGCCGACGACAACCACGCCCCGTTGCCGACGACAACCACGCCCCGTTGCCAACAACACCTCGTTGCCAACAAAAACAACACCCCGTAGCCAACAAAAACAGCACCTCGTTGCCAACAAAAACAACACCCCGTTGCCAAAAACACTTGGTTGCCAACAACACCCCGTTGCCGAGGAGAATCACACCCGAGGACAATCACAACCGAGGACAATCATACGCCGTTGCCAAGGACAATCATACCCAGCTGCGGACGATAAGTACAATAACACAACAAAAACAGAACGACAGGACAAATACAGTAAATGTTGATATATTGTTTGCTATATAATATATTTTCCTGGTTTTCATACGGCAATACAATATTATTTTGTTTTGGCACAAGACAAAAACATAGTTTTATTTTAATACTCTTAATAAAAGTTTCAGTTCTTTTTCTTTAATAAAGAATAAAGTGCTTGTTCTAAACCTCCACATTTATATGTAACGTGATCCCAAACAATACAACGTTCATCGGTCTCCTATTGACGCTTTCTTCCTGTTACAGTTTTTGTGCCGCCAAGTTGACAGATTTCATCGACCTCGTGCAGACGCATTGCTCGTTTCGACGGTGGCCCCGTTTCGAAACGATTGCGGAAACGAGGCCGGTTGCTATTGGAAACCAACAACAGATAAGTTATATTGAAATCACATGTTCATGTCATTTACAAGTCTCAATTTGGATTAATGGCACTACCTCTCAAATGAATTAAAAACTGTGAAATCTTTATTGTATAATGTATTAATCCGTTCGTTTAAAAGTATTAATTTAAGATCGCTTTGTCGAGTCCGTTTTCTGGGTAGAACCAGTACTTGGTGTATGTTGAGAAAAATCATTCGAACGCTTCCAAGTAGGGATCGAACTCGCGATCTCCCTAACGCAAGACGGATACCTTTGCAGCACTGCCACATCTATTAATCCGTTAAATATACACTTTCTAAATTGACTTTGTGTACGCAAATGGCAGCTTTGACTCAAAATTCGGTATTGGGATGTAAAAATAATGTCATGTTTTTATAAATGGACGACATTTATCTGTTTTATTAAGTTTTAAACTTTAGTTTAACTGTATTTTTTTTTTGTCGGAAAAGAGGAATGTTTGTTTCTGTGAATTCTCAAACCTAGGCCCGGTCAAATCAGGCGACAAGATGGATAGGGCGCCCCCACCCTGTCATCGAGCTTGTCCGGGTCATGACCTGTGAAAAGGAATAAATACGAGTCTTTTTTGACAATAAAAACATCGGGATTGACAAAACATTTAGATACTTGCGTCGAAAGTCTTAGTTGCCATTTGCGTTAATTAGAATAATTATAATAACAGACTGTAGGTTAATATTTTATAGCAATGAGCACAATGCAGTATAAAACAAGATTGTGGCATTCAAGAAAATACGCAATAAATTATTGATTTGTTTTATTTCAGCGAGATATCGAGATACCAAGTGATTGATATGCTGCAGAAGTGATGTTTCTCCGAGCTCGATACTGACGACACCCCAAGGTCCGTTTTGTCCCATGCAAACGACAGTCAAAGTTTAAGACATGCGACAATGACCCAAGGTAGGTCTTATTTGTATATGGGTGATGACTATTTTCAGATAATCATGCAGGAAACCAGAGCAGGATAAAAACAAGTACCATCATTCGATGCAGACACCAACCATAGTCCTGTGCAAACAAGAGTTTCATGCAGACGACAGTGAATGGCGAAGACAATCCGAGCTAAGTTTTATGTTTCTACTGTTTGTAAGAAAGAGTTCCGTGCTGACAGTCAATAGTTCTATGTCAAAGACAATCAGGAGCCAATGCCGACGACAATCCAAGCAAGATAAATACAGCAAAATTAACTGCCCGTGAGTTCCGCAAGATCAACTTTATGTTTCTGCTAATTTCATGATTTAGCTACACACATTATGATAGTTTTAAATGGTCGGTTTAAACATTAAAATTTATCTAGAGAGAGATAAATAGCGGAACGATGAACGACGAAAATGTAGGCTGGCAATAACAAAATTGTAGAATGTTTATTTTGTAATGTGTTCATTAATGCACAAATCCGTCCCATTTTTAGATAATTTCAGCAGAAACGAGTGTAGTAGTTGAAAGCCCGAGTCCGTTTCCTGGGTAGAACCAATACTTGGTGTCTTTTTTTAGAAAGTTCTTTTGAACGCTCCCCGGGTAAGGATGAACTCCAGATCTTTCGATTGCAAGGCGGTTAGTCGGACACCATATTAATTAAACCACAGAGATTTTAAGTGGTTCGTTAAAATTTAAAAATGAAAATTGAGAAATGATTTGTTATGAAAGAATATAGGCTGGCAATAACACTATTTTGTAATAGAGATAACGAGCATTGTCGTAAAGTGTTTTTTTTTATTTTCAAGTATAAGAATAAAAGCCGGGTTTTGCGAAAGATCGGCGTTATATTTCTGTTAATTTATTTTGGTTGTACTATTGATTAGAATTCTAGTTTAGTTTTAACTTATTTAAGCACGATTTTGTCGAACGCCTGCGCTTGGTGAGACGCCTTTAAGTCCGTTTTGTGGGTATTGCCTGTACTTTGGTGTCTTTATGAAAAGTTTTTTCGAACTCAGGACCTCCGAAGCGCAAGGCGGACACCATATCAACCACACCATTGCGACACCGCTGTGATTTCAGGTGATTCGTTAAAACTTTGTAATGTATATGGAGATATTAATTGCAAAACGATGAACAGCGAAACATAAGCTCGCGATAAAAAAGTTTAATTTTTAAATTGTAATTATTTTTCTCTTAATGTGAAATATTTGTTCCATTTCCTTGTTTTCTGCAATTTTAGAGTATTTGGTAGCAGACAAGAACACAAGATAGACAATAACAATGACGCATGCGCGGGAAACAAATGGAGGACAACAAAAACTGGTTTACCGAGCATTGAAAAGCCGTGATTTGCGTAAGATCAACGTTATGTTTCTGTTGATTTCATGTTTTGGTTGTACTTATATGAGAATTTAAGTTTAGTTTAAAAATAGTTAAGCTCGATTGTGTCGAAAGCCTCAGCTTAGTAAGACACTTTCCAAACCGTTTTCTGGGTAGAGCCAGTAGTTGGGTGCCTTTTTGAGAAATTTCTTCCGAAAGGCTTCCCGGGTAGAGATCAAACTCTGGACCTCCCGATCGTAAGGCGGACACCATATCAACTACACCACTGCCACCCAAATTGATTGGTTAAATCTTGGTTAAAATATTAAGTGACTAACCAAACGATAAATAACGAAAAACAGAGGCTTGAAATTGTGTAGTTGTCCACTTAATGTGAAAATAGTTCATGTCTACAACTCGAGACCGATGCAGACGAAAGCCGGAGCTCCATCCACAGTCTCCACTCACTCGTTGCGCATGCGCAGGAGACTGTTAAGGACAATAGCGACACAACGGAAACCAACAGACCTAACGAGCATCAAAGGTAAATTTCTGTCACAATTCTTCACTATAATTCAGGGTTGTTCCTTTTCTTCTGTTTGCATGTTAACGTTTATAAACAAATTATGCTTACATTTGCTGGATTACAAAATGTTAACTTTTGTGAATATAATATACGATTGTAAAAATAAGTTGTATTAATAAATATACATACTGTTGTCGAAATCTTACAATGATTCATCAAAATTGTAAACATGATTGTAACGATAGATACAAATAATGGTGATGATGTTGATTATGTCTTCATGGTGTTATGTTATGATATTGTTATGGTGATACTTTAGACTACATTAGCGAAAGATTCCGGCGACAGTCTGCGGACGATGCCGGCGATAAGCAGCGGACGATGCCAACGACAAGCAGCGGACGATGCCGATTAGCATAAATGGTAATTTTTTTATCAATAGTATTTTCATGAATTACGGTCAATATCACATAGCTTCATTTGTTTTATTTTTAAGACCTGTATTTGTTAAGACTGATTTAAAAGTGATTTTCAGGGGTCATGGTTATTTGAGAATGTTAGCTTTTTTGATTAAAATACATGTATACGATATAGTCATGGGAATATCAATTGTAGAAATAAGTTGTATTTGTAAATGTATAAACTGTTGTCCAACATTTACAATGATTGATTGAAAATTAAAAAATATTGTAACGATATTCAACTAATGATGATAGTGATTATGTCTTGATAGTGTCATGTTATGATGTTGTTATGATGATGCTTGTGATGATATTGATGATAGTCTTCTCGATGAGGACTATTCCGGCGACAACCTACGGACGATTCCGACGACAACCTACGGACGATTCCGGCGACTATCAGCGGACGATACACGTGACCACCAGCGGACGATACCTTCGACAACAAGCGGACGATGCCGGCGACAACCAGCGGACGATGCCGGCGACAACCAGAGGACGATGTCGGCGACAAACAGCGGACGATGCCGGCGACAACCAGCGAACAATGCCGGTGACTGGTTGTCGCGGGCGATGCCGGCGAAAACCAGTGGGAGATTCCGGCGACAATCAGCGGACGATTCCGGCGACAATCAGCGGACGATTCCGGCGACAACCAGCGAACGATTCCGGCGACAATCAGCGGATGATTCCGGCGACAATCAGCGGATGATTCCGGCGACAATCAGCGGATGATTCCGGCGACAATCAGCGTTCGATTCCTCCGACAATCAGCGGTCGTTTCAGGCGACAATCTGCGGACGATGCCGGCGACAACCAGCGGACGATGCCGGCGACAACCAGCGGACGATGCCGGCAACAACCGGCGGACGATTTCGGCGAAAACCAGCGAACGATGCAGCAAGGAGCATAAATGGTGATTTTGTAATAGTGTATTTTCAAGAATTCACGTGAAATATAGCTTGATGTAGAAAACGATCAATTATCAATGATATGCAGTTTTATAAAATGTTGTAAAAATGCGATGCCATGCAAAATATTATAGAACGTTTGTACAATATTTGATAATCACATAAATGTTAAACGATAGAGCATGGTTTCACCGTGTGGTAAAACGATGATTTAGATGGAAAAAAGAATGATGATAATGATGATGATGATTATGATGATGATGAAGATTATTAATGTTTTTAGCTCGACTATTCGAAGAATAGGAGAGCTTTCCTACTACCTCCGGCGTCGGCGTCCGCGTCTGAATTTGGTTAAAGTTTATATTCAAAAGTTTTGTAACTTCAAAACTTACACAAGTTATTCACTTGAAACTTGGAATATAGCCTTGTCATCAACTCCAGTGCCATGGGTAACATTCCGTGTAACTCGGGGGCAACAGTCCCTATAACTCTGTTTTGTATTTTGACAATAGTTATGCTCCTTTTTCACATAGATTTTCAGGTTAAAGTTGATATTCAACAGTTTTGTTACTGCGGAACTACTAGTAATACACTTGAAACTTGGAATATGCCTTTGTCATCAACTCCGGTGCCATGGGTAACATTCCGTAAAACTCTGTTATGTATTTTGTCAGAGTTATGCTCCTTTTTCACATAGATTTTCAGGTTAAAGTTTATATTCAACAGTTTTGTTACTGCTGAACTACAAGTAATACACTTGAAACTTGGAATATGCCTTTGTCATCAACTCCGGTGCCATGGGTAACATTCTGTATAACTCTGTTTTGTATTTTGTCAGAGTTATGCATAGATTTTTCTCGTTAAAGTTTATATTCAAAAGTTTTGTAACTTCAGAACTACATAAGGTATTCACTATAAGATAGAATCATACCTTTATCATCAACTCCAGTATCAGGGGCAACCTCCATATAACTCTGTTTTGCATTATGACAATGTTATGCCCCTTTTCATATAGATTTTCTTGTTAAAATGTATATTCAAAACTCTTATAACTTAAAGACTACACACGTTATTAACTACATAACGTCGAAACTTGGAAGAACTTAATAATTGCAATAACTCAGTGTTGTTTTTCAATACATTTATGACGCTTCCACTTTCCAGAAATATGTAACAACTGAAATACTTCGAATAGTCGAGCGCGCTGTCCTCTGACAGCTCTTGTTTATTGATACACACGAAAGAACGTCGAAATCGGTGTTCATCTATTTTGTTTTATTTTCTTGCAGAAATGCCTCGAGTGGAAAAGCGCAACTGAGTTATGAAAAAGATGGAAGAACAACAAATGGTCTAAAACTCGTGTCAGTTGAAGAACAAAAGAACAGATGAGTGAAGCGTCATAGGAAAACGGACAATTAACTGTGTACAACTCCGAAAATTTAACAACAACAAATGATCAGTACGTAAAATACAAACAGACGAACAAATATTTTATAGACGAATTCAAACCAGTACATTGCCATTTATACGTGATACTTTTATGCTAGTAATCAACACGTCATTGAAACATTAAATTCGATATTAGACTTGTGCGAAATATGTTATTCATTTTTCCAATGTAACACAGAGGTTGGATTGGAAACAAGGAAACGAATTGAACTGACATTACCATTGAAATTAAGCATCGCTAAATATTCTGTGTACACTGTTTTAGATATTTGTTTATCCAAAGATTCCACGTGTTAATTAGAACAAATACAGTATTTATACTAGTTTGTAAACCTAGGCCAAAAAAAAATTGTGTGTTTCGGGCAACAGTCTTCAACAAGTTAAGTAGGGTCGGGATTTATTATTTTTATTTTTTGTTAACTGACACATTTCGGTCAGAAAAAAACATTGAACATTTTCTAAAATCTGACGAATATGGATTTCACGGTAAACAATCGTGCCTAAAAACTTTAGTTTCGGTGGCTTTTCGCTAGGTAGTGTCGGTTGCCCGAAGCACAGAATTTTTTGTTTTTACCCAATTTACAATATTGCAACATATATAGTTGCATAAATGCAATTAACAAAATAATCAAGCTAGTTTTTAATCACCAAATAGTTTTAGTCTGTACAGAATGCATGTATATACGTTGACTTGGCAATTTGTTTAGGTTATACACCACTAATAATCGATGCAAAAGTCGACACTAGAAGTTTTTTTTATTCTGTATTAAAGTGTTTCTTTCGTTGATTGTATCGTTTTCTGTTTGATTTTTATTTGTAGTCACTTTCATTTGCTTTTTAAAAAAAAATGTATACGAAAGATCGTACATACACACTTGAAAAGTTATAACTTCTTTTACATCGTTATGCACTTTCAAGTTGTTAATAGTAGCAGTTAGGTGTTATGTATTTAATATGTAATAAAGCCCAGCATTGAACAATGAAACATGACAAAACATTTTACTAGGTTATGTGTTTTATTTATTTTTACGTTACTGATTACTTACTTTACAGATTAAAGACACCGAATCCTTATTGAATATCAGCATTTTTAACAACTGTCATGTATGTAGAGATTAAACGAAATTACAAAAAAAGAATAGGTTTTGACGACTAGTCAAGACGTTTTTACAAGCTGAATAATTCATTTGTTTACAGGGTTGGCGTTTTGTTATTAAGTAAAATTGTGAAATCTTTCATTTACGGAATACTATACGAACGAAGAAAATTGTGTTGAGAAAATGCTTAATGCGTTCACAGAAAATATATATTTTAAATTTATAGTTTATGCTCAATGCAGATTAGGTGGCTTTAATTACACGTTGACATTTTAGCTGCGTTATAATTTGTGTGTTTTAGTATTTCTATCAATATGAACGTTATTTTTTGTAATACAGAGATGAAATGCAAATTAATGAAACAACACAAATACTAAGCAGCAGCCATAAACACAACCAAACCGGCAACATATTTTTCCACAACAAACAACATATTGCTGTAACTACACGAATAACAAGAGCAACAGCTATTTCTACTACTACTAACAATCTATTGCTATTATTACGTCTGCTAACATTACTACTATTTCCATTCGACCTTTGTTGCTGCTGCTGCTGCGCTACAATTGCTGCTGCTATTGCATATACTGCTGCTGCGACTACTGCTGCTGCTGCTGTTGATACTTCTACAACTACTGCTGCAACTGCCGATGAAGCTGCTACAGTTGGCAACTACTGTTGCTAATCATAATAATAATAATAATAATAATAATGACAATAAAAATACAATTATACAAATAAAATAAATGAAGAAAATGAATAAGTAAATAAATAAATAAAAATTCAATAGATACAATAATTATAACTACAGTAAGAATAATAATATAAAACTAGGGTAGGCTAAACAAGGAGATCGGATGGCCCGAGTAGTTGCTGTGGGAGTGTGGGGCGACTTGGGAGAGAGGTGTGGTTAGTTTTCTGTAGGGTAGTGTAAGGTAGACGGTGCCTCTGGTCTGGCTAGCCTTGTTTGCCGAGAAAAAAACATTGAAACGGTTCAAATCAGTTGGACGTCAATATGTAACATGTAAATAAAAAATAAAAACTGTCGAAATAAAAGAAAAAATAATATAAAACTAAAATTCCTGAAATAATAAATGTATTATATTAATCAAATAAAAAGATAACCTATTTTTTTAAATGCAACAGCTGCTGCTTTCTGTTGCTGCTTCTACCTATGCAACTACTGCAGCTTGAACTACTATTGCAACTACTGAAACTACTGATGCTTCTACTGCTGTAGCTGCTACTTCTACAACTGTTTCTGCTGCTAATACTGCTGCTGCTACAGTTGCAACTGCTACCATTGTTGCAGCTACTACTACTGTTAAACCTGCTACTGCCGCTGCTGCTGCTGCTGTTACATCTACTGATGGTGCTAATGCATCTGCTGCTGGAGATGCTGCTGCTACTACTGCTACTGCTGCAGCTACTGCTGCTACTGCTTCTGATACATCTGCAGCTGCTACTATTGCTGCTACTACTATTGCTGCTACTACTATTGTTGCTGCTACTGCTACTGTTGCTTTAACTACTGCCTCAATTCTGCTACTAACAACGCATCTACGTCTACTTCCCCTATTTACTTCTACTATTAACATTAATACCAACTACTATCACTGCTGCTGTTGTTTTTCCTGGTAAAACTTGTTATAAATTACTGATTAGTGTACTTTCCTAGGCTGAATTTCGGACATTTATCGATTTCATGATTACTTTTATCGCAGCATTAGATGATTTTAATAGATTTGATCGTTCCTTTACTATGTTAACCCAAACCTTTTTTTTTTATCTCCGCCAATGTGGTTATGTTGTTGCTGGCATTTGTTTGTTTGTTTGTCTATATATTAATAAGCAACTTCTACATATTAATGCGCAACTTCATGCAAAAAGCTATAATGGATTTGCATGCAATTTTGTAGGAAGGTGAAAATGGGTCAGTGGTTAGATATTGGTGGTGATCCGGATCATCGTCTGGATCTAGGATATTTGAATTCATAGGAAATTGGATAAGAGAGCTAACCAAACACTGAAAAAGTCCATTGTTATGTAGGGTTAGTGGAGGTCTGTGCTCTTCAGATGCATTTTAATTTACATATAAGAAAACATGAAAATTAAATAAGTTTTTACTTTTGTTAGTGTAATGTTCTAATGTTACTATTCTGGACTCTTAGAGGGATGGTTTATTCAAGACCCAACAGGGATTAGTTTTCTAGCAAGTTTATTCGGTACTACTATCAAAGACGAACTGATCACAAAACAAGCATCTAAAATATATAGCAAGCATCTTATTCGCCGCGCCTGGCTGTAGGCGGAGCTTATCAGGCATCGCCGAGTAGCTTACCATTACAGTTAGCACAATTTGTGTCTTAATTGCTTTCATTATTAGTTATTTTTCCACTGGATTATATAAAACATGTTTAATATGTTCATATATTTTCTATTTGTATTTTTAGTTTATATTTTTGTTTACAGTTTACATGTTGCATGTAACGTTAAAGGGGTTTATCTACGGTAGATCGACAATTACATTTGCAAAAATAAAGTTCATTAACAGAAAATTAATATTGAAGCATTGTTAAATATGATGTCATTGTGTCTATAAACAGTTGACCAATATATTTAATTTCAATATTTACTAGGCAAATCTCCCAACGCATATTTATATTTGACCATAAAACCTTATTCATAAATATATATAAATAAACTTTTCAGACATTACTGCCATTTATCAAATCTTTTCAACATAATAATTATTGGTAAAATTGATCGGTCAGCTAAGGTTATTGTGTTTGACCCATTTGTTGTTTCCGCTTCCATGTAACATACTGACAGTATTTCTGTTATGTGCGTTAGGAGTTTTGCCTAGTATATAATATTTATGGGAAATACCGTCGATACGCCCCTTTAATATTATGTTGACTTTTCAAAAGTGGTTTATGCTATTAACTTGTGTTAGCACAATTTATTTTTATTAGCTCGACTATTCGAAGAATAGGTGATCTACCCTACTACCCCTGGCGTCGGCGTCCGCGTCCGCGTCCACGTCTGAATTGGTTCAAGTTTGTATTCAAAAGTCTTGTAACTTCAAAACTACATAAGTTATTCCTTAGATACTTAGAATGTACCTTTGTCATCAACTCCAGTGTCAGAGGCAACATTCCCCATAACTCTGTTTTGTAATTTGACAGAGTTATTACCCTTTTTCACATATATTTTCTGGTTAAGGTTTATATTCAAAAGTTTGGTAACTTCAAATCTACATAAGTTATTCACTTGAAACTTCGAACTAAACTTTGTCATCAACTCCAGTATCAAGTGCAACATTCCATATAACTCTGTTTTGTATTTTGACAGAGTGCTGTCCCTTTTTTCACATAGATTATCTGGTTAAAGTTTATATTCAAAAGTTGTGTAACTTCAATGCTACACAAGCTGTTCACTTGAAACTTGGAACTAACCTTTGTCATCAACTCCAGTATCAGGGTGAACATCCCATAACTCTATTTTGTATTTTAACAGAATTAGCCAACTTTTTACATAGACTTTGATGTTAAAGTTATTGTTTTAAACATTTAAAAAACTATTCAAGGCTTCAAAAGCTATGTATTTTAACAAATGTATGTGCCTTCTACTATCAAAAGTATGTACCAACTGAAATACTTTGAAAAGTCGAGCGCGCTGTCCTCTGACAGCTCTTGTTGCTTCCGTTATTATTTTTGCCCAGTCGAATATTTATACGATTTTTTTTTGTTTTGATTTTAAACATAATTTTATATAGTCTTAGGTTTATAAAATAATATAATCATTTTATATGATAATTAAAGCTAAAAACTAAGAACCGTTGTGTTTCATTATTATATTTATAATACCCATTATAATAGATATAGAACAAATCACAAAACATTACTTGAGGCGACGACGAGTGCGTATGTTAAGTCATTTGAATCTGTCAATCGAATGGTCTTTAGACCAATTTGTCTTGGGACCGAACTGTCTTAGGATCAAATGATAGATTACTTCCGGTAAAATGGCTGAAATGTCAACACAAACTTATACAGTTGCAGTTTATGAAGGATTTAGCAATTAATTCGGACGTGACCAAGGTAACATTTGATTGTTTTAATTTCCATATACAATAATGAAACAAATTACATAAATAAACTGTACTGACATATGTATTTAATACAGAAAAAATCGAAACAAAGTCATCGTCAAACGTACGCTTGATACAGTATATGATTTGATTAGAACAGGCACTAGGTCTGGGATGCACCTATCAATAGTTTCTCCGGAGGGGGGAGCGGGGGGGGGGGGGCTAACCCATGGGCAATTTGACTTTTTTTGGAATAATTCCCCAGCCAAGAACCAAGCATTTTTGTCTAATTCCCCACAGTGGGAAATGGTTGGGGGGGGGGGGGCTATATTACCAGGATCTAAAATCCGACATAAGTCCTGGGACCTAGAATGATTTGGCGTGTCAAATTCCCACCTGTCTGGAATCTCTTTCAATCTTAATTCTCGTATATGCCCACCCACACAAAAATATTGATAGGTGCAGGACACATACTTACTTTAAGCAGGCACTGAATAACTTGTTAGGCCCTTGGTAAATATTTATTTTAGTAACTATATGGGCAACAGTTACCAATATATAAATGGATGTCCTTACCCTGGATAGTCTAAATTCTTAGTAATAAGATGTGCAACTAATTTAGTGTTACTTTTTATATAGGACTATATTCTAACTAGACGATACTGCCCTTATCAAAAGTAGCTCACTATTGGCGACCAGAGCCTTACAAGTAACGCTGTACCGTTGCAGATATACAAGTCACAGACCTTACCATTGAAAGACCATTTTCTTGGTGGAATGTTTTGCTAAAGTATGAACGCATATTGCAGTAATAAAATATCTGTTTACTACTTTTACATGCTGAAATAACATAGTTTGCGGCAGTTAGCATTATTATTCAGGCAAGTTGAAATTTTATGGTCTATGCCCGAATGGGCAAGTCTTTGAAAAAAACTATTGTGAAGACTGATACTATAGTGTAAATATTGTGTTGTAAAAGATGAATTTGCAGCTTATAAAGCTTAAAACATTAATTCATAATTAAAAATGCTGTTGGAAACTGACATTAAACAAAGTAAAATTGGTATTTACAAAAACATAAAATATGAAAAACTTTTAACATGCATGAAAAATAAAAAACACAACAAAATTCGTATTTATTGGGAGTATTATTCCTTGTGTCTAATAAGGTCATTTAACAGCGTTGTGTACCATGATATAGTTGGATAAGTACACAGCATGCAAACCATATTGGAAGAGTTGATAGGCAATATTATATATTGAGTGCATATAATATGTCATGTTTAATGAATACACTGTTCATACCAGGTATGTATTATAGTATTGACCGGCCCAGGTGGGTAATACTGGGAAAAACGGGGTTTTACAGGGTTTACTGGGCAATAATGGGGAAAAAAGATACTGCACAATTATGTTTACATTAGATACTAATAATTAGTTTCTACATATAAACACATATCTAATAACAATTATATACTGTAAGTAACATTGTATATTTTTATGTTATAAAATATTTTAGTTGATGTTATGTTGCAACAAGACCCTCTTGCAGCCCAGTGCTTCTACGTTAAATTAATGACACAATGGTGTGGTATCATTTATGATGCATCCACAATATGTACATCCTCTTAAACAAACACAAACATTGAATGAATTGACAGATGCATGTGCTCAACAAACAGTTAAACTGGACCCTTAAATAAACATTAGACCTATCTCAATGATTGTGGGGCCAGGCAAAGACCCATGTCAATTAGGGGCCTTTTCCAAACCGTAAAAACATGCATTGAATGGCACCTTAAGTGACTGATTCCTGCTGTTAATTGAAAGTAAGTAATGAAATTAGAAGATATGAGTGATTTGTCCAGTCATCCCCGGTATCATCCCCGGTATAATACCAGATTATTAAATAATAATGACCGTGCTTGCATTATTATCCATAGAAATTTTATTGTTAACAAAAAAAGAACAGTTCAGTGCAAGAAATAAAGAAGGATGAATAAGTGTAGACATATATCAATATCAAGCGGAATCATTTCACAAACAACAGAGAAAATATTTCATGATAAGCGTTGCAATAGACAAATCTATAAATAAACCAGTGGATATGTGCCGCCACTGAAAAAATATTGTAACTATGCATATATTAGATCTGCAAAACTAAACAAGTCATTTTTTAATGACATAAGGTAACTGAGCATACGGTAACTGAGCATTTAGATTTATAAAAACAATTAAAACTGCATATTAAAGAACAGTAAAAAACAGTATTGCCCAGTAATGACCAGTATTGCCCACTTTCAAAGTATTGACCGGGGCGGGAAAAACGGGTAAAACCTGCCGGGAAAACCCAGGGGTGAGTGATACATGCCAGCCCTGGTTCATACTTGTCCATTTAAAGAAATCTTGGGCTGCAAGCTTGCAGATCTTCAACTACATGTATCTACAAATTTATTTTCCTTGCTATTCATTTGTAAGGATGTCCAATGCAGTGCCCAACAAATTTTATGCAAAATTCGGTCCATCCAACCTTCCATCCGCCCAGATAAGGGCGTACACACGTAATTTACGCACAAATACTTGGAAAATACGCAGAGAAAATAAGTTGGGTGTACATTTACGCGCATTTTTTTCAGATCTTCGCATACAGGGGTGACTGGAAGACAGAAACAGAGACAGATGTTTTGACATACCTGCCTATCTGAATGTGCAGTTGATATATTCAGGAGTTAGCAATAAAGTCTTAAAATGTTAAGAATTATTTCTTGTTACATTTTTGTATTCAAATGACTGCATTAAAACTGATTATTTTTACATTGTATACTACTCTGGCCTTCTGCTCATATCGTAAATATTGTATACTACTCTGGCCTTCTGCTGATATCGTAATGTATTGTTGGATGTAAATATAGCCCACAAATCCTACATAGAGTGTACATTTACCCCCACACATTTACTCCCACATTTTCAAAAATAAGCGTACATTTACGCTTATTTTACATTTACATTTAGTTTCCACGCAAGATCTCTGGAACTAATAACTCAGATGCAATGAAACTTTATATGCAGCATCCATAACAAGAGGACATGCACATAATGTCAGATTCTTCTGGTCTGATTGTTTTTCGTGGAGTTACTGCCCTTTGATTGTTAATAGAACATTTAAACATATATTTTTGTTTCCGTGCAGGATCTCCGGAATTAATAACTCAAATTCAATTAAACTTGATATGCAGCATCCTTACCAAGAGGACTTGCGCATATTGTCAGGTCTTTCCAGTCTGATGATTCTTCAGAGAGTTTTTGTCCCTTGATATAAAGTAAATAGGATTTGTTAATAGGAAATGTTTGACGCACTACTTCTCAGTAACTAATGACTCATTTTCAATAAACTTGAGCATCTCCATCACGAGGACATGCGCAAACTGTCAGATTTTCCAGTCTGATTTGATTATAAACATAATATTTTAATCAGAAATTCTTGTTTTCCGACCAATTCTCAGAAACTAATTACTTGAATTCAAATAAACTTTATATGCAGCATCCCTGCCAAGAGCACCTGCACATATTGTCAGATCATTCTGGTCTGTTGATTTTTCGTCCAAAGTCTATAATTCGTCAATTATGGGCAGGCGATAAAAACTTCTCTTTTCATTCAATCTTAACCAAACTTGCACAGTTTATGTATGACCATACAATCTCAGATAGGTTCGATAATGGGCCAGATCGAACCATTTGTAGCCGTTTCTGCTAGTGTTGTAGTAAGTCCAATAGTTTTCATCCGATCTTTGCCAAACTTCATTAAAATCTTTATTCTAATAATATATCGGCCAAGTTTGATCATCAGCCAAATCAATCCTGAAATTGTTATGACCCTTTTAATTATCTAAAATTGGCCTTTTTAGCCGTTTCCGTACTAAGTCAGACAGTTTTTATCCGATCTTCACCAAACTTGGTGAAAATCTTTGTGGACACAATATCTCGTTCAGGTTCGATAATCAGCCAAATTGTCTCAGTAACTGTGGAGTTATAGCCTGTGAATTATCTAAAATTAGTTTTTGTACCTGTTGCCCTTTAAGTCCAGCAGTTTTCATCCAATCTTCACAAAACTTAATGAAAATGTTTAAGGTTATAATATAATATTTTAAGTTCAACGAACCACCAAATTGCCCCAGGAACTGCAGAGTTATGGCCCTTGATTGATCTTAAATTTGCCTTTTTAACACCTTCAGCTGCCTGTGTCCAACAGTTTTCATTAAGTCTTCACCATAATTGATATTTTAAAGATCGCTTTTAACCAAGAGGGGGCATAACAGTTTTACAAATAGCTATTGTTTCATTAAATATCTCAAAAGTTTAAGCGAGGAGTGTACGTAAATCTTTTTTGTATATGGAAGTGTGCCGGGCCAGGCTAACTCAGTTGGTAGAGCTCTGGACTGTTAAACCGTGGGATCGTTAGTTTGAACCCCAGCCCGGAGACATAACTTGTTTGGGGATTTGGTCATGAAATTATTTCTACAGCCATTCTCCCCCTACCTCATATCCAAGTAGGGCAGTTGTCAGTTACTGGCGTAAGTATGTGCACTCAGTACTGGTAAACCGAATAGATCAGCTAAGCTTGCCCAGGAAAAGTGTGAATAGGTTAACTGACCATTGTGATATGACTGAACGCTGTTAAAAACGGCGAACAGTCCAAACAAACAAACCAAACAAACAAACTTACAAGTATATGGTAGTGTGTGATGTATTCTTAGCGTGTACCAAAGGGTAAGTTGCGCTTGGATGCCATTCACTGGCAAATTGGTCCCAGTGTATTACCAGTTGATAATAAGAGCTTTCTTTTCCAGAGAGATGCCTGAAACTCATGCTTTATCTGTCCATGTCGGCTTGGTCAGCCTTGTGCAAGTTTTGCTTGTCAATACATAAAAAAATACATTTTTTTTCTTAAATTTCAGAACATGTCCTGGTCTTAAGCAGCTGAGTAACTGTGATTTCCTGCCAAATAAATGGTCTCAAGTGGAACATCGGCTGTGAAATAATTTTCCCCAGCTCAGAATCATTTCTGCCGGACAAGGCCTGTATCAGTTGCTTGACCTGATTGGTACGGCTTGTGTTTATTTGCCGTACAGCGAGTAGATCTACATTCAGTACATCTTGCATGTTTATACATTTGTAGAGAACACATGTATTTGTTCGGTCTGTTTGATGTATCGTTTGGTGGTGTTTGTAATTGGAATGTGCACAGGTCCTATGTCAACTTCTTGAATGTGTAGTGTGGCCTATTCAATACACTTTATTTGTACAAGAGTGCTATCAGGAATGTTTCAAAGGTAAAGCTAGATGCATTTATTACTGCAGTGTGGTTAAAGCATCATTTTAAGGCTGTGTCTGCAGCCATTTGCAATTTCATGCACATACTATTTCACTTGATGCAGCTAGTGACAAAGTGAGAGAGAATATCTGGTTTAAACGGATTTAATTTGTGAATAACAAGTGCTGAAAATTATTGTTTAAAATGGCTATGTGTACAAAAGTGTATATTCATTTAAAGCATATAACGTCAGATATTACTGAATTAAAATCATGAAGAAAAATCAAAACATTCAATGGTAAAAAGGAATGAAGCCCTCACAAGCAACTGGTGAAAGTTCTTTGACAATTTGAGCTATTCTATTGTGGTTTAATTGCACATACATTGATTTGATAAGAACTCTGGTGTTAAACTGATTTCAATTGATATTTTATTTTATTTTCAGCAACAGAACATGCTGATGCACCCGAAAAATCCACATCCGACAGTTCCATCAGCTTGTCCATGACCTACCAGGTGGGTGTTGTTCCTATTGTTGCTGTTTTCACTGCTGACTTCTTAATTGCTAATGAGGAGCTATCTAATACAAAGAATAAGAAATCTGCTAATCTTAACACTTAACCCCGAAATGTTATTATTTTACAAGTAACAGGGTTTTGACCCCTCACCACCCATAATCAGACTTAAATTAGATTTTACTCGAGCATTTTGTTTGTTCACCGAAAAACAGTCAGTTTTAGAGAGTAATATGAATAAAAGCATCAGCAATTGGTCATTTAAGGACAACATACAAAATACGCCAAAAACGATAGTGAGTCTAATAGTTTATCTTGTGCTAAATCAACTTTAAAAGAATATAAATTATCATACTGCCACTCTTTTGTACCATTTCGACTTATACTATTCCTTTCACCAGAACTATTCTCAGTATTATAGTTCTGCAAAATTAACCTGAACTTTTTGAATAAATATATTAGAAAACCATTACGATGAAAATCTTTACATAATTTTACTACTGGAATCGTAAACAGAGTATAAATATACGAAATAATGCTGATAAGAATTCACGAGTGTCAGGCCAGGTCATCCTAGCTACACATGTTATTCATGCTACAACTACTAAAATGACTGCTGTTACTGCTTATAATCCTTATTGTTTAGCCACACATGCTGTTACAGCTAATGATTTCAGGCTCTTTTGATGATGACTTTGGTGGAGAAATTTACAGTCAACTAAGTAAACTCCACTTGTAAAGATATGGCTTGTAATGATATATGGATATAAAGACACTGATTCCAAGGTCCGGAACCGATCCCTATATATTTCATTTGATATTGGTCAGTGTCCCTATAACTGCCTTGTTAAAACTGGAGACCATTTATTGCTTATGGCAGTATTTAGTGACATCACAAGCATTAAAATTATCATTGAAACGTTATATACAATGTACTCATACACATGCTGCGAGTAGCTCATCCGTGGTCTAGTGGTAAAATATTGGCTTCACAACCCAGGATTCTCAGGTTCGAGACCACGCTACACCCTAACCTACTAACAGAGTCTTTGACCTGAGACATTAAACTGAGGGTCGCGTCTGAAATTGGGCATCTCCTGTATCTCACATCATCCCCCATTATACAACTAACGTGTCTGCTGTAATATGATTGGTGTTGCGTCTCTCGCCTGTATTCTGATATGTCCATGCGGTTGGTTGCCTTATTTTGTATGTGAAAATATTCTGATATAGGGATATAAATTCTATGGTCTGCTCAATATTGTTCCAAGCGAAGTTTACTGTATAAAACATTGTAGTAAGGTATAATTTATAATAATAATGCACTATAACATGCAGTGTTGAAAATACATTTTTTATTATGTTGTTTTTGTTGTTGCAGACAGCAGCCCGTCCACACTGAGTGACAGCAACGAACCCGATCCTGACAACGAATTATTCCTAAACGATGCCGAAACCATGCACAGACTTTGCAGCAAAACATGGTAGCAGCCAACAATGTTCCGCCATAACTGGAGGTTAACGTTTTGAAAACTTTCAATGGCCAATTTTATTTTGATGGCGCAATACCAGGGTATTTTCTTTCTAACAAAACTTTTAGTTGAAATAGTTAGAACCTTCAAAAAGAACATTTCAAACTTTATTCTAATATTTTATAGATACACAAAAATTTGTCTTGCTGATTTTTTTTTTCTTCAAATTATTGTTGTACATGCAGAATTATATAATGTAATGCATTTTTATCGCCTACATTTATATTTTCATATGAACAACATTTTTATAAATCGAAATAAGCAAGGAAAGTATTGAAGGTTTATACCAGTATTTGAACTCCCGTCCCACAGCTCCATAGTCCAATGCTCTGTCCACTGCACCACTCTGGCTTGTGGCTTCATAGGTATTGAAAAGGGATTATATGGATAGAATGAGTGCTAAATATAGCAATCACATGACTTGGACTTGGTCACATGACCATAGTCCAGGTCATGTGATTTTTTTTTACTGTGATGTTTTATTGAAAGGATAAATAAATGTTACGAACAGATACCAACAGGAGCCTCAATAGCTCAGTTGGTAGAGCAGTGGTCTTCAGAGGCTAGGTGTGTGGGTTCAAATACCACTCCGACCAAGTGTAGTTTTAAACAACTGCTGGGGGGGGAAGGGGGGGCCCGAAGGTTCTCCCCACCCCCTTATAAGGGCTAGTTAAATATATACTTTTTAGTACAAAATAAAAACATTTTATCATTGTCCCTACCCCCACGTTGTAGTTTTTTGTGCAATAAAAACAAACACCAGGAGTCTTTTTAATTTTTGTATTAAAATTTCTCAAAGATTATCATAATACGACGTTCTAAAAAATATAAGCAGTGGAAACTGAACCACATATTTTTTCCTTGACCTAAACTATACATTGTATGCTAACCATTAAATATTGATTATATATTTCCAGAAGTCAATCACTGAGATGTATCGTCACCTGAGTTGCAGCAGTTATTGATCAACAAAGCACTGTACTGTGAATATGGTCTAATAAACCCATCAGTTGAAATCTCAGTTTTGTCTTCGAGATAACAAAATTTAGTTGTCTTATTGAATCATGGTCAAAAGAAGATGAAGATTTTGTAATACCATCACTCACCAATTAATGTAGGCAATAAAACAGTTATATTTCAAAACAATACAGGCAAAAGTCATGTTTTATGGTGAGGCCAAAAAATAAATTGTGTGTTTCGGGCTAGCGTAAACCACCGACCCTAAAGTTTTCAGTGACGATTGTTTTCCATGAATCCAGTATAAACCCCCCGACACTAAAGTTTTAAGAGACGATTGTTTTCCACGATTCCAGCGTAAATCCCCGTCCCTAATTTTTTGAAACTGCTGCCCAAAACACATACAATTTATTCTTTTGGCCTGAGTAAGTAATAAATCCTAATAGGCAAAATTAGATGATTTACATTAAAGCAACCAAATCTGTTTTCAATGACAATATTGTCAACATTCTAAGATTATTTAAGCATCAAATTTAATGTAGAAGAACTTTTCCAATATTTTCCCTTGGTTAATAAATGACTCCTAACAGAGAGACAGACATACCTAAACTATATCCCTCCACCTTCGGGAGAGGATGAAAGCCTACTGATGCATATGACTTGAATTATTAAAAGAAATTGCTTGTTATTGCTGTCAATGGATCTTGCACAGTCTGTGAGTCTTTTCTTTTCGAAAATGCAGCAACTACTTCTTTGTTACTGGCCATTGGTTTAAAAATTTCAGTTGAAGTATCAGTTGTGCACACAAGGTTAAGATGACTGATGACGCAGGAAAGGTCTCGTATTCCAATAGCTCACAATGAATGTCATGTTCATGGAGCTTAACTATATACTGAACAGTAACAAAAGCATTCCATTGATTACATACGCTCAAATAAAAGAAAACATCAGTAATGCACACATGTATAATGAGACAAAATCTATACACTTAGACAAAATCTATACACTTAAACCAAAAAATAAACCGGACGCTTTATAATTTGTTCTCGTTTTGTTAGTGGATTATATTGCAACCACTACGTCATAAAACAATAATTTATGTATGGGAAATATGAAAATGTACACATGTATGTTGAAAACATTGTATTTTAAAAATCAATCATTGTTTACTGTATCTAGATCCGCTTTCCGAAAATTGATAAACTGTCAGGTTTATTTTTTGGCTGAGTATAAATAACCAAAATAATATTCAAAGAAGAAAACAACATCATCAGTGGTGATTTGCTCAAAACTAACTGACAACTCAGAACAGTGGTTAGAATCTGGATGAAATTATTTATGCATATAATTATGACATGAAAATTTTGAAAAAATAGTTTAATCTGAACAAACTGCAATTATACATTTTAATTAAAATGAGCACGTTGTTTGTAATATTAATTATATTTACAATGAAAGTTATCTTGCCATGGACATTTAAAGCAACTGGGCCAAAAAATTACATATTATTTAACAGTTGTATTTTTCTTATCTGTTTTTGGACTTCATGACATGTGCAGTATTTCTAAAGATTTATGCCAATTAGGAACAACGTAAAATATGACAACACATTAATAAACATACACAATTCAATAGCAAACCATGATACATCTAACCCTATTCTAAAAGATTTCATAAATATGATTTTTTGTGTAATGTTATCATCTTAGAAACCGAATTTGGTAAAAACATAACATCACTGGCGAAAATAATAAACAGTTAGTTTAAATTCAATTGTACAAAAACAAAATTTAAATATCTGTTTTTAACCAAATTTTTCTAAGAACAATTTTGGTTATTAGTTTGGGGTATGTCGGACGGGCGGGCTGGGTGGCGGCGTCAACTTTTTGTTTCTGTTCTCTAACTCGAGAATAGATTGAGATATTTTAATGAAACTTCATACATAGGTACCTTATATCTAGACCATGCTTGGGATTGCATATGGGGTGGGTGGGGTGAAGGTCAGGGTCAATGTTACTAAAAATACAAAAACAGTTTCTGCTCAATAATTTGAACACGCATTGCAATATTCTAATGAAACTTCATACATAGATACCTTATAACGAGACCTCGCTTAGGAATGCCTATGGCACCCTGAACTTTCTTTCATTATTATGCTGACTTTTATATATTTGTTCGAAAAAGTTGGTTTTCGTGGAATTTTCACACTTCTTGTTTATTAAATCTTTTATACCAAATTCTGCATCCATGGTAAATTCAAATTCAACTAGATGCCTGTTAGCAACATGTCAAGTCCGTTGTCAAGAAAGTAACAAATATTGTACCGTGATAATTTAAAAATCACATTGGAAACAAGCTATATAATGCCAATATTTGACCTTTGCCCATATTTGACCTCTACGGGTGATATTTAACACGTCTTGTGAGCAACATGGTGTCGCCATTTGGTGAACCTTTCTGAAAACTATTCAACACTACAAACCACAAATAAAGAACGTCTGGTCCAAACAAGCTGTATCATTCCCCTATTTAAACTCTGACCTCTAAGTGTAACCATGACCTTTTACCTCAGGACATGCCCGCATTTGTGCAAAACTATGTCAAACTCCATTCACAAATATAGAACATCTGGTTCTGACAAGCTGTATTATTCACATATTTGACCTTTGACCTCTAGTGTGACCTTGACATTTGAGCTAGGAACACGGGTCTTGTGTGCTACGTGCCATCTCCACATCGTGAACATTTGTGGCAAGTTATTTTAAAATTCCCTAATGCATAATGAATTAAAAGTCAACACAAGCCGTTTTATGCCCATATTTGACCTTTGACTCTAAGTGTGACAACAAATTCAAGCAGACCGCTAGCAGGCGTGACAAAAAATGACTGGATCTAGAATATTTTTGAAAATAAAATTTGGTCAGATGTTTAGAACATTCCACTTTTAAATGGATTTACTTTTTAGATCGTAGTCGTATTTGCAATACTGAAAATATTTGGGAAAAAAAAGCAACTGGCAAATTAAAAATAAAATCAAACAAGATAATAGCTATATAATGATAAGCACAAAATATGTACAATACATTCAACAATAAATAATTTCTTTATAAACAAATAGCAGATGCAGTTATGACAAAGTTGCATTTTTACATGAAATGTTAGTTTTCATACAAGTAAAACTGCAAAGATAATATAAGAAAATTCAAATGTCATACAGAAGACAATTGCAAATCAGGATAAATTCAACAACAAGTACAATGAATTTTATCTACATAAACATTCTGTTCTTACATTAAAATACAGTATTTCAAATGTCTAAATTTTCTTGAAAAGGAATGATACTATTGAAACTTTTTAGTTAAAGAATAAGTAACTTTATGTTAAAACTGTTGTTATTTTGCTTACAATTCTTTACAATTCAATTCAAACAAATTATTAGAGAAACAAACTTCGGTCAGCTTCTATGATCATAACCCAAGCAAACAGATATAATTTTAACAGAAATACAAAAGCTGTTTGTAAACCAGTAATGCCCTCTCTAGGTTAAGAGCAATCTTGAAATAAAATATCAATTTTGGTGAAGATCGGATGAAAACTGTTGGACATATGGCCCTTGATTTATCTGAAATAGTCCTATTTAGCAGTTTCTACTTCCTATTTCAGATAAATCAAGGGCCATAACTCTGCAGTTCCTTGGGCAATTTGGTTGATCATCGAATATGGCTAAGATATTAAAACCTCAAGATTTTATGAAAACTGTTGGATTTTGACAGCGGAAACAGCTAAAAAGGCTAGTTTTAGATAATTTAAAGGCCTTAACTCCACAGTTACTGGGACGATTTGGTTGATTATCGAACTTGACAGAGAAATTAAGCCCACAAAGAATTCCACCAAGTTTAGTGACAATCGGATAAAAACTGTTCGCCTTAGAGAGCAGAAACTGCTAAAAATGACAACTTTAGATAACTCAAGGGTCATAACTCAACAATTCCTGATGTGATTTGGATGATAATCAAACTTGACTGAGATATGGCCACAAACATTTTCATAAAGTTTGGTGAGGATTGGATGAAATCTGTTGAGCGTCGAGAGCGGAAATGAAATTTATCTACCGACATTAGCTAACCAATATACCTCGCCATCTTCGATGGGGGCATAAAAAGTGAACCGAAAAACTTTAAAGTTAATTGCTCCTGCATCAACATGCTGGGGGCATAAAAAAGAAAGTTCAACCTTCTTATTAAGCAAACAATCTGACAAAAATCTTGCAAAACTTAATGTGCGAATATGATATATATATTCATGGAAGTGTTATTGTTATCCATTCATTGGAATGTTAGTTAGAAATATCAAAGGACAAATTAAGCATTTCAATCACAAAATGGTCAACTTTCATTGTAGGAGTACATACTGCATTTGTAAGTTTAAATAAATTCTCCATGCTGTCATATTTGTAATGACTAATGACGAAACAAACTAATGCTGCCTAAGCTTACAGATTGAAGAATTGACCATTTCAAACATTCTTGTTACAGATTCAGAAACTATAATTTGTCACACACATATATTTAGAATATTGTGTAATTAATGAATTATCATCATTTGAAGTTAATATTATAAAATTATAACTTTGCAATGTGAAAAAAAATGAGTAAGAGAAATACTTCTGTACTTTTCGTATATTAATATTTAAAAACATATAATCACTTACATAACATTCCAGTTTTTTACCCCAAATGTTTCAGTTTTTTTATGTTTTAATGACATTTAAAAAATATGATCATGAATATGGACAGGCAATATTTTTTGTCAACGTAAGATAAAATGTATGGTACTACATAGTATCATATAATACAAAGAACTTAAATAACATGCAATGGCAGACATCTTACAAACATGTTTTATTAAATGAAAACATGCATGCAACACAATCAAACATTCAAACAAGTAAAATAATTTTATGAAAGTAAAATTTTACAATTACCAACAAGTTTCAAGTAATCAGTCAGATAAGAAAACACTTCTATACAGTTTTGATAAATGTTGCCAAATTCACATGAAACATAAAATATGATTGCTTTAAAGAAGTATGCGGATATAGTGTCTTAATAATTTAAACTTGAATGTGAATCGCAATTAATAATGTACGATTTGTACCAGAACACATTACAGTGAGTAGATAATATGAATGAACTGAGCTCTTTGGCCTTCTCAAAGACGTTGCAGTAATTCATGACCCAATGTGACCAGCTTGCCTCGACTGGATCAACGCTGCACGTTATAGGGCCTGTAAAAGTAACATTAAAAATGGCCAAAAAGAATCTATATTCACACAAAATGACAAAAAACAACAAATACTTTGTATTGCAATTTAGCAGAAACAGTTGTGTATTGGAATTTTTATTCCGATTTCATTTGCAAATTTCCATATGATTGGACAATAGAAAACTAATTTACTTGTTTACATATAAAAATATGTAAACAAGTAAATTAGTGTACTGAAACAGAGATTGAAACTACATGAGTTAAATAAATGACAGAACATAACACACACAAAAATCAATATGAACATATATCAATAGCTCACTGAGCATTTTAAACTCAGGTGAGCTAAAAGAGAACAATAGCTGTCAGAGGATAGCATGCTCAACTATTCGAAGTATTTCAGTTGGTGCCTTATTTGGTGGATTGGGCATAAATCTGTCACAATACCAAGCTGAGTTATGGTAACTATTGCACTGGAGGTTAAAGTTGATGACATTTTGATATTTCCAAGTTTCAAGGGAAAACCTTGTTTGTTTGTTTTAAAGTTAAAAGACTTCTGAACCTCAAATTTATTCTGAAAATCCAAGTTAAAAGAGGGCATAACTCTGTCAAAATAACAAAACAAGTAGTGGGAATTGTCGCACCTGATGTTGAAAATGATGAAAATGTTGAATTCCAAGTTTCAAGTAAATACCTGGTGTAGTTTTGAAGTTAAAATGATTTTAATGATTTGTGAACTGACAATTTAATGTGAAAATGTAAGTTAAAGGGGACATAAATATGTCAACACACAAAACTGAGTAATGGGAATTGTTGCATTTGATGCTGGCTTTGATGATAATGATATATACTAAGTTTCAAGTGAATGTCTTATGAAGTATTAAAGTCATTGAGACTTTTTAATCAAAACGAACCAAAGTTGAGATGCTGACATCAACACCGGGGCAAGTGGAAAGCTCATCTATTCTTTCAACAGTTGAGCTAGAAACAGTCTAAATTAAAGGAAGTAGCAGTAAACATTGTTATTATATATCAGTATATGATTCTTATGGTTTGGTTCACCTTTCAATCCATTACTATATGATATGGTACAATGTAGCCATAGGTAACAAGAGCTGTCTCAGGACAGCGCGCTTCACTATTAATATATTCTTTGTCAGAGTTTTGTACCTTGGTCAGCGACCTTACATAATGACACTGAAGACATGTGTGAAGTTTCAATTTAATATCTGCAGTAGTTACCGAGGTATGTACTTGTTGCATGCAAATATTAACCTGAATTTTGTTATTACAAAAAAGGGGCATACTTTTACTAAAATGCTGGTGACAGTTATGGGCCTAGCGAGTGACCTTACATAATGACCATGAAAAAATGTGTGAAGCTTTAATTTAATATCTATAGAGATATGTACTTGTTGCATGCACATTTTAACCTGAATTTTCGACGTACAAAAAGGGGCATAATTCTGCTTAATTGCAGGTCAGAGTTATGGGCCTTGGTCCATGAACTTACATAATGACCTCAAAGACATGTGTGAATATCTGTAGTATTTACAGAGATATGTACTTGTTGCATGCAAACCATAATCAAAGCATGATGGCAATGCTGACATCGATGGAGCAGATTAGCAGAATAGCTCAGACTATTCGGTGAATAGTCAAGCTAAAAATAAATAAGTCAGTAAATACAAGTACAAATGTCTGGTTTCCGTTCAAAAAAAATATTTGCATTGCATTCTACACATTGTACTCGACCAAACTGGTAACTGTTGATTCTTGTCAATAGTACATTAGATTATTGGTGCATTATTATTTTTGGTACGATATATTTAGTTACTGATTACATGAAAAACCATGTATCATGATACATACCGGTATACCATATCACTAGGTGTGCATATTGTTACACACTTTGTGGAAATCATTGTCTGTTTCTATTTGTTTCTATACAAATACAAATTTACATTGGCCAAATAATAATGACAGATTGAAAATGACACTTCATACCCCTAATGTTGATTTCTGTGTCAGCCAGGGAATGTCTAAGAAGGAGTTGTTCAGATACCGATACTGCCCATGATTGTCATCAGCTGCTTAGAGGTCGGTAAAAACTCAACCTAGAAATGCAGAATAACAATTTGTTGACAAAATATATAAGATAAAATTTGTATTCTAATGATGGTCTTTTAGTCTTTTAAATAACATTTGGTTTAAATGGTAACTGTACAAATAAGGAATGTAAACGGTATAGTGTACAAATACTGACAAGAATATCGGTAAAGCAGATAGATGCTCTATGACGCTGCTTTGACACTGCTTGACAAGTTAAAAGCACCACACCGTCGCACTGAGGGAAACATTTGTGCCAAGTCATTGAAAAATCCAAATTTTGATCTTCAAACTTTCGCTGTGTTCCTTGACCTTTGACCTACTGAGCTTCCGTTCATGTATGTGTAAAACCGTCTCATTGAGGTTAACATTTGTGCAAAGGTACTTTTCAAATCGCTCCATCCATGGCCAAAGCCAATATTGACCTTCGACCTCTGAGTGTGACACTGACCTTGGACTCACTGACCTGATTCATTCGTGTGAGATGCAGTCTAATTGAGGCAACTATTTTTTCTATTTAACTTTTAAATCCCTCAATCTTTGGCAAAGATATAGCCCTGGCAGGCAGAGTGCCAATTTTGACATTTGACCTCTAAAAGTGACCTTGAACTTTGACTTACAGACCTGCTTTAAGCGCCTGACATGCCTTCTAATTGAGGCAAACACATGTATTAGGTTATTTGAAAATCTCTTAATCTAAGGCAAAGTTAACGCCTGGACAAGCGAAGTGCTAATTTTGACCTTGACTTCTAAGAGTGAAATTGACCTTTGACCTACGGACCTGATCCATGTGCAACACACCATCTCTCTGAGGCAAACATTTGTGAAAAGTAATTTAAAATCTCTCCACGCATGGCCAAGCTATAGCCCAGGCAAACAATGTGACTATGAACCTTTAACTTCTAAGAGTGACCTGGTTTATGTGTGCGACATGATGTCTCATTGAGGCAAACATGTGTCCAAGTTCTTTTATAACCCCTTAGTCCATGGTTAATTCACAGACCAGAAGGACTAAGCGACTACTTTTTGCTCTGCCTAACCTTTCCAGGGGGCATAAAAATGGGCGAAAGTTAACTCAGTTAGACAAACTGTGATGTTGTAAGGTTATGTTAGAATCAAAATAATTTTTGCAATTTTTTTTGTTTATCGGCTAATATACACAGATTTGTCATTCTGATGTGGTATATTAAACAAATTAGGCAACAGTCCGCGTGGTTTAATTCATACGCATCAGATTTTCAAACATTGTTTATTAGCTGATTAACAACTCTAAATAGAAAAACAATTTTGAAATAAAGTGAATCTTTTACAAACAGATAACATATTGAAACCATTTATTCATTCAAACCTACGGGTCTAGTTTTCTGACCAAATTGGATTGTAACAATACTACAGCAATAACATCTTTTTCAGAAATTTTACTTGCTTCTTTTTTGATGCAGTCTGTAGTCTTCTGGACTTGACATAGTGACTGCTTCACGTTCAGTGGGAACGCCTCTACCATCATCGTGTAGTGATGCTAATGCAACTGATCCTGAAATATGGGAGTAGTTCTGATAAACAGAAGACTTCCTTGTGAAAGCTTGAACAAAACCTTAACTGGACATATAGGAGTAAAATTGTTCTTCTATAATGTAACCATACTTGAATCTCTAACAAATCTTGGACTTTTCTACGACGTCCTCATAAACCTTACAAAATTGAAGCACAGGTTTGTAAAGAATATGTATATGAAACCAAACAGCAACAAAAGCAAGATATCAAGAGCAATAGAGTCTCAGTGGTGTGACGGAAATGGTGTCTGCATTGCAATTCGTTCAGTCCTACTGGGGGAGGTTTCAAAGTGTGTCAATAAGCCTTGAGCTACAACAACTAGGGTTAAAGTAAATGTGTGAAATAGTAAATTTCTGGGAGGCTAAACTTAACTCTGTGCTCAACCTGTTTTAATAAAATTCACATCCAGCTACATCAAATGTTTGTACAACTGTAAATATGTCTTGCCACTGATCCACTGATCACTGTACTCCCAATTTCTCTGATGCCGATACTGCCCATGAGTGTTACCAGCTGCTTCAAGGTTGGCATAAACTGGACCTAGAGAGGCAGAATAATATAACTTTAAATATTGGCACAAATCTGGGGGAACATTGTTGCAGGCATTACTTGTTTTGTTTATTTTTTTCGATTCTATGCCATATTTAACAGTATTTTAGTCATAAAACGGCGGCCAGTTAACCTACTCACATTGTCCTGTGCAAAGCTTAGTCGATCTAAGCGGTTTCCAGTACTAAGTACACATACTTATTCCAGTAACAGACAACTACCCTACTTGAATCAGAGGTAGGGGGAGAATGGCCGTAGAAATAATTTCATGACCAATCACCACGAAAGTTATGTGACCGGGCCGGAAAGTAACCTCACAAACCCCAGATTGGCAGTCCTGCGCACACCAAATGAACACAGTCCGGCGCATGCATTAATAAATCCTTTTATAAAAAAAGATGCAGTTTAAAGAACTTTTATATAAGTCTTATTTTGAAGCAAATGGGTTTCAGTTTGTATACCATTTAAACAATATAAAAAGGAAATTTCAATTTACTTACTTAAGTAGAGTGGTAAAAAAATCGACAAATAGAGAAAACAAAGGCGCTAATATAAACTAGATCGTAATGTTGACAGATTACAGATCTCAAAACTAAACAATACAATACACTTACAATTTATAACAAAGATTGTACTTATTTTTCAATGGAAAATAAAGGGCCTTTAATGAACTATTTTTTGTGCAGTGATGGGAGTCCAATGTAAATTTTATTTAGTGAAAACAGCTGACATTTGTTTTTACTATTGTAAGAAATTCATAGCTTGCTACTTAAAAACACAGACCATGTCCCCCTCATGACATCCTGAACAGAGGGCTGGGGTCTGATTTGCAGATGTCTCTGGTGACCATTGAGATTTCTGGTAGCAACAACTTTGCATTCATCTTGTAGTGATCCCAGAGTAACTGCCCCTGTAATATGAGAGGTGCACTATTGTTTCAGCAGAAACAGAACTTTTACTGCAAAGATTTGGTCCTTAAAGGAACCTATTCACGGGATTGGCACATTGACTATTTTCAATTTTGTTCACACAGAATTCAAAAAAAAAAAGTACATTGTATATAAAGAAGCGAAATAACACATCTGACACAGAAATATACAGGAAATATAGGGTCATTTATGAATAATCGTCAAATGAAATGGCTAAAATTATTCAGCGTTTGCAACGCTTTTTTTTTGGCTATTTGGAAAACATGTGTATCACTTACATGGCATTAAAATACATGGTTAAATTTGAAAGTCCCAACACTGGGATACTTTCATGCATTTCAATTTTTATAGGCTATCTGATTGTAATTTTGTCAGCTTTTAAAAATATCAGCTTTCTAAGATTTTATTAACAGATTTTCTATGTTGTGCATTGCATGTTTTTGCATAAAGCTTATTTAACATAATAACTGAATTCTTGTTAACTGAATAATATTTAAATGTTTGGTTCCAGTAAAATTTATTTTTGTGAATTAAAATGCTGTAATTTTATAGATCTATTCTTTTTTTACGGTTTAAGGACGTAAGTGACATTCCACGCCTACAAAAAGTAGTTCCGAGAAGTAGGCGGGACTAAACAATCCTTGCACGTGACACTGTAGCATGATATTCGTTTAGGTAGGCATCATCCACGTAATTGTGAACTAGTGGCATAATAAAAATGAACAATCGCCCATGGCTTAATAATCAAGAGAGAGATTGAAGCAATCTGGAAGATGCTGACCAATAAAACATTTATGTGTATTTATTTAGAAATCCACCCAGCAGTCTTGGGCAAAAATATTTTTTTCAACTTTGTAGTCCAGGCAATCAGAGAACTATACTGATCAACTCAATTTGAGGAAATCTTACGCATGCCCATTTAAAAAACTGTCACCGAGCTGTTCCTGTGATGTTTTAATAATAATTATGGCAACAAGCGAAGAACTAATCACAACCTCCCCCCTTTAAATCTTTTTAGAATATCTGTTAAACCGTTTCAGCATCTGGTTGTTGATGAAAATGATAATATAATACTCTTTAAAACAGACCCAAACACTACAGTGCTTTTTGTTATATAGAATTTTTTCTCTCCTCCATTTAAGAACTGACTAGTTATTTTCTGCATTTAATCAGAGTATGAACTGTCGGGAAAATTATGCCCAACTTGCACAAATGCCAACAGTTCATACACTGATGAAATAACTGTTCAATTCTTATAATTACAACCAAAATTGATATAAACTTTGATTTTAACTGTCTAAGGGCAACAACATCTCCCTTTGTTTTTTTGTTTTTTCCTGAAGTGACGTGTAGGATATGAAGTAGGAATCCTCATTTTTGTTTTGTCAGACATTTCAAATAGCTGTGGATCATTTTGCAGTAGACTTTCTGGTAAAAACAATTAAACACTCCCAATAAATGAGTTAATAAGTTACCTTCTTCAACACTGGCAACCACTGAATCAGCTACATGTATTTTGTATATGAACGTTAGTAAAGATAGTAAACATTCGAGCAAAAGAGTGACATTTTGCAAATTGTGAATGAAAAAGTAAACTTCGTAAACGTTTGCGCAAAACAATGTTGTCATTTTGCAAATATTAAATGAAAAAGTAGAACGGTCGTGAATAATAAAGAGGTAATTTGCTTACGCAGCTGTTCATCGGGGGTATAAATGACAGGTCATATGGGCTGTTTATCCAATCAGAATGCAGCATTTACATGAAAATGCAAAAAGTAATAATTATTGCAGTTTAATTTGAATGATACTTTCAATCAATAGTCATGAAGATATACTGCACACAAGAAGTGGAGTCTACTGACAGACAGACGGACACAGCAATCACTGTGCATATCCAAACTGCCTTTGGGACAAAAATCCATCATGGCGGGCTAAAAACTAATGCTATTTTACCTTACTATTCAGCATGGGGGCCAATACATGCTGCAAATTGCTGGTGAATATGTTCGTCAGGTTCTCAAATCCAAGCGGGAATGTACCTGAAGGCTGCAATGAAGCTACATGAGATGGAAATATGTTACAGTTCAATGGAATCTGGTTGCAGAATAAATGATCATGACTAAATAACAAATGAACAGCACACCTATTTCTACAACTTCTGGAAAAGAGAATCATTGCCCAGGTGAGCTAAAATCTCATTGGAATATCAACAAGTTTCTTCAATGAGGTCATTAATGCAAGTAGTCTGGTCAAATACATAGCTAGAAAGTTAGAGTCTTAAAGGAACTATATCAACAACAAAATTGCCTTCCTATTGAACTATAAATGATATTATATGATAGAAATGAGCAATACTAAGACATTTGTGTAATAAATTATACATAATATAGTACACATGAGATATTTGTAAACAACAAATGAGCCAAAAAAGTTTAAAAATTAAAAACCCATGTGGGTATTAAATTCACAATTTAGGAGCCTTACAAAGAAACAACTGTAGACAGCGCTCTAACCAACTGCGCTTGTCTGCATGGTAATGAATCATGTGTAAACTATGGTTATCCCAAATGCTCACAATTCTGACATCAAAATGTAAACATGAAAAGGGCCAAACAATCATGACCCTTATTATAAATTGATTTTTAACTCAGAATGCATTTACTGTTTTCACATTATATATACCCTGTTTTAACGGTTATTATATGGCATCTTAATATCTTAATTTTTTTGGAAGCCAGTTTCGATGACATAGTCCCTTTAACAGTGAAATTTAGTATTGCATTATGCTAAAAACGTGTGTTCTGATATTAAAATGTACCTAACACTGCTGAACATTTTGTCCAGACCCTGACGGCATTGCAGTGGCAGGCCGAGATGGATGCATTGGTTTGCTGGTAAGGACATCCACTGAAATCATACTTGCATGAAAATCAAAGACCACACAAATTATTTACATGCAATAGTTTAAACAGTTATTGTTGTTCTTTCAGCCATTCTGCCAGTCGGACAATAAGCCTCCAACGGTGCCTGATCTATAAACCAGTAATACAACAGGAAAGCATCGTGTTAAACAATTATATGTGTTTGAATTACTTACATAAGATTTTTTATCATCAAAATATTATCTTTTGCTTAAACCACAGGGCTAAAATTCTTCAACTGAAAGATACTGAAGGAATGACAGTGCATTATTTACAGGTGCATCAAAGGATATCTGATGCAGGTCAGATAAACATGCATTTTTGTTCTTTTACCAACAAGTTTATACTAATCAACCTCAAAATGTTTTTGTTGTACACAATCGTTTGTCAACTTTGATAGAAAAGACATTGAAATAACAATGTAGTTAAATGTTCAGAACTACCATATTATGCTTAATAAACTTTCTAAGTAGTTATAAGGGTCATTATCATCATGTTTACATTATTCTGGGTGCCTGTGTCTAAAGCTGTCTGGTCCAGCAATCACTTCCTGAAATTCCTTACCACTGTGTAGGCTGAAGGGATGGTCACTGGCTTGTGGTCACTTCTGAGGTACTGGGTGTGTTCCTCCAGATGGCCTGACCAGCACGTCATCCAGGGACGGCATAGCGTCAGAGTAGCAGACGAGCGCAAGGAACAGGCTAACATTTCATCACGATGGTAACTGAAGATTAGACGTCATTGATCAAAACATCTGGTACAGTCGACTCCTTGAAGTTTCCCAGACCAGCACAAATATTCAAGCCATCAAAACTTTGAGCTAGCCAGAAACTGTTTTCAGACATCATTGCGTCTGTTTCTCCCAAACATCCAGACTAAAGAGTATTTAAATATGCAGACCGTTTGGGGTGACTGACTGAAGACTAGTTTGGCTCAATTAAAGTTTTTTTTGGCATAGATTTGCAATATTTATGGAACAGTACAAAGTAATATGTATATGATAAACAATGGTACTCTGCTTTTGACTAGAATTGCATGCAGTATTTCTACCAATCTAATCTGCAATGAAGTTTTTCTACAAACCTTGTGTTTATTACCAGAAGTGGTAAATTTTGGGAATTAATTTTGGACAGACCATAATATGTGAATGTGTGGAAGTTTTGAGGCCAAAAATCCTTTGTTCTCCACAGGACACTAGCCTGGTCATTTTATCAAGTAGCGACTGGACATGTCTTTTCCAAACACACAATTTAAGGAAGGAAAAATGAGACCAGGACCAGGACATACACCTAGAGCCATTCGAAAATAAAACAGAAAATTTGAGCCAAACAAAAGAAATTTATATGAAAATATATTGCAGAACAGTTGGTACTTGAAAAAAAAATGAGCAAACAAGAAATTGCAAATAGCAAGTTTAAACTAATAACGATTTGACTGAAATCACTGTCATTAGCAAATTCATTTACGTTTCTATGTTATTGTTAAGTTCTATTGGTTGCAAATTCATTTAAGTCTCTGTGTTTCTCTTAAATCAGTGAAGTATTGTAACAGTTCTACAATGTACAATGTCTACATGATTGCAGATTTACAGTGGTGTAGGTGTCCGCCTTCTGATCTTGTGATTGTGAGTTCAATATAAAAATCATGCAAATTTGACATCAACGCTTATACGGCTATCACACCAGAGCCCGTCCTTACTATGTCAACCACGTACTGCGAGGACGTGGTGAGGGCGGCCTTTGACAAGTTGAGGACCAAGGGATATGCATCAGGGACTTGCGTAGTGAGGATGTGGAAAAACAAGGACGTAGCATGAACCTTTTTATGATGTATCTTTATGAATGCACTCCTACATGGGGACTTAATGCAGCGCTTTCTTCCCATTGGTGCTACGCATTTGCAATGCTCTCAATTTGCAATCTCTGTGTTACCATAAAGACATGCTCAGGACTGCTACAAGTCAGTATCAGATCTGTGTACGAGTACACAACGCTACTGAAGTCATTTCTGCGCATTTCCTAGGTATGTAGTGCTTCAGCACTGCATCAGCGGTGGAGCAACGTAAAATAATGCCTCTACGTGAAAATTCAATGAGAAAACAATGATATACGATAGAGCATTGCAACATATATATATGACAAGGTTGATGTGGACATGGACATGGTGTTAGCATGGTACTAGCTTCATACAGTATTCTAAGATGCGCCGGATACGCAGAAGCTGTGCCCTATGAACTGATTTGACATGAAGCACAAGGGATGACGAAGGATGATGTGCGTGGTATTAGTGTTGACCGCCTGGTCGTGTTGAGGACCTTGTGTAATTAGAACTGACGGGCTCTGGTATGATAGCACCATTACTTACAGATCCGTATTCACCAGCTGGACTACTTACAGTTCTTCCTTCAAGTCATGACCCTGGCATTTGATGGGAAACGGGGGGGGGGGGGGGGGAACAAACAGGTGAAGAATGCCTGATCATGATTCTCCTTCTGCCTGTAATCACTTTCCTAATTGTCATCCTCCTCTTCATAATCATCGTCATCATCTGGTGCTGGAGTGCTTTATGCTGGTCACTGCTTCTTGGCCTGTAAGTTGATGGATATCTGAATAGTGTGTACACCAGCAGCAGCAGTTTCAGTAGTATACTTAACATTGCATTGTATTTAACATCATCATCATCATCATCAAACAGTAGCACAATAGCAATTATAGTTCATTACAGTTTCTAGAGAGCAGAAACTGCAATAATGCCCAATGTCAGATAATTTAAGGGTCATAACTCCACAATTCCTGGGTGTTTTAGCTGGCCATCAAACTTACCAAGATATACATATAATAAAAAGATTTTCATGAAGTTTGGCAAATATGGGATGAAAACGGTACGACTTAAGAGACCAAAAATGGCTTAAAGGAATAAAACGGCTAATTTTAGATAATTCAAGAGCAATAACTCAACAATTCCCGGGTGGATTTGGCTGGTTATCGAACATGGCCAAGATATTATTATTACAAACATTTTTATCAAGTTTGGTAAAGATCAGATGAAAACTGTTGGAGAGAGAGTGGAAAAAGATAAAAATGACAATTTTAGATTTATTTCACGGGCCATAACTACATTATTCCTTGGATGATTCGGCTGATTTTCAAACTTGACCTAGACATTATTATTACAAATATGTTCATTAAGTTTGGTTAAGATCAAATGACAACTGTTAGACATGGAGAGTGAATACGGCTGAAAATTATGCCTACAAACATTTTCATGAAGTTTGGTGAAGACTGGATGAAAACTGCTGGACCTAGAGAGTGGAAACGAAAGTGTTCTACCGACAGACCAACCGCCAGACTTACCGACCGACATTAGCAAGTGGATGTGAACTAAACCTGTGTATTGCCCAACATATAAAATAGTTGTCTATCAGTTGTACACGTTCTCGGAGTCACTACGCAGGGTTTTATTACTATTATCAGCTATCAATCCAAGATTCGCCAAGTAATTACTTGTATTTAACATTCAGACTCAGTGACAGCGAGTAAAATATCAATTTTTACATGAGCTGTACTTTGCATCCCCAATTTCTACCACATTTACAGTTTCTCCAAACATTTTCCCAATTAAATGGAATGTCCCAATGTTCTGTACTGTCTCAAATTGCCCATGAAATAATTCATAATTTATGAGAGCCTAGATAAAAGAATAGAACAATGGCATATAGTATTAACTAGAAAGTTAAATATTGGTCATATAATTACTAGCTCTGTTAGTTTCTACATGGAATAACTGCACATTAATTGCCTACCCTGAACTGTATCTGTTAATGGGTGGCTAGTGACTGTGAGCATGCGCCGAACACAATTGAATTTTCTTCTGTTTATTCATGGCGATTCTCTGTTAAAGCAAACAAACAATAATTTTACAATCATGTAAACAAAAACACATAAAGAAATATTTTATAATTTCAACAAATATATTGATATTGTACCTATTAAATAACAAATACATACAAAAAGTATAGACATTTTTAACAATAAATTTAGTTATAATTATGACTTTATAAATTTAACAATGCATAGGCAGAATAAATACTATAGCGTAGAATAATTCTTATGCTATCTATATAATAATTATAATAATAATAGATTTAAAATTTAAATTTACATACCAACTTTAATTGTTCCCAGCTTTCTTTACCCGTTAAAACAGGACGTTATATTATATTATGACTTACATTTGTTATGTTATATTAAGGGTAATGACGTAACGTCGGGGATGCGTGAACGCGCCTTTACAAATATATAACAGTTTGGCGCCAAAGCATAACGTAAATGAAAAAAAACGTTTTTTCGAAAAAAAGACGGCGGACGTCTTTAACAGTATCTGTACCAGAACGCAGCAACTAGTTTCTTCATTGGTTTATTATTGCGAAAAGCTGTAACAAAATGAACAGATATTATATAACTTGACAATTAATTTGACTAGACATGTAAATACGATAATCAGAATAGATAGCAAATGCGTTTAATCCCAGTTTCACATTAATAATAGACTTTTAACAGTCAATGTAATGTTACCAAGCAAAATATAGCCAAAATACTAAATAAGTAAACAAAGAAGCCTAAAGGTGAACATTTCATCTCAAATGAATGTTAAAGTAATCAAAATGGGCATGTTTCTTAGAAGATGCACATGTAGAGAACATATTGACACATGATAAAACCTAACGACGTATATGAACTGACATTAAGTATGAATCTATAGGGTACAAACTGTAGTAAGTTTTCCATTATGAACAGTGCAAAAAAAGAGAATTGTACATAAATGACAATAATAACACTAAATTGTCTTACATTAAGGATCGCTTCAAAAGGCTTTTCAATCTACAAATTTGTGCAGCAACAATGTAGCATGCCACAAACAGTGGTTGCGGAATAACTTCTTTATAAAGAGCTTAAATTAACAACAACTCAACAGGTTACAAATCACTAATACTAAACGATTTAGCGGTGACATTCTCTCACAGGATCAGTCAACAATATATACCTCTGGCTTTGTGTATGTTGCGTTCAACGATCGAGTAATGGCGACAAGAAATACTGCCGGAGCCTCTCTGTGCATAGTGAATGGGTAACCCTGTACCTTCCATGGTGAAATGCAACTGCTGAAACCAAGATATAGTATTAATACACATTACATAACATAAATGAAGTTTTGTGAAATACATAAATTCTGCATGTTTGATATGGAGAAATGATCTTGCTGTTTGGCTAGCTCTTTCGCTCTTTAAAGTATTTGCCTCTCACGATGTAGACCTGGATTCAATCCACCAAAGATGTTCTTGGTTTTATATCTGTGATCGTCTGGTTTTTTTTGTTTTTAGTTAGCCATTTGTTTTTAATAATTAATTGAAAAAATAGACAGACAAAATTTACATAACATATTTTTATTTCAATCTTTATTCATTAGTTTCACAAAAACTGACCGAATCCCAGGTTAAATGACAAAGCAATCAACTGTCAAAATACGACTGTATTGTAACCGCCATCTTGAAATCACCGGTCTATTTTCGTGATAGAAGGTCAATATTTTTCGGAACTATTTATATGTTTCACCCAATTTTAAATAGATAGAAACTGCAAACTCATAATCGACAAATAGGGCATGAAATATGCCTGAAAATGTTTAAAGATCGTTTTTTAAATGTTTTATTTGACCTCAGTCTTGCATTACATTGTAAACAATAAACATGCCAAAATTAAGATAGCAACAAAAATATGTTGGTCGAAGACACAAAGTGACAAATGGAGAGGAAATAAAGAAGATAATAAGTGGATTTCTGGTGGTAAGATTTTGCAAGAAATTACTGTCATCTGAAAGTGATAATAGCCAAAATTAGTTGGTATACATTGTTATATGTATATGTTGGTATACAAGTAAAACATGTGACAGAAAATGACACACAGTCATTTTCAATTTTCGACATTGACACATGATTAACATTCGTGAAACGGAATGTGTTTTGTTTAGTGTTAAAGTTTTCTTTATAAGAAACTGTTATTAATGCGTTTGTTTTTACCTGTGTGTCAGTTATTACGCCGAATATTTTATTTCTTTAACTTTTCCGATCAAAATATCCGCCATTGTGGTGTACTTGATTTGGACAACAATAACATCACCACTCAAAACGGAAAGTGCATCCTGTCTACGAAAAAAGATTCGCAATGATGCACAAACCATATAAATAGCTTTTTTTTAATACAAATACTTGGTTAAAGTTAATACAGTTATGCATGTATATGTTTTTATATAAATATCTTCGAAGTATTATGATTATATTTCCACCAGTGATTCAAAACGTAATTTTGATGCTCTTTCCGTGCAAAGGAGCTCTTTTGGCTATTCAGGCAAACCATAACCGATTAAAGTAGGATACGTAACTTCACTTTTATTAACGTTTCGCCCCTAAGACGTTGCGTCCAACTGACCTTTTGCCCCTTGCACAAAAACAATTCGCCCCATTTTGCAATAATAGTGTTAATTCACTTTGAATACATTTTATTAACTAAAAAGGATTCTAAAATATGGAGAAAAAACTATCATGAGTCTTTATATCGTATTTTGATATTACACCTTATTTTCTATAAATATGCACTACCTTATTACACAATTATTTTGTTCTAGTATCTGAATTTAATGATGTTGGTTTGTTGACAAGATCATAAAAACAGATAACCACAACCACGTTGATATAAGAGTACTTGTGTCTGATAAATAAAAGCTAAATGAAGTACAGCAAAATACAAAACTGTTTCCACTTATATCGTCAATGTATTATCAGAATGTTTAATAAATATACACTATACTTATTTTATTTAGAAATACAACTGCCGACCTTTTTTTGGACTGCTATTGAACAAACATTTCCCATACATGTAAATGTGTTCTTTCGCACCAACATATCGAAACGTGAAGTAAAATCAAGTTGATGTGAGGTAGCGATACCGGTAATGCAAAATCAATTTAACTCATTTTCCTACAATAAAAAGGGAAGTGAAAATTGACCAGACTGATTCTTTTCTTTTTGCAAACAAATTCATGCTATTTGAAATTGTCTTAATTTAGACATAATATCTATGTGCAACCACATTTTACAAACTCTTGCGATTCTTATAATGCGATTAAACAGGAAACATGACAATGTACCACTTTTTTTTATAAGGGTCAAATTCATGCGTTTAAATTTCATTCTAAATATCTATATGATTTAAGTATAGCAGTGCTCAATTTGATTGTTTATGTAATATAAAACGGACCCAGTACAGATGCACGTGCTACGATTTCTACTACCAATCGACTTCGACTGCTACTGGTGCTGCCTATATTCCAAGTATAAGTGCTCGTTGACGCAAAATTGTGGTTAAACATCCCCCTTACATATTCGTCCTTACAGTAATTGCATCAAAATAATTATTGGCAATACATTAAATGCTGGAATAACCTTGGAATGTGGATGGTAGAGAACATTAATAGCATTGAGAATGAGAATATTCAAATGCAAATAAATAACAAAGATCGCGAAGTTGTTCTGGTCCCGTATTTATAAATCTCCTTAGTAACGATTTGTTATTACTTCTACAAACCGTGATTTCAAAATTCAACAGCCATGTTGTTGTTTTTCATTTATAGTTACGTATTCATACATGTGCGGATGAAGATGATATTCAATAAATAAAGTAATTCAGTCGATGTATGGGAATGTTATCTTTATGTCTATTGAATGTAATGATTATTATATTTTTAATTAAATTGATGTAGTACATTTGTATTTTAAACACGTATTTAATATGCAGCAAAACATGTTTTGTTATATTCGCTTCGGATACTTAATTCTTGTTTGTCACATTCACCGAGGACGCTGTTTCTTATGTTGTTGTTGTTTTTTTGTCACGTTCACTAAGGCGGTTATGATTTTGTTGTCGTGTGTTTATTGGTTGTCTGTCGGCAACCTTACTCAGATAGTTTAAAAAGAACGAATTTGCACGAAGTTGTCTATAACGGTAAATACTATTAATGGGCGAAGTAAATTGTTGTATATTGTTAAGTAGAGTAACATATCGTGGCAGAGGTGTGGGCTCGAGCTCTCTGAATTATTTCTAGTTTATTTACGTGTCTGTCTGTTAGCAACGGTATGCATGTAGACCCGAAAAAATGATGCTAAAATTAAAATTAAACGACTATTCATCGTACATTTATGTTAGTCATATTGATACAAATATATGACCATTGTCAAGCATTGCGGCTGTAAACAAATGACGTGATTTCACTCTGTGGTGGCGATGACATTGGCAGTGGTACTATATAGTGGTGGCGATGACATTGGCAGTGGAAGTACTATATAGCGGTGGCGATGACATTGGCAGTGGAAGTACTATCTGGTGGTGGCGATGACACTGGCAGTGGAAGTACTATATAGTGGTGGCGATGACATTGGCAGTGGTACTATATAGTGGTGGCGATGACACTGGCAGTGGAAGTACTATATAGTGGTGGCGATGACATTGGCAGTGGAAGTACTATATAGTGGTAGCGATGACACTGGCAGTGGAAGTACTATATAGCGGTGGCGATGACATTGGCAGTGGTACTATATAGCGGTGGTTTGTTAGCTGTACATTAGATATATCCGATTTCAGTTATCGGTAATTCTGGGCTAGTATTGAGAATCTTAGAAAAATCTTAAATTCTGAAATGTAATATTTGGATTTTCTGAATTGTTTGAAGATTTTGAAGTTGCAATATAATCTCAAGTGTGTGAATATTAATTAACATATTTGTGACGCACATAATCGAAAGCGTAGTGTTTCAAACACCAATTGTAAGGTAGACTTATTTTTAAATTAAATTGAAAGTAGCTAAAGATTCTTTATAAATATGGGCCCTTTTTAAACTGCGATTCTGGTACACTATTTCCAAGTGCTCAAGTGGACGTGTTGACAGTGGACACATGAATAATTAGAGACAGTTTCCGCGCATCGATCGATAGTGTCTAAGCACGAGGAAATCGTGGAACGTGTGGTCAATAAACGATACATGGCTTTGGCATTGAAGGTTAAGGTGAAGCGGAGGCTCGAACCTGGGAACCCTAGATTGTGAACCTAGTGCCTTATACGAAATGTCTTATAATCTTACAACTGCGTCATTTACAGTGAACCCACAATAATAATCCTTCATGTAATCACGGTTACGGTGTACTTTTATTTACATATTCTTAGACGAGTCCAGTTAGCTAAATACGTAGAAATAGGAAATTAAATGAGATAAACAAGTACATGTATATAACACAGTATGCACCTATCAATATTGTCACCCAGGTGAGGAGGGCGGGGGGGGGGGGGGCGGCCGGCAAACCCAGGTGAATTTGGACACTGTATTTTGGGGGATCTAATTCGGCGTGTCAAATTCCCGCCTGTCGGGAATTGCTTTCAGTTTAAAGTCCCGTATATGCCCGCCGCTTCCCCATGGGGGACACCATCGAAAGGTGCATTATATTCGATTTAACACGAAAAAATGTATATATTGTGTGCTTTTGAATTACCTGAATAATAACGCAGAAGAGCAATTATTACAAGGGAGCTCAATCGTAAACAGGAAATCAATCATTAAACGTGACATTTAAATCACAACAGGACTGAGGTGAGATCAAGTACAACAGGGGAGATCAGTCTTTATGCACCTATCAATGTTTTCCCCCAGGCGGTGGGGGGGGGGGGGGAGCGCCGAGCATATAGGGGACTTTCGGCAGCAAGCGATTCCCGACAGGCAGGAATTTGACATGCCGAATGATTCTGGGTCCCGAGGAAATATACGTTGGTCGGAATTTAGATCCCGGTAATATATGCTCCGGGTCATTTAATAGATATACAGCATCTCCCACTGAGGGATTGAGACAAATATGCTTGGCTCAAGAGTGGGGAATTAGACCCCCCCCCCCCCCTCCCAAAAGAAAACATTTGTCAGATTCCCCTAGGTCTGCCCGCCGCTCCTCCCTGGGGGAAAATATCGATGGGTGCATTACATGGGATACGCGTATCAACCATACCTCAAACATACACGTCATTGTTCATTATAGCAGACATCGTTTAGAACAGGTTGAGGTCAGTCATGTCAGTGCGATCAATCATAGCAGGGGAGATCAATCATAAAAGGGAAGATCAATCATAGCAGGGGAGGTCAATCATAACAGGGGAGATCAATCATAACAGGGGAGATCAATATATATTTGCTATTTATTGCATATATATGAATTTTTAATGTTTCAGTACTTTTTTTGGAAATCGGCAATAAAAACTCCGATTGTGTATAGCTAATACTAGTATTTGTTCTAGGGAGATTGACTAATTGCGCGCGCATACGGATGTTATAACGGGGTTTACATTACCGGTTCCAGGAAGGTGGTACGATCACATGGATCCAGTAATTTGCATTTAAATTCGTCTAACAACTAGAATGTGTCTGATTCTCATAAGCATTATACTTCTTCAACGTTAGACGTGGTGCATATTCTTCTAAGTACGAGCTGTGATGACTCGATAGTAAAGAAACGTTCTGCAATGCTGGAATCAACACAAGGGACGTAACTCATCTGTCACAGACATGTATGTATAGTATAAACAACTGACTGGATTGTCTCCCTTTGTGTAGTGAGATTCGTGCATTGACCACATCGTACATTTTACAAGAGTGATTAATCTTAATCACGTTGATTATGATTAAATGTATTAGGCCATACTTTGTTGCAGCACACAACTCCGGAACTTTTCCACAATAGTAAGTTTTCTTTTCAGTTATAGTAATAGTATCTGACATAAAATGAATGAATTCATCACTTAAATTGTACATAATTAATAATTACTCCTATATGCCGTGTCACCCTAATTTCGTGGGTCTTATTTACGTTTGTGACGCATGCGTGTTAATACATTCTGTTATCTCACCAATTAGTTGGATGACACACAATTTGCCATGTCCTCTTTGCAAAGAAAGTGATTAAAATACCGATTTGTGTTGCTATTTCATGTATATATTAGGTTATTGTACCTGACCCTACTTATCTGTATCATTTGGAAGCTTCTCATAATTTTGTGGGTTCTGATTGGCCGGCCTACTTTGTTTGTGAAAGTGTATTCAATGTAGTTTCACTTTGCTTGTGCTGGACCCTGTGCTGATCAACAACCGAGAATCTTGGTTAAAACTAGTGTTTTTGAAAACTTTATCATTATAAATACACACTCCTTATCATTTATTTTTTAAAGGTATCAATATTGGCCTTACGAAATCTACACACTTGTTCAATTTTCTTTGTGCATGTTTAACTTTAGGCTTCATGAATCTATAAATATTCTGTTGTGTTAGTTATTGTTCTTAAATATTAAATAAATGGTAAAATTGCATGCAGCGATTCATGGGTTGGAATGCTAACTTAAAGTTAAAAGTTCGAAAATGTCAGTCAAATTTAGGGAAGGGGGTAGTTGATATAAAAAATTTTTATCGAAAATAGCAAAAAAACATTGAGAAATAAGCACAAGGGAGATAATCATACTTCTGCAATTATTCTTGGAAAACTGTTCTAAATATACGATTTTTATAGAACGAAATTTCATGAATTTAATTCCAAAGTAGTTGTTGGGTAGTGAATAATTTGTGTATTTAATGTAATTAATTGGTGATTTGAATGACCAAATCACACTCTTTGGTTGACATTTAATATGATTTCCTTTTCAGATACTGCAAAAATATACAATTAAGTTAACAGTTATAGTAATTCGGACAAACATTCTATTAGTTTTAAAACGCCACGAAATTATGGTAACCCACAAAATTATGGTAATTAGGCATATATATCTGAGGTCGGTATACACCGACCTCATATCGGTAAGTGCTATTTTCCTGTGGCAACATTCCGACATGAATTCATGTCCGAAGCTTTTCTAGCTGCAATTTCCTTTTCTATCACTCATTATTCATTTAACAATGATTCAACATTAAGTATAAACATTAATTTACCAATTGCATGCCAAAAAGTCAACATAAAAAAACAAATTTAGTGCTACTTTTTAAAAGGGGCTAAATTGGCGTGAATAAATGAGACTTTTAACGCGAATTTAGTGCTACTTTTTAAAAGGGGCTAAATTGGCTGGAACGTCTCATCACTGAATGACCATTTATGTGGTGGAAAATCAAATTTTCAAAAATATCGCTCAGATATCAAAATAAAATCATCTGGTCGTAGATGCAACACATGCTGTGTAGAATTCACGTAATTTCATTAAAAATATAGCTTGAAAATGATCTTAAATTGGAAGTTAAGATATGTTTACATCAACGGTGTTTTCTCGACAGCCAGTATAAAAATAACTCAGGTGTATTTAACTATCCAGTCAGAACACAGATGCATCTCAGCACAGTTATGAAGGATGTACGCATAATTTTACAAGAAGTTATATTAGCGGGACTTAGAAATTACGTGACGGACTGGTGCTATTAATTAAAAACAAGAATGAATAATACACATAACAAATGTTTATTGAAAATTAAAACGAAACATTATTTTTAAATATGTATTAAATGATAAAAACTTGATAACATGCAATAAAAATGACGGGAATATTGGCGAGAATATCCAACAGAACGTATCTCATAAAGTAGGTCCACCGGTACGTTTCATTTATTTCGAAACTACATGAACAGCTAAATATGAATCATGAATATCAATATACTACTCAAATTCAGATTAATCTGTTTATTATGGCCACATAAAAAGGAACACACAGAAACAATACTGTGTGTGTGACAGAGAAATAACTGCAATAATAAGACCGCTCAGCTTGGTACCGTAAATCTTGACAAATAATACTCAATTTTAACTGAAATGGACAGAGACGTATATAGATCTTACATGAAAAATTAAACACTTTATAGTTTTTCATAGCAAAATTCACTATACAAAGAACATGAACATTTATCAAATTGCATGAATAAACAACAATAAAGTAGCAACGTCAAGACAACATAAAATAACAATGTGTGCGCTGCATACTGTACACACATCATGAAGAAAAATAAAAACATATTGTATGAACATTATAATAAGCTGTCATGTGGTTGAGGGGTTGGTTAAGGGACGCCATCATTGCATTGAGCGAACAGAATATATATCTGCTGGATCAAAATGTTCAGCCGAGGGCAGTGGCAATGAACAGTATATTTTCTGTCTTAGCTTTTTGTTGCCTGTAGGAGTCAAGCCGTTTAGAAAGATTCGACAGCTTTGCTTTAAACTTAGAAGCGTCAATGTTCATGTTGTTCCTTATATTCGGAAAAGATTTGTAGAATCGTCCATTGGAAGGTCTTGTCAGATGCTCCAGTTTCAACAAGGCCGTCTTCGCAAACAAATCACTCTTTCGTTAATGTTCTTTTCTGGATGAAGTTTCAGCTGGAATCTCGGTTAATTCGCCATACACTTCATCCAGTACCTTGCCCACTCCACCTGTGAGCTTACCGTGGCACTCTACGGTGCGCTCTGTTAGGTGGGGTCCTACAGAGCGCAGACTTTCTGTGAAAGAATAGAAAAATGAAATTTAGTTAAAGAATCTATTATCATGGTAGTTGCAATGTCAGCAAAATAATAATAATAACAATAATGATAATAATGATAATAATACTACTTATGATGATGATGATGATGATGATGATGATAATAATAATAATAATAATGATAATAATATTAATAATGATGATGATGATGATGATGATAATAACAATAATAATAATAATGAAAATAAATAATAATAATAATAATACCTTTAAATTCTTTGTTAAGGAACTCATTGACCAGGTCGTTTTCCACATTCTTTCCCCTTCCGCTGGAAAGGTTGACAGTCCGGTTCCATATCAAGTCTTGTAATATTGAACTTGTAATCGACTGGGGTTGCCCAAGTAGTCCTCTCGCCTACTGGCTAGAGGCTGGTTGAGCAGGTAGATCTGGACAACTGGCCGAGGGTTGAGCGCGAAACTATTTTATCTGATAAAAAAATGTTAAGCAGATACAATAGTTTCACGCTCAGCCCTCGTGGCGCTAGCAGTCATGTACTGCTACCCTCGCTCATTGATTAAACAAGTAACGGACGAATCCATTGTGCGCATTGCAAATGGTGAAACGTTTATAAGGCTCTCCGTCTTGGAGCACCTTCTTACGGTACCTGCCATTTCCCGCAGTACGTGATTCTGCAACAATATAGCGGAGGCAACTTATCGATCGATCAGTACACAGCGAGGTAGAGCGTGTGTTGTGTCGTTTGTGGTAGTGTGTTGATTTAAATCGCAAATGCAATGAAAATGGATGTATTACAATATAAATTTATACTGGACATTAATGTGGAATAGTGTCTTTCCACAGGTATGTAAATTTTATTGCAAAATTTTAATGATTAGTGTATTTTTGCCGAGTTCAAAAGTTGCGACGAAAATCCTGTCGCTACTCTATAGACATATAGGGAGAAATTTCCACCACAGTTTTGGTCCTTGGGCTGTTGGGCCCTCCAGCCCAATGTTGGCCATATAAAAAGTAGCTTAATATTGGCTGGCACAGGGCCTAACTTGTTGTGCTAGGATAACCAACTATTGTTTAGGAAAGGATTTCATTGAAAACGTGTAATCCTTCAAACAGAACATTCATTTACAAGTTCAAAACAGTTTATTTTTTCACAATAGGTCAAAAGATGTAATTTTCATGATATTTTCTTTTAAATGACCATGAAGAAGACAAAATGGGCATTGAACAAAACATGCCCAAAAACTTGTTCCAAGTGTTCAACTATCCATACTTGCAAGAACTGGTGGTCTTTAATGAATTTTGTAAGTTTCTGCAATACAGTCTTCGACGTTAAGCGGTTAACCGTTGACTGAGTCCACCAAATTTTCCTTCGGTCCACCAAAAGTTTCAAGTAAACTGAAGAAATTTCCCTTGATAATTTTGATACCAGAAATCCGTAAAAATGTTCAGCCAATGATTTTTGGCAAAGCTTAAATCAACTTATTTGGATCCATACTTTTACGAAAAGACGCCCTAAAATTTTGTGCCAAATTCTTAACCATTTGCGCTTGCGTACGCTTGTTTTTCTAAAACAAAGAACGCCTACTCTGCAATCAACACGCTGTCCTTCTCCATCAAAATCTGTAAGCAAGAGGAGCTAGATTTACTACAGTCACCTAGTCAGCCAATGAGAATGCATTAAATTTTGAATAATGTAGATGAGTGTAGTTGATAGAATGTTTATCAACCGGTCATTGTTGGTAAATCTGAAGAAATATGTAACACATTTTCGTGCATGTTGTTACCTGCGTGTTTGTAACGCTCACATAATAAATAAAATACTACATACTAAAATAAGTCAGTATATTATTGTTTGCAAAATGTTTACTTAAAATACGATATGGGATGTTGACAAATTGTGTTTGCCGATCGCATAGAATTGTAGTGTGTTATGTCAAAAGATACGTCTTCATTTGTTTTAAAAGAAAATATTGCTATGTCTAGGTGTGTTTTCTAATGAACGAGCTATACAAAAGTATAACTATACACTGATTACACCCAAAAACTTATGCTCCCACATTTTCACGAAAGTTAGCGAATGTTAAGTCAGTGAAAGTAAACATGTTTTATTACTCAACGATGGATTAAAAAATAATAATTTTTTGACTCAAAGCATTTATAGTTAAAGGAGTGGGTGGGGAGGAGGGTCTTTGGTAACAATTACTGGGACCCCAACTCTTGAGTACGACACTATGCACATGTATTAAGCCTGGTTTTCCCATGACATGCCTAAATTATATTATAAATGAAAAACAACTCAATTAATTAAATTATTTATCTAGTTGAATTTTATTATTTGGATGGTGTTTATTGTAGATTCGTTTGTTGAATTGTCGGCAACCTTACTTTTAAGTTAGTTTTCTTTCTTTTTTTGTCCTTTGTAAAGATCTTTGTATAGATGTTGTAACTCTGCAACATCTTAAATTCAACATTTAAGTAAACTAAAGTCAGTATTTAATACTACATAGTTGCTATATAAAAAACATATTGGCAGTACCATATTGTAGAACCTTTAGTTATTTGAATATCTATATACAAAATAAGTATAATCCTCTAGATGTGTTTGTTTTTATGCCAGTAATAAAAGAAAAACCTTAAGTTATAAATGACTTATTTGAAAAAATACATAATTTTTTCAAAATTTGTAACTTTTTGTAACAATAAATCTATTATCAATTTGATGATCACCTTCACTGAGAGTCAGTATGTCATTGAAACATTTATAGCTATTTTCATCAAGCAGGCACATATTGTTAAGAAAGAAAGAATATTTTTTAATACCTGTATTATTTATTATTTGTTAATAATGATATAGAAGTAATATGGAAAGCCATTAATTTGTAAGCTTAATTTACGCATGTACATGCATTATATTGTCTTCTTATTGTAATCTAAGAAGGTGTTTTATATTCTACACATATTATATTGAGTAATTATTGTATGTTTTAAAAATGCAAGCCTTATTCTTGGGTATCAATACTATTTTCATAGTCGTCCATGTAGATTTTGCATTTTAGTCAGCCCATGACAATAAATGACAAGTTTAGATGCCTTTTTTATCAACATGGAACATGTTATTTTCATTTGATCTCCAATAGACATTATCAAATTGTCAAGCAGTCCATCAATTAAACAAAATTTCTTAAGTTTGTCTCAGGGAAAACACGTAAATAATAAGTTATTACAGTAATTAACAAAATCAACATGGGTGCCGCCATCTTGGAATACATGTAAAATTATTACCTCATTTAGTTATCTATGTATTATTGATAGATTACAGCTTTTTATTGTTTTGAAACGATTTGCATCATAAAGACAAATAGTTTGCCATTTAAGTAATACCAAATTTGGAATGGTGCACAACATTTTGATGAAAAAAAAAGTGAAGTCAATTTTTCTTCTGAAAATTTCTAGGTTTTGCATTCAAATTTTGTAGAAAAAAATGCACCACAGCTGTAATGTATTAACTTTTGTTATTGATTAGCAAGAACTACTTCAAGCATGTAAAAGTCTCTAAAATCGCTGTAAAAAAAAACACCCTACAAAACGACCATTAACTGTGACAACTTTTCTGCCAAGCAGTAAACAGCGTCATACGCAGTTACCTCCCTTGTGGTTATACCTAATTCAAGTTATCAATTCACCACCTAAATAGTGAATATTCATCATTTGAATAAGCATGAATATCCTGGTTATACCCAAACTCCACAGTCATTAAAAAAGTCATCGAAAAAGTCTTGAGCAACTGTGGAAGATTGCTCCAGGATCCTCTGGGAGAGAGGCGAACACTTAAACCCCGTAGCTAAAGAGCTAGCCCCACCGTCTTTTTTAGTCCAACAGCCCAGTTGTTGGAAGTGCCCTATAGGCCAATCACTACACTATCTTTACCTAAATTAATTTTCTTTCTTCTTTACAGTCATCAAATAGACACTGTGGTCACTTCTTGTATATTACTTGACAAGACTGCCTATGTAACTGAGAATCAGAGCAAGCCCGGTTCAGATATTACCAGTGCACGGCTTATGGGCTGGTGCTTACTTCGACCACTGCTTTATCGTGATATGTAAAATTGAGAAACATTACCATCTAGACAACATCAAAATGTTAGGTTAAAAGTTATATTTTTTGTCAGCTAACAATTTATTGTTCCAATTGTAAAAAACATAGAGCATGGCACTCATTCAATAACGAATGATAGTTTCTTGAGCAATCTTCATGTGCTTATTAGCTCACCTGAGCACAAGTTGTTACAGGGACTTGACATGCATTGTCATTTTTTTTTTTTTTTTTTGTGGCTACATAATGCCTTGCAGTGACAATAGGAATTACAATTTTTAAAGCAGCTTTCCAGAAATATTTAATAAGCATTACATTTTGCAGAAATCCTTTCTTATGGTCATCTAACAATCAAAATACAAAAAAACGCATTGAAATCGATAAAGTAATAACATTTTTGTAACTTTTTATCGTATAGTTTCTGTTTGCAATAGCTGGTGAATAAGACAGTTTTCAGTCGAGTAAAGGTCATTGACGTTTGTTAGAAATAATGACAATTGAAGATGTAGTGAACTATATGGACTGCGGCTTTAAAGGTCATTAACGTTCGTTAGAAATAATGACAATTGAAGATGTAGTGAACTATATGGACTGCGGCTTTAAAGGGACTTGTTCACACAGTTTTGCATTTTTTGAAGTTTGCCATTAAATGTCTTAACTTGACAAATTTAAGCATCAGAACTAAAAAGCTCAAGTATAATAACAACAAAAGGATTATTTTTTTTAAAGAAAAGAAAAAATTTGTTCCCAACGGGGTTAGAACCCGGAACCTTGGGATTAAAAGGCTATCACCTTAACCATTAGTTGCTCTGGGATGTGTCGGCCATTCCGTTTTTTATATTTCATGCGGCATTATTAACATTTGGAATGCAATTTCATGTGCTTAATTATATCAATCAGTCTTCAATTATTTGAAAAATGATTGGGTAAGACTTAAGTCTTACTGTTTGGAAAAATAGTTTTACTGCTTGGGAAGTTTTACTGCTTGGAAAAGCAGTTTTAGTGCTTGGAAAAGCAGATATTAGTTGCTCTGGGATGTGTTTAAAGTAATTAGACCTCATAATCAGGAACCAATTGATGGAGGATGGTTTAGTTCCCTTCCCTGAATCCTGCACCAGATTACAACTTGCTTGTACTATGAGAATGCTGAAACTGGGAAGCATGTAAGGGCTGGAGCGGTATTCCAGAAATATCTTAAGTTAAATCGTATTTTTGGCTTATATGAATAATTTTTCGCTTTTGATGCTCCGATCTTGATAAGCCAGTGGAGGGATACAGGCATTTTGTGCCTCTTGTTCCTAACATTTGTATGACATTTTGCATTATTGTTATACATGTATATGACGCTGTTAAAATGTAGTTTTCAAGCACATGACATTGTGCTAAGGGTTCACTAAATATCATTTATATTGTTAATTGTTGTTTACATAACTGTTAGGGATTGACTAATTTATATGTACTTCAATGTAGTTCAACTTCCGATGTTTTTGTAAACTAGCCCTAGGTCAGTCTGCTGCTGTGACAGATTTCATACAAAGTCGCCAATGTGATGGTCCTCCACCAGTGACTGGCAGCGAGGACGGGGATCTGGGTCTGTGCAGCAGTGGTGACTGAGTTGATAATGGACAGTGTCCAGGTAATGTTTTAATCATTTATATGGTTTACATGTTTTCAGTTTTATATCAGTTTGTGTGCTTATTTGCGAAATGCTGCCTTAAATACCTGTCCTATTGATTATTCAGTTTCAATGATTGTAACCTTCGTTGCTTGGATCATTGTAATAACAAAATATTTCTACATTATTGCAAAACAATCCACAAATCAGGAATATTTTATATATTAATTACACTTTAGTTATTTAACAGAACAGTCAATGCAACAGAATGTGTTTTATACCAAAACAACATTTACGTGAATGCCTTATTAATCTGTTGTATATACACAGTTGATGTATGGAGGACAGATTGGTCAGCCAGAGTCTCTAGTTCTGTAAGAAGTGGGAATGGAACTCCAGCCAGACTTTGGACCTGTACAGACCTCCCTCCTGCCTAGGTGGAAGTGACTGTGTTTGGGATAGTTGTCAAGTCAAGGATTGCCTAGGTGCAGGTGACTGTGGTTGGGATAGTTGTCAAGTCAAGCATTGCCTAGGTGCAAGTGACTGTGGTTGGGATAGTTGTCAAGTCAAGGATTGAACCCCAAAGTCTTGCCAAGGTAAGGTTACATTAATATAATCAACAGTCACTGCCTCAGTGGCATGCCATCCAATTTTAGTATGATTGCGATCAACAGATTTTTAGCTCACCTGAGCTTGAAGTGCTCAAGTGTGAGCTACTGTGGTCAGTCATAGTTTGTTGTCAGTTGTTTGTTGTCAACGTTTTGTATTTTGCTTTTAACAACTTCTTTGAAGCCACTGGATGGAAGTTGAAAAAACTGGACATATGTGTTCAGTCCTCAAATAATCAAACTTGTGGTAATCCACATTTGATACTGTGTGTTGTCACTTGGGGTCAGACCGTGTATTGTAAGAAAATTATTCATTGTTGTGGCATTAGTTGCTTGATGTAATGAAGGCCAGTACCGAGCCAGATTGTGGATTCTCTTGGCAAGATCCAGTCTAATAATGTGTGAGTTGTGCCATGAAATAAATTTGTATATATATATATATATATATATATATATATATATGCATGTTAATGATATATTCAAGTCTTCAGCATTTAAACTGTATAAGCGAAGTGTACACGTTACATAAAGATATGTACTTCTAAATTCCATGAAGTTGATGAAATACCTAGGCCTCAAGTTACCACCATGTTTGAAAAGTGAGATAGAAAAGTTTGGTAAACATGTGCATTTGGAGTTGTTTCCCTTAGGCTGAGTTAGAATTTCTACCTTGACTATTCGTTGCATAGTCCAAGCTAGTCTAATAACCATTTTGTTGTTAAGAAGACCCAGGAAGAGGCTTTGGACATGATCCTCACGGTAACAGACCGACTGTTCAGCAGCATGGGTGACGCCCATGAGATGGTGAAACAGGCCTGGCAATTCACACAGGTATAGTTTAATGTTATATAACTCATTGTTTGGCTAGCTCTACTGTCAGCAAGGTAATCAAAGCAATCTTACAATACAGAGTGGCATCAAATGTTGACTATAAGTTGATACTTTTGCCATAGAAACCATGGGATTGTCATGGAAGTATTGCTCACTGCATAATGAAAATAAGAACAATTGTTCTGCATGTGAGATCCGTAACATTGTGTAATTCACTGGTACATGATTTTGAAGTAGTGTGGTGAATTGTTGATTAATAATTAATTATGCAAGTATTTAATTGAAGAATAGGTATGTTAGATCATGCCGGTATGTGTGTTATCATACTGACAAAAACTCTTTTGTTTGATAGGAAAACACTTTTATCTTCGTCTATAGGTGGCCTGTAGAGTACTAACCGAATCACAAGAAAACTTGATGAATTTATTACTAATGATTCTACTTATCAACTTTTCATCGACATGAGCTTGTTATTTTTCTGTTGTGTATTCACAGTTGAAGTACGGAGTGGTGTGGAAGTGACTGTGGTTGGGATATTTGTCAAGTCGAGGTCTGGCCAAGGTAAGTTGACATTGACATCAGTAACAGTCGCTGCTTCAGTGGCATGCTGTTCAAATGTAGCATGTTCGCAATAACAGATTTTAGCTCACCTTAGATTGAAGTGCTCAATTGTGAGCTATTTTGGTCAGTCGTTGTCCGTCATCAGCTGTTTGTTGTCTGATGTTTGTTAATAACATTTTGTATTTTGCTTTTAACAAATATAAGAAATGATGACATGTGTAGCTTAGTGCATTGAAGGCCAGTATCAAGCCAACTGCTATGGCAAGTTCCAGGTGTATTGAGAGTGAGGTGTACTTGTGTGTGCTTGTTCCCTGTAACTTCTTGTTTATTATAATGAAGTACTTTGTACTCAGCAAGATTCCTTCTTGCACATATAATAGGCATGTTCCAGTCCAGTGATTATTTAGTGACTTGTGGCCCCAGCTCTCTAACCAGACATGTTTAAACAGAAACTGTGCCAAGCCCCAGATTACCATAATTATTTTGGGCGTTTTGTCCAATTATTTAGCGACTTGCGGCCTCCTTATTTAGTGACTTGTGACCTCCTGGTTTTCCACCAGACGTGTTTTACAAAATGTGTGCCAATCCCTAGATATATTTCATCTGCTCTGTGTGCCTGCATCAGTATGTCAGTTAACACTGCTAACACTGGGCAGAATTCAACCAAATTACACCTAAATCATCTTTGGGTGATAGTGAAAATCCAATGTGCATACAAGCAAATATTATTAGTCTACATTGCTGGTACGACCTGTTACATGATCTTAAATTTGCGAAATTATACGGTAAAAGTTCTGCACAGTCTGTCAAGTTTTGAGTTTTATAAAAAAAAATGTAGAAGTACAAATTTGCTTCCTGATACGTATTTGTTCACCACAAAAATAAACCCGACTGCCTGTAGGGCAGACTTTTCAGTTCTCTTTGTATATTTTGAGCATTTTTGTTTTACTGTCACCAGTTATACATGTAATTTCTCTAGTAAACGCCATGCATTTGTAAATCTCAACATACCATGTCTAAGTGTGTAGCAATATTGTATCATTTATCTGCTGAGTGGCACGTAATCTTCAGCAATTTATATAACTTTATTACTGGGTCTAAAAAACTATGTTGAAATTGCATGTCTGTTATTACTGGCCTGGATGATTTTGATGAGGTTCAACTGTATTGTTAATTTGCATTGATTAGTGTCAATGAAAGTGTGTTTAAATGACAGGTACCGTAAAAGCTCTATGTTTTCGGACACTATAACTTTTCGGACACCCTCTTTTTTAGCCAAAATAATTATTTTTTGTCACTATAAATTTTTGGTATCCCAATTTTAAACCATAATTAATGAGTCTAAATTTTCTGACATTTTATATGACATTGGTATTTTAGCGGTTTCTAACCTGTTTGCGTTAATCTGGTGACAAACCGCACTTGTGTTTTTAAAACTGGATGAAGGGCATAAAATATGGCAGATGAATCAGTGGAGGCGGTGGACAGTTACATAACCGTTATTGGGTAAAGAGCCATGTGCCATAAGTAATGAGTTAACCCGATGTGTAAACCGGTATTGATATTGTATATTAAATATGCTGTTGAAATTATAGTATTAAGGAACCAGCCGTAACAGATATAATAATAGATAGTGATAAAATATGCTTAGACAATTATAGTGTTGTTAAGAAGTAACGATGCAAATGTTAAGGTATGTGAATGAATTTGTCAACATATATAGGTTCAAGGTAAGGTTATGAAAATCGAACGTTTGATTGGATCGAAATAATTAACCAATCAATTGAAAGAACGAAATTGATTTAACCTTAATAACTGTACTGAAACGGAATAAGAGTATGATGTCAATTAGTGCCAATTATGATAATCTGATACCGGTTGCATTGAAATCTATTGTTATGCCGATTAGTGCCAATTAACAATTCAGGTATCTACCGTACTATGCCCCTACTCAACACGATAAATGTGACAAACAGGCTCCAGTTTTATCGCACCCTATCACAAGTTGCACGAATGTTTGAAGGTGATAAAGACAATCGTTTCAGATTTTTGGTTCAATAACAAACAACAAAATCATAATTTGCATCTTTTATTGCATTAATTACAGGTAAACAAAATACAGAATGGTAATCTTTGAACTCGGTCGACAAAAATTCAGACTTGGCATAATTTTCTGTTAAACACAATCATACATATGAAATCTTTTAAAATTCATTGCAAACATGGCTAAAAATGAATAATACTATATGGAGTGGTATTTATAAATCACGCGCAATCAGTTATCGATACTATCCATGTATATTCGGCAAAAAACGTTATACACCGGACATACGCAAAAGTAATTGCAATATTGTCATAGTGTCTATACATTTTCGGACACCTGTAATTTGAGAGTATTTTTTGAGTATCCAAATTTTCGGACACGAAAAATTTGAATTATTTGTAAGTGTCCGAAAACATAGAGCTATTACGGTATTTGGTTTGCTCTTGCCTCGGTCTGTCTGAATTTGTTTATTGGTCCATTTCATCTTAATGATACTGAACTCCAGATAGGCATAAAAATGTGCATTTTTTTGTAGTTATTTCTAAGTGGTAAAAACATCCATAAAACCATCAATATTTGTATGGAACACAATCAAATACTGTCAGAAACAGTATATTTTATTTAAAAATAGAAGTTGAATAACCTCTCACATTCCTTGTACCTGGTATTCCCAATTTAAAAATAGTGCGGCTTTGCCAAATACAAGCACCTGATTCAAGTGTGCGCATGCGCGACTCGAAAAAACTAATGTGTCATGTGATTATCCTAAATATAAACAGCGCTTTTTTAAAATTACTTAATGTGTTATAGCACCTGCAAACGCTATAGATTTAGGGACGATAAAAAGGAAGAAAACTATATAAAAGCATTGTTTTTCAGGCAAATGAAAACATAAGTGTCTAATTTTTAGCTCGACTATTCGAAGAATAGGTGAGCTTTCCTACTACCCCCGGCGTCCGCACCGTGTCTGAATTTGCTTAAAGTTTTTATTCAAAAGTCTTGTAACTTCAAAACTACATAAGTTATTCACTTGAAACTTGGAATATACCTTTGTCATCAACTCCAGTGTCAGCAACATTCCCCATAACTCTGTTTTGTATTTTGACCGAGTTATGCCCCTTTTTCACTTAGATTTTATGGTTAAAGTTTATATTCAATGTTTTGTCACTTCAAAACTACATAATTTATTCACTTGAAACTTGGAACTAACCTTTGTCATCAACTCCAGTATCAAGGGCAATATTCCGTATAACTCTGTTTTGTATTTTGACAGAGTTATGCCCCTTTTTCACATAGATTTTCTGGTTAAAGTTTATATTCAAAAGTTTTGTAACTTCAAAACTACATAAGTTATTCACTTGAAACTTGGAACTAACCTTTGTCATCAACTCCAGTATCAAGGGCAATATTCCGTATAACTCTGTTTTGTATTTTGACAGACTTATGCCCCTTTTTCACACAGATTTTCTGGTTAAAGTTTATATTACAATACAATGTGGAGTTCAGTCTCTTTAATGTTGTACCAGGGTATTATAAGTTTTGTTCTAGGTATCAGAATCAGTAGAGTGAAAAGTAAAATGCGCAAAATGTTAACACATTTTAAGAAAGTCAGGGGTATTGATTTCACATCTCCTGTGAATGACATTAGGGTGTTAAATTATAGTGTGAAAGGAAGTTTAAGAGTGACTGTAGGATATTGTTCAAAAATTATAACATAAACCGTCCATCTATTCTGATATTTTTATAATAATATTATAATAAATGTTGAGAAAAACTTATGTTTAGAAATGCATATCATGAGAGAAATTAAAAACTTAAATAATACTTTGCTGTGCAACAAACTAGTATACATGTATATACAGCATCTTGGTGAGTCAGATTGTTGGCACATGTGCGGTTCTTATTTTTTTAATGTGAAACCAAATGTAGCTGTAGCATAAATGTATCTGTATTGACAGAAAATATATAGTTGCATTTTTCAATAAATAAAATAGTTTTCGTTGATATTGACAGTTCTTTATGTTATATAAAACATTATTGTTAGAACGAAAGCGACCCAAAATAAATTTGTAAAAATCAGACAGCCCCTATTTAAATCAGAATGAGAAAGCAATTGTTAACTCACAGAAGCATAACACAAATCCATTAACTCATTTGAAAGGAATTGTTCGCCTCACTGTTTGACACAATGCAACCAGTGCTAAATTTAGTTGAAATAAAATGCCATTAAAAAGTTTTATGGTCCAACAAAAAACAATGAAGTTTGAAAATAGATAAGTAGAATGTGATCTGTCTAAAAACGATGTCAAAATGTTTAGATCGAAATTCCCTTCATTGGTCAGGATTACTGTTATTATATTTAACTATACTGTAGAAGTGGATATTTCCGCGTGTCGAACTTCGCGAAATTAAAAATTCAGACATTTTTGGAAATTTATTGGCATACCTCCGATATCATGTTGTGTCATAGTGTCACGCCTAGGCCAAAAGAAAAATTCTGTGTTTCGGGCAACCCGACCCTACCTAACGAAAAACCCCAACCCTACAGTTTTTAGCGACGATTGTTTTTCATGAAATCCCTATTCGTCAGATTTTAGATTTCTGTCAATGTTTATTGACCGAAATGTGTCTTTTAAAAAAACAATGGAAAAAAAAATCAATCCCGAACCTAGCTAACTTTGTGCTCATGAGCTTTTGTGATTACCTTTTGTGCATCATGAATCGTTTGTCGTCAACATCTACCTTGTGAACACTCTAGAGGCCACATCTATTGGTCAATCTTGATGAAACTTGGTCAGAACATTTGTCCCAATGATATCTCGGCTGAGTTCTAAACTGGGTCATGTGGGGTCAAAAACTAGGTCAGTAGATCAAATTAAGGAAAAAGCTTGTGAACACTCTAGAAGTCACATTTTTTGCCCAATCAACATGAAACTTGTTCAGAGCATTTGTTCTAATGATATCTCGCGTGAGTTTGAAAATGGTTCTAGTCCGTTGAAAAACATGGCCACCAGGGGATGGGGCAGTTTTCCTTATATGGGTATAGTAAAAGGTTGTGAACACTCTAGCAGTCACATTCTTTGCCCAATCAGCATAAAACTTGCTCAGAACCTTTGTTCTTATGACATCTCAGCTGAGTTTGAAAATGGTTCCGGTCTGTTTAAAAACATGGCCGCCGAGGGGGGTGGGGGGGGTCGGTTTTCCTTATATGGCTATAGGAAAAGCTTGTGAACATTCTAGAAGTCACATTTTTTGCCCAATCAACATGAAACTTGCTCAGAACCTTTGTTCTGATGAAATCTTGGCCGAGTTCAAAAATGGCTCCGGTCTGGTGAAAAACATAGCCGCCAGGGGGGGGGGCAGGTTTCCTTATATGGTATAGAAAAGCTTGTGAACACTCTAGAAGTCACATTTTTTGCCCAATCAACATGAAACTTGCTCAGAACAATTGTCCCAATGATATCTTGGCAGAGTTCAAATCTGGGCATGTAGGGTCAAAAACTAGGTCACTAGGTTAAATTTAAGAGAAGGCTTGTAAACACTCTAGAAGTCACATGTTTGCCCAATCTTCATGAAACTTGATCAGAACATATGGCACTATGATATCTCGGCAGAGTTCGAATCTGGGTCATGTGGAGTCAAAAACTAGGTCACTAGGTGAAATGGAAGAAAAAGCTTTTTAACACTCTAGAAGTCACATTTTTTGCCCAGTCTTCATGAAACTTGGTCAGAACATGTCACATTTTTTGCCCAATCTTCATGAAGCTTGGTCAGAACATTTGTCTCAGTGATACCTCAGATGAGTTCAAAACTGGGTCATGTGGGTCAAAAAGTAGGTCACTAGGGCAAATTGAAGAAAAAGCTTGTAAACACTCAAGAAGTCACATTTTTTGCCCAATATTCTTGAAACTTGCTCAGAACATTTGTTTCAATGAGATCTCGGACGAGTTTGAAATTAGCTCATGTCGGGTCAAACTAGGTCACCAGGACAAATTTAAGAAAAAAGCTTTTGAATAATCAAGATGCCACATTTATAACCCAATAATCATGAAACTTGCTTAGAACATTTGTCCATATGATATCTGAGACACATTTGAAACCAGGTCACATGGGGTCAAAAGCTAGGTCACCAGACCAAAAACGAGCTTGTGAACACTCTAGAGGCCACATTTTTAGCAGAATCTTCATGTAACTTACTCAGAACAGTAGTTCCTTAGACCCTCAGGTTCTGTAGTTCCTTAGCCCCTCAGGTGGGCAACCTAGGGCCTTTTGGCCCTCTTGATTGAGACCGTTGCCCGAAACACACAATTTTGGCCCTAGCAGCGATTACTGTGACTGGCACCCATGGAGTGCAACAAACAACAACTTTACCCACTTAAGATAAACAAGGAACAGTTTGGCTTCATCAGCTAACATGTATATTGGGCATTCACCCTTGACAATGTTAATTTGCTTCCTGAGTTAGCAACAAAATTACAGCTAAGGGGCATGAAAAAATGTGCTGCACGCCGTCCACGTGGAGTTTTCCAACAGTTGATGTATGTTATATGCAATACTAACCTAACCTACTTGTCAGTGATGTTTACAAAAGACCGTGTAATAATATACAATAAGAACAACTGAATATCGTGATGTTACATTGTAAATATCAGCGTTAAAAATATAAATTTTTCAAATAATTAATTTTATTACATTAATGTATTTTAAACATTTTATTTCCTTTGGGTATTATGCATATGGACTGTAACATACACATATTTATATTTGAGATCCGTTTTCAAGTAAATTTTTATTGTGATTTTCGCTGACAGAAATGTTGGTGATTTTTTCTAATTCTAATTTACAAACACTACCACGTTGCTAACTTAACCACTTAAATATGTATTTTTTATTGGGCACAAAAGTGTGTTTAAATTCCTTTGTCTGTCATGATTGTTTTGGTTTTTGGTTCATTTTATTCTTATCTTGATTGGTATATATAAGCACCATTTCAGAAATTGAGGTGAAAATAGTATCATATCTCTTGCGAATGACTACAGTTTTTTTTATAGAAATGTAAAACAATTGTTAACATACAATCCCCACAATCATATATCCTTAAACACATTGTTTTTTAATAGATCTTTGATACAAAGTAATCAGTGTTGCTTTGACCCTTTCAGCAGAAAACGAAGCAAAAACTTTGGGAGAAATTATACGCCTTAAAAACTTTCTATGGTCCAACAAATTATTATAACGAGTTTGAAACCAAGTGACTAAACACATGAATATTTCAATTAGCTTGACAAATGTGATACCCCTCCACAGGGGATTCCTTTGAGCCAAATGGTCATGCCAAGCTAGATAAAAGATTTGTAATAACTTCTGGATTGTTTTGTGAAATGTAAAATATCTACAAGATATGAATAATGCATTTGACAAAAAATGTACTGGTTTATAATTGGGTCAAGTTAATGTGTTTTAAGACTGTTGGTGAAAGTCAAGGGTCTTTTGAGAGAGTTATTTCCAAAAAAAAAGAATCGCGGAAAACAACTTCTTTTCTTTGCAGGCTACGAATCAGTTAATCTAAACCTAAAATGTTTTCTTACCTTAATTAATTATTTAAGATAATATGTCATGTGTATTATATGACGTGTAAATTATGTGATTTATTACAAATACAGTTTCTAAAAAGTCAATTTATAAAAAATGTTAGGTCAAGTTAATGACACCCTTATTTTCGTTGTTTACTTCAATGTAAAAGAAATATTCACCTGGGTGTCCTAGAATAAGACCACTTAATTAATGCACTACATCAGTTATTTTTGAGTTATTGTGTCAGTGTTACTTCTTGTTACAGATTCTTAGTCTGAATATTTTGACAACAAATTGATGCAATGTATTTATTTTAAACTGTAGTATGGAAAATCGAGAGCATGCAGCGCATGACCTACTTTTGACTGAGTCAGCTACAAAGCACTTTCGATGCTCCCACGCTTTAGCGATTATCCTTCATGACTCTTTGCATATTGACTTGTTAACTAGCATGTAATGTGAAATGTTGAAATCAAATTTGCCAGGATGACTAGGTTGGACTGTATTTGTGTCTCCACAAAGTGGGAAGCATTAAGCATTGCACTTGTCTATCTGTCTGTCAGTACATCCCAAAACTTTGTGTACTCTACTCCTCTTTAACTGCTTGCAGATTTCATTCTGACTTTCACACCTAAGAAACCACTATGTGTAAGTGATCGTAAAGTTGAAAAGTGTGTTTATATTCCAGATATTTGGTTTCTGTTGCCTCGGTGTGTCTGAATGGTGTTGGTTATTGGTTCATTTTATTAACCAAATTTTTCGAAGATTATTAGATATTGGGGTATGTCGTTGGGCAGGCAGGTAGGCGAGTGTGTAGGTGGTGTGGCTGTGTCAACTTTTCGTTTCCGCTCTCTAACTAGAGAACGGATTGAGAGATTTTAATGAAACTTCATAAATAGATACCTTATAATGAGACCTCGCTTGTGATTGCATATGGGGTGGGTGGGGTCATGGTCAAGGTCACCGTTCCTAAAGATAGAAAAACAGTTTCCGCTCAATAACTTGAGAATGCATCGCGATATTTTAATGAAACTTCATACATAGATACCTTATATTGAGACTTCGCTTGGGATTGCATTTGGGGTAGGTGGGGTCAAGGTCACCTTTACTAAAAATAGAAAAATGGATTCCGCTCAATAACTTGAGGACGCATTGAGTTATTTTAATGAAACTTCATACATATTATATACCTTATATAGAGACCTTGCTTGGTATTGCATATGGGGTGGGGAGGGTCAAGGTCTCCATTACTAAAAATAGAAAAATGGTGTCCACTCAATAACTTTATAATGCATCAAGATATTTTAATGGAACTGAAAACATCGATACCTTGTATCTAGACCACACATGGGATTGCATATGGGGTGGGTGAAATCAAGGTCAAGGTCAATGTTACTAAAAAGACAAAAACGGTTTCTGCGCAATAATTTGAGAACACATTGCGATATTTTAATGAAACTTTATACATAGATACCTTATCACGAGACCTTGCTTAGGAATGCATATGGCACCCAGAACTTTCATAATTGTGCAGGTTTTTATGCATTTCATTAGAAAAAATTGTTGTTTTTTTGTGTGGAATTTCCATGTTTCTTGTTCTAATCTTGCATTTGTGCATCTTTTGTTAAAACTTCCTATAATTTGAAGTTGATTTCTAGGTATCAAAATTGGTAGAATGTAAAGTAGAATGCTCAAAGCAAACCACAGGTTTAGAAAGTCAGGTGCAAATCATTTCATATCTCCAGCTAATGACTACAACATTAAATCAGAATATGAAAGGAAATTGGAATGAAAAAGTAGTTGTTAACGCACTGAAGCTTACCCACAGATCCATTAATACAGTGTTCTTTAATATCTCTTTGTCACAATGAAACCAGTGCTACTCTGACCCTTTCAGTTGAAAACAATGTGAACAACTTAGCGGAAATAATATGCCATTTAAGCGTTTTATGGTACAACAAAAATTAATGAAGTTTGAAAAACATCAGTAGAATATGATCTGTCTTAAAACAATGTCAAAATGATTTAATGGAATTTTTGTCAGTATTGGCGGGGATGACATTTTAGCTCACCTGAGCACTTTTCACCTAATCACAAAGTGCTCAGGATGTGAGCTATTGTGGTCAGTCTCTGTCCAGTGTCAGGCGTCCTTTGTTTGTCATGTGTTGTCAATTTACTTCAAACAACATCTCTGAAACCACTTGCCATGATAACCAAAAGCTTTGAAAAATAACAAACTTAAAAAATCGTCTTGTCAGAAACCACTTCTTGTCCAGAAACCACAGGATTTAAAAGAAATTCCACCGAAATGTTACTTGGGTGAAACCCCACAAAATTCCTTCAAATAACTTGGCTTTGTTAAAAAAATATGGCCACCGGGGTGTGTGAAAGTTTTCCAATATATGGCTGCATTAGGCAACTTTGACAATCTTGTCAAAAACCACATGCTGGATTTTAAAATAATTTCACAGAAATGTTTCTTGGGTTCCCTTCTACCAAATTCCAGCAAATAATTTTGATGCATTAAAAACCATGGCTGACAGGGGTGGGGAATTTCAACCGTATATTGTCATATAGGTAACTTTCATAGTCTTCTTGCCAGAAACCACATTTTGGGTTTCAAAATAATTTCACAGAAATTTTTCTTAGGTGACCCTCTACCAAATCCCTTTAAAGTCATGTTGACTTGTTAAAAAAACATGACCACTACGGAGTTTAGAAATTTGACCATATATGGCTGTATTGCAACTTTGACAATATTCTTTTCAGGAAACAACTGTTTGAATTTCTAAATAATTTCACAGAAATGTTTCTTGGGTGACCCTCTACTAAATTCCTTCAGATCATTTTGATTTTTTGTAAAACATGGTGTCAGAGGGTGGGGAAGTGTGACCGTATATAGCTGTATAGGATTTGACAATCTTGTTGGAAAGTATAGCGCGAAAACATTGAAGTGTGTTCGTGTATATTTGGAGATGTTTGTATTACTTATTTTAGATTATGTTATAGATATAATTGAATGTAGTTTTAGGTACCGCTAGGTTTAAGCAAGGACAGATTGTGTAGTTGTATGCGTGTCTACCTATCAATCAAGCGACTAGGGTTCGAATCACGGGGTAAACTTTTTGCATGAAAATGTTTTTTTAAACGAAATATACAATACTGTGCATGAGAATATCTAGGAAATGATGTTTGTGTTTGAAATAAACGCATGTATCTTATATCTTATATATATAACTTATCTTATTTTTCTGTTCTGTTTTTATGCCCCTGCCCCCCCCCTCTCTCTAAAAGTGGGGGCATTAAAACAGAAATAAGATTTGCCCTTGTCCGTCCGTCTGGCCTGTCGGATTTTTGTGTCACGCGAAACTCAAAAGGTATAACTACAAGAGTGATGATGCTTTATAAACGTATTTATCAGCATGTGAACTTGTGCACCTGGGTATTTTTGCGCAGGTCTTTCCGACGTCAGAATTATGGCCCTTTTTTAGCAGAAAATGACATTTTTGGAATTGTGTCGCTTGTAACTCGAAAAGTATAACTGCTACATTGATGAAGCTTTATAAACATATTCATCACCATGTAAACTTGTGCACCTGGATATTTTGGCGCAGTTTTTTCCGACATCAGCAGAGTTTTGTGACAACCAGCGGAATGTGGGGGCATCCGTGTCCTACAGACACATGTCTAGTTACTTAAGAGTTTGTATAATTTGACCGCAGAAGTTGTTTTGTTTAATTACCATTATTATACCTCGCTTCGTTTTCCCGTTATAAAATCCCATATACCCATCCCTGCATAATTTTAATATACCATGGCGTTGGTAAGTAATATACCCCGAGGGGGGGTTTAATTTTTAATAATATGCTGTTCATGGACCAAAATATACACAGCGCATGGGCCTAAAAGTAGCATCTTGTGTTTTCTGAGAAATCCGTATAAGCAAATAATCGGTAGGCGCTTATTAAAATAAATTTAAAAAATCTAAGTCGATAAGCTCATGATTTTCCAATATTAAACTTTTGTTTACTATGTACGACTTAATTGTTCTTTGAATTACAGTATTTTTGTTCGGTATAATAAAATAAATATCGCAGGCATATTGAGGGGTATAGTAAATATTGCCCCCCTTCGGCCTCGGTTGACATCAGTCTCCTCTGGGTGCAATATATTTACTATACCCTTTAACTGCCTGTATATTACAATATCCACATGAATGCCTTGTTATTCACTTGTAGAATACTCAGCTGATGTATGGAGGACAAATTGGTCAGCCAGCAACTCAAGTTCAGTAAGCAGCAGCAATGGAACTCCAGCCAGTCACTGGACCTGTACTGACCTCCCTCTTGCCTAGGTGGAAGTGACTGTGGTTGGGATAGTTGTAAAGTAAAGGATTGCAAACACAAGTTCTTGCCAAGGTAAGATAACATTTATGTCAACAATAGTTGCTGTCATGCTGTCCAAATAAAGTATGGTTGCAATTAACATATTTATACCCCCCCCCCCAAACGAAGTTTAGGGGGTATATAGGAGTGAGCTTGTGGGTCTGTCGGTCGGTTGGTTTTCATGGTTTCCGGATGATAACTCAAGAAAGGCTTGACATATTCAAATAATTTTTGGTACACATTTGTAACACAATAGAACACAAGTGATGTTTGACTTTGGTTGTAAACCACTAAATTTTGACAGAGTTATGGTCCCTTTTGACTTCAATTCCCTAAAAACATGGTTTCCGGACGATTACTCAAGAATTGATTGACATATTCAAATAATATTTGGTATGTAGCATCATAAAATACAGGTCAGGTTTGACTTTTGTTACAAAACACTAAATTTTGACAGAGTTATGGCCTCTTTTTGACTTAAATTTTCTAAAAACATGGTTTGAGAACTCATTAAAGGCTCAACATATTTAAATTATTTTTGGTACATAGGTGTAACACCATAAAATACAGGTCAGGTTTGACTTGTTGCAAACCACTAAATGTTGACAGAGTTATGACTCATATTGAAATTAAATTTTTCCAAATACACTGTTAAACATTCACAAATTAAAGCATTCTCACTGTGTCCATTTCTTTCAAATGGATGCCAAGTTTTGTGTGGGAGGGTATATCCGTCACTCATGTGACAATTCTAGGTTTAGCTCACCTGAGATTGAAGTGCGATAGTGTGAGCTATTGTGGTCGGTCATGGTTTGTCGTCAGTTGTTTGTTGTCTGTCGTTTGTTATTAACCTTTCACCTGAAACAACTTCTCTGTAACTGCTGAATGGAAGTTGAAAAAACTGGTCGTATATGTTCAGTCTTCACAGAATTGCGTAGGAATCCACATTTGATGCTATGTGTTGTCACTTGGGTCAGACAGTGTGTTTTAAGACAATTATTCAATGTAATGCCATTAGTAACTTGGTCCAATGAAATCCAGTACCAAGCCAAATTGTGCATTATATTTTAAAGTTCTAATCTAATAATTCTGAGTGAGTTGTTTGATGCAAAATTACTTGTCTGTTCTTGTTCTCTGCAACTTCTTGTAATGAATTGAAGTACTTAGCACTCAGTACCATGCCTTGTTGCACTTATAATAGGCATGTTCCAACGATTATTTAGTGACTTGTGGCCTCCTTATTTAGTCACTTGTGGCCGCCTGCTTTCTAACCAGACATGTTTAAACAAAAATTGTGACAAGCCCATTAATTATTTTGTGTGTTTCGTCCATTGTGTGTGCGTGTGTCATTGAGTAAGTTAACACTTTCAACACTGGGCAGAATTCCTGCCCAGTCATTATTTTGTGACCTGTGGCTTACTTATTAAGTGACTAATGGGCTCCAGCTTTTCCACCAGACGTGTTTAAAAAAAATTGTTTCAAGCCCAAGATACATTTCGTTCGATGTTTGTGCCTGTGTCATTGCGTCATTTAACACTTAAAACCCTGGGCAGAATTCAACCAAATTACACAGAAATCTTCTTTGGGTAATAGAGAAAATCCATACCAGTAAATATTTTAATTGTCTACATTGATGGTACGACCTGATAGGTGATCTAACATCTGCAAAATCATTCTGTACAGTGTCAAGTTATGAATTTTATAAAAAGTACCAATTCGCTCCTTGTAGTTGTCCGCCACTAGAAAACAAAAATACTGCTTGTAGACAGACTTCAGTTTCACTTTGTACATTGTGAGCATTTTTGTTTTACTGTTGCCAGTTATACATTCAATTTCTCTAGTAAACGCCCTGCATTTGGAAATTACAATTAACCCAAGCCCATGCTTGTTTTTGTAGCAATATTTTGCCATTTATCTTTTACTAATTTAAAAAAACAAAATCAAATGCTTTTATTTTGCTATTTTTACAACTTTATTTGTTTCTGGGTCTAAAAAACAATGATGAAATGTTTAGATGGAATGTCCGTTATGGCCAGGATGACTGATGAGGTTGAACTGAATATTTAATTTGCAATGTATTTGTATTGGTCAGTAGGCATAAACGTTAAGAGCCCAGAGTGCAAAATGCGATCATGATTTGATCCTTTACCATTTTCCTTCAATTTAAAGGAGTATCAGTAAAACTCTGGCAACCAAAAGCTTGAAAAACTAGCTAACTTTAAAAATAATTTAACAAAAATGTTCCTTGTGTGACCTGCTACCAAATTCCTTAAAATAATAACATTCAGTTTAAGCTTCGCTCTCTGCCATTTTGTTCAAAATATAAGAAGTCACAAACTAGACAAAATAAAATTCGATGCTAGCAGATATGTGCAAGATAAAAAAATAAAAGAAAAACAATTGTCAATTAAATTTCTAAGATAATTTCTTGAGGGGAGAATAGATACATAAGAGTTTTGGCTATGGAATTGGAAGTTTCATAGCCCTAGTTTGAGGTTAGACATTAATTGTTTGACCCAGGGCTTTTGCCCTCAATCTACTTTTGTGACAACTCAGGGTCGCAACCCAGGGCTACTTTGGCCCTCTTGTATTATGTTTGAGCGTATTTTAACTTAGTATTGTTTAATGGGCATGAAAGCGTATAAATTCTGTTTGTTACTGGTTCAATTTATTCTTATCTTGATTGGTGTATGTACTGTTAAAGAAATTCAGGTGTAAATTATATCCTATCGCTTGCTAATGACACTGCAGTTTTGAAGCAGAATGTTAAAACAATTGTCAACATACAAAACCACATTCATAAATCTCTTAACACATTGTTCTGTAGTAGATCTTTGGCACAGAGTAATCAGTGCGTCTTTGGCCGCAATAATATGCTTTAAAAACTGTCTATGATCCAATGATTTATTATTGAGTTTGAAAACAAATTAGTAGACACTACAATATTTCAAATAGCTTGACAAATGTGATAGCCTTTCCCAGCGAATTCCTTTGTGTAAAATTATCATGCTAAACTACATAATAGATTTGAAATACCTTCGGGTATGTTCGTGACATGTAAGTTACTTACACGTTATGAATAAATGTGTTAGATTCAACATTTACTGCTTTATAATTGGGTCAAGTTTGTGTGTTTTCTTTTCTGCTTTTTGAGATCAAAATCAACTTTTGCAACTTTTTGAACATGAATTGATTTATTGTCGCAAACTTATACATAAACTGCACTCCTTAAGTTTAAATATTTTCTCAAGGATATTCAAGATGGCTCTGTAAATAACTGGCTCTTTGATACTTTATGTAAAATTTATCCAACCTAGACCACAGTTAATAAATTGTTTGCTTTACTGTATAGAAAACAAATGACAAAAACCTATAATAAACTTTATGTAAAATTTATCCAACCTAGACCACAGTTAATAAATTGTTTGCTTTACTGTATAGAAAACAAATGACAAAAACCTATAATAATACCACCAGAAGTATTGTCCCATGACGAGCAAAGTGCTCCCTTCATGGTCATTTTGTGTAGCAATTAGCCAGCAGTATTCTTATATGAGAAACAGCTATGGAAAAACACGGTATTAGCCATTTAATTATAAAACTTTCCCCTGTAATTTACCATAGTTATAACAACAACGACATTGATCACATATACAGTAATTATGCCCCCATCAAAGATGGCGGTGTGGATTGGTTTAATGTCGGTCGGTCGGTTGGTGGACCACTTTCATTTCCGCTCTCTTATGTCTAATAGTTTTCATCCGATCTTAACTAAACTTCATGAACATGTTTATTGGCATGATATCTTGGCCAAGTTCGATAATCATCCAAATCGCTCTAGGAATTGTTAAGTTACAGCCCTTGAGTCATCTAAAATTAGCCTTTTTAGCAGTTTCCGCTGAAAATGTTTCTGCTGAAAATGTTTGTGGGCATAATTTCTTGGCCAAGTTCGATAATCAGCCAAAACGCCCCAGAATTTGTGGAGTTATGACCCTTGAATTATCTTAAATTGGCCGTTTTAGCATTACACTCTCTAAGTCCAACCGTTTTCATCTAATCTTCACCAAACTTAATGAAAATATTTGAGGTTATAGTATCATTGCCAAGTTTGATGATCAACCAAAACACACCAGGAACTGCAGAGTTACATGGAGTTGATTCATCTAAAATTGTCCTTCTAAGCAGTTTTCGCTCCCTATGTCCAACAGTTCTCATCCGATCACCACCAAACTTGATATTTAAAAGATTGCTTATAACCTAGGGCCAGTCCTTTTTTATTTTCTGGTTTACAAAATTTTTTGGGGAACATGTCCACTGGCAGGTCGAAAAAAAAAAAAAAAAGGTTTCAAATATTAACACAACGAACAATTTCCCATTAGCAATTTATAATTAATAACAATATGAACATTAAAACACACTATTATGTGAAGTTAGAATAAGACGTCAAACATGGTATAAACTGTTTTATTACACCAATGTTTTATATGCAGTTTAACCATTTGTATTTATGAATTTTACAGAGTAAATAAGTGTAATAGGTGCATATATTTTAACGGCATCATTAAAATTGATTTTACCACAAAGTTGTATACTTGTATGGATTTACAAAATGTAAAGTGAGATGCCTTTTTAAAAGAAGACGAGTTAACCTGTGCAGGACTGGAATACACAACTGCCCGAACACAGACCTTGCAAACCGAGCTTAATCTAACCACACAACGCAAATTTTGAAAATAATTGCTGTGAGGTCTCGAAAAACATATTAAATTTAACTATATCAAGAGAAAAGTCCAAATAATATGACGCTAATTGTCTGGATTCTTATTAAGTCTTAATTCTTATTAAAAATGAGAAACCAGTTTTAACATATATTTTTTTAAATACTCAACTCTGTGTAAATGCTAAATCTTCATGTATATATGAAATTTATCAGATATAAACTGAACTGCTAGTGTGTGTTAAATTATTGCATTACAATTGTGACAGAAACAAAATACAAGGCATATAAGAAATTCTCATTGTATCGCGAAAATATATATCATCAACAAAATGCAACCATGACTTTCTCTTTAAGTGTATACGAGACAAAGCTGTCTGTCCCCACATCCTCGTTTCGATGTGCCCGCAAGAAGATCTTGTTACTAATGATATTATTTGTTACAAATGCCACCTGAAAATATACATCCAGTGCCTTCCACAGGATTTTTTTTGGCGTCCCCGTCCCGAGAGGGGTGGGTTAGGGAGGGGTATCCCCTCCGTATGTCAATTTTTTTTGCTGCATGTGTCAAATGACGTTATCTGGTGCGTTTAGCTATTAAATTTAAGGCTAAGATGTTTTCAATTTTTTGTACAAGTTTAAACGAAATGAAATAAACGAAACATCACCGTTTGAATGGCATACCTCTAGCCTTTTAAAAGCAAAAGCATCATTGTTGTTGCGAAACTGAAAGTAATGATTTTTTCCGGATGTTTATGTCCAGTGCGCATCACATTCGCACAGTGACGTCATGTCCAAACCCACTATTCTCGTCGTTCTCAAATCTTTAGGTTACACTCGATCTACTGATGGAGCCTTTTTTATTCGATTAATTATGTTCATATGGGCATGTATTTAGTGTTTTAACTCTGTTTTAATCGTTACAGCTGTTGAACATAGTACTGACTGGATAATTGGTGAATTGTAAAGATCTTGATTAAAATATATTTATATTATATACATGCTTTGTTCTTGAAAAACGGCGGGAAATTTTCCTCGTGCACATCGTGCCTGCGCGTCAAATGTTAAAGACAAATGTCACTCTATTGTTAAAAACAGTGTTGATTTTCTCATGTTTCATTCTTTCCACGTACTTCTAACGGTAATATTAACTGTCATCAAATGGACAAGTCATTTTAAGGGCCGTCTATGAAACATGTTGAAATTATTAGAAGTTTACAATATATAATAAATTCAACAATTTACGAACTAAAAATCACTTGCTAATTTTTTGTCCACCAATAAGTAAATTTGCATGGAAAAACCACGCCAATTTGTTTATAATTTACCTATTTTTTCTCCATTTGCTGTATCAATCTTTTTGTTCAATTTTGGATACTAGTACAGATTTTGAGACGACCCTCAAACTGAAACACTTCACTGACCACAATAATGGGTTTTCTCCCTGCAAAAATCATGCATGGGATTAACATTCCTTTGACGGGAAACTAGGACACCCAATGTCTTTAAAGATCTGTATTTAGTAAAGCACATGATCGGTACACGCACGCTTTCCATGCGTGGAACGTGACGTCGTGTTTCAGCAGACATTTCGCACTCTTTTGTAGAAAACACGGGTTTTACATGGCATACATATACATAAACAACGGCGGACGCCTTGCTTAAAAAAATTGTCCATGAAATTCCGGAACAATTTGTTGATCTCGATCGGCAATCATCGTGTGATACCGTCAAAATCAAAAAGCAGCTTCACGGAAGTAAACGGACTTACCGAGCAAATTATTATATTCGTACTCAAAATATTTAGAAAATTTGAACGTTTCGTCCCCCATCGGTAAAAAAAAAATCGTATTTATAATTTTTTTTTTTTTTCACTTTCAGAAAATTTATGTTCGCCAGTTTTGTAAACCGTAAAATCAAAAAGTCCTGGCCTAGAGGGGGCATAACTGTTTTACAAACAGCTCTTGTTATTAACTGTGGTGTGTTGATTTTATCCACCACCTTTTCTTTTCTCGAATAACCATTATTTAACATTTATGATAATGTTTTTCAGTTTCATTGGAATCAGTTATACTATTCATTATTAATTACTTTTCTGTAAAGAAATTCACAACTTTATGTGCTATTTTAGAAATATTACACTTCCAAAATTTGAACATTGAAAATATTTAAGATGTTTTCTGTAATATGGCCCCTGATCAACAAAATAAACCATTTATATTGTTCGAGGTTAGTTCACTAGCCATTTTACCATGTTCTTTTTGAAATACAATGGAAATTGAATTCATTTCAGTGTTTATTATGCTTCACCACCCATTCAAGACCTGAACATTCATGACAAAATTAAATCATGTTATTTTTGTACCTTTGATTTAAAGGGGCGTATCGAAAGTATTGCATTGTGTATAGACATAGAGCTGAACTTAGTAATCTCAAACTCGCATAAAAAATAAAGTTCAGGTTATCTCAAAAATAATTGTAAACTTTTTTCCTTCTTAATTTATATGAAATGAATATTGTTATCTCGAAGTTTTAACTTGAATTTTGAAGAGGTTTTCAGTCCTTACAAGTATTTTCACACTTATTTCTGTTTATCTCAAAGTGTTGATGCCAGTGACAATATCAAGCCAGGACCAAGTTTCTCTTAGATCGCAAACATCACGACACATATTTAAACGAGCGTTTTTAAACTTGAATTGAATTATTTTCCACTGGTTTACAGTTCAGTATATGCATACAGGATGGCAATGTTGTATTGCGATTTCGTGAACATTTAGACTAAATACTTATAAAAGGTCTCTTTTTGGAGATGTCAAACTGCTGATAGTTGTTTGTGAGCTCTCGGCGACTTTGAGATATAGAATTTTAGCTTATATTAATTCAAGACGATTTCCTATTATTAACATAATATTTATGAAAAGGGTATACATGTATATGAGACAATAATTAAGTTTGAAAGACATGGTTCTATAAGGATTAAAACACACACCTGGAAATTTGTGATCTTTAATGAAAACTTCATGTACCGGTACATTCCATTCATATCTCTTACTACTACTACAAATTGTTGCATGCCCGCAAAAGTATCACCTGTGACCAATGTTTATGTAATAAAATAGTATATGTTTTTCAAATGTTTACAGAAACACAACAACATGGTTCAATAATATTCTCTGCAAATGAAGTTTGTTATGCCCCCACTTTAGAGGGGGGGGGCAATTAGATTTGCCCTTGTCTGTCCGTCCATCCTTCCGTTGGATTTTCATGTCGCCCATAATTCAAAAAGTATAACTGCTAGAGTGATGAAAGTTTATAAGCATATTCATCAGCATCGGGGCTTGTGCACCTGGGTATTTTGGTGCAGTTTTTACCGACATCAGCGGAGTTATAGCCCTTTGTTAGTAAAAAAATTATTTTTTTTGGACTTGTGTCGCTCGTAACTCAAAAAGTATTGCTGCTAGAGAGATGAAACTTTACAAACATATTAATCAGCATGTGAACTTGTGCAACTAGGTATTTTGGTGCATTTTTTCCAACACCAGCGGAGTTATGGCCCAGCAAAAAATGACATTTTGGGACTTGTGTCGCATGTTACTCAAAAAGTATTATTGCTAGAGTGATGAAACTTTATAAACTTATTAATCAGCATGTGAACTTGTGCACCTGAGTATTTTGGGGCAGTTTTTTCAGACATCATTGGAGTTATGGCCCTTCTTTAGCAAAAAATGACAATTTAGACTTGTGTTGCACATAACTCAAAAAGTATTACTGCTACTGTGATGAAACTTTATATACATATTAATCAACATGTGAACTTGTGCACCTGGGTATTTAGGTGCAGTTTTTTTTGGACATCGGCAGAGTAATGGACCTTTTTGTAGCAAAAAATGACAATTTTGGACTTGTGTCACGTGTAACTCAAAAAGTATTATTATTAGACTGATGGAACTTTATTAACATATTATTCAGTATGTGAACATGTGCACCTGGGTATTTTGGTGCATTTTTTTTTCCGCCATCCGTGGAGTTATGACCTTTTTTTTTAGCAAAAAATGACATTCTTGGATTTGTATCGCTTGAACTCAAAAAGTATAACTGCTAGACTAATGAAACTTTATAAGCATATTCATCAGCATGTGAACTTGTGTACCAGGGTATTTTGGTGCATTTTTTCCAACATCAGAGTTTTGTGAAAACCAGCGGAATGTGGGGGCATCAGTGTCCTACGGACACATGTCTAGTTTTTATAAATTTGAAAACCTACCGTGGATATGCCCCTTTACTAATATTGATTGTAGTATCCTAATTTAGTAGTACTGTAGGCCATTAGGCCACAACAAATTGATCAGTTGTTCTACGGATTTTGTCCAACAAAAATTGGAACGAGCGAGCGAAATAAAAATAAAAACATTTTTTTTCCATTTTCGATAAAATCAGAGGCGAGCGAAATGCGCAAAAAAAAAAAAAATCCTATCTTGCCCATAGTGATTTAAAATTTCTGCCAAACGCCATCATAACTTGATATCTTGTCAATAATTTTCTCTTCATCTGCTCTGGTACATAAATTGTTGTCAAAATCAATATATATGTAATAAACTAAGCAACTAATTTCTCCATTTCTTCGACCATGTCCTGCAACGGGTTTTGTGCAAAGAGTCTTCATTAGTGATTCTGCTATTAAATTAACACCCGGCAGAAAATACTAAATAGCCATATCTTAACAGTAAACTATTAGAAAGTAGACCTTATACAAGGTAATTGTCGTTATCAAAATAGATATTTAATACACCAAGTCATTCACTACCAACAGTTTAATAACATGAATATGAAATGTCATACAATAAACACAACACACAAATTTTTTTTATGAATTACTAGTATAAGTTCTGTATCTTTAAACGACACGACGAAACAACTGGACGCCACCAATTTTTTTTAAACCGTTAACCAGGGCTCACACTGGCTCTTATTTTTATTGAGCCAATTTTGTTATCGACTCGCAACATGATTGCGTTTTTCCATGTCAGGGAATGTTTACGATGCTGTCCAATAATCTTGCGCAGTTAAGGACCATTTGCTTGATAAACATCGGATCGAATAAGTAAAGTAAATAATATTTGTACTGAACATGAAAATCAGCATGTCCTGTGTGTAGAAGCACAAAGAAATGGGAAATATTCAACAAATAACTATCCAAATCGAAATCAAAACAAACATGACTCACCTCATTTTTTTAAATTCAGGTGTCCGGTAATCTTGCGCACTTTGTATAGTGACGTCATTTAATGAAAACATGTAACATAATGACTTGGCTTGCCCTGTTAAATGTGCTTTAATCTATAAAAGCTGAACAAAATATACACCAAACAGATACGTTGAATTTATAAAATGGACATGTCAAAAACAACTTAATTGTGTGGATATTAGAAGTAAGAAATCAAGGACGGCTGGTCAAAACTGTCCGAAATGTAAACATACCCGATAATCAATCCTTTTGACACATTCCAGAAATCCAATTTCACACATCCTTTATCAGCAAGATAATCCTTTAATTAACTGTTGTTTCTGCTGATATTACGAGAGCTTGCTGGCAATCATCTTTAATTAGGCAATGAATGCTGACAAACCGCTCCTTGTGTTTTCACAAGTTTGATAAAAAAATAAAAAAGATAAGAAATTGCTGAGTCGATATACACATGACAGCTGTGCCAGACTGGCTATTGGAGGGTAACGGTTTGGGTCATAAATTATATGGTCTGCACATAAACCAGTCTCCGCAATGTGCCTTATTCACGTCTCTATCAGTACAAATTGCTTGTTATGATTTGGGGACACCACGAAGTCGGCGATTGACGTAAAATGAGACTCGTTGATGAAAACTCCATTTAAAAAATCGGGTGCGGGGCAAAATTGTAGGTGCGGGCGCAGAAAAACAATAAAAAAATTTTTTTTTCTATTTACGATTTTAAGGTGCGGCAAATCCGACGAACATCTGATCAATTTGTTGTGGCCTTAGAAAATGTTTTGCAATTCACGATTTCTTGAAGAATTTTAATTATAATAGTTTGATCCATTCTATACTGGAGATTATTGATCAAATACTAACACCCGCAAATTCAGAACATATATGTTCAGACAATTATGCATTGTATCTACTTAAACATTTTGTGTATGTACATGCCATATATAATGTTATGCACACACTAAGGTTAAACCCTGTAGTTTATTTCATCTTAAAGCTGTGATTGTTGAAATAACACCCTGTGGGATAAACTTAGCTGTATTAGTTGATACGGTCGCATTGTTTATCTTTGCCGATCTCATTTTCTGGTCAGCCATTTGAAGATAATTTACATACATTGTATTTAAAATATGCAAACATGTTTTCTGAAACATCCAGATTAAATTTGCAAACACACATGTGCTTCGATTGAGAGTTTTTGAAAATGAGCATAAAGGTCATGGTCATTCATTATGTATTTTTTTTTACTTAGATCATAAATAGTAAGGATCATTACGCAGTTTTGACTTTAAAGGTCCTTTTTAATGAAAGTTTTCTGTGAAAGTTACTATTCAATTATTTGTTGTACAAATTACACAAACATGTACAATAATACTTGTTAACAGCCCAAGTTTTGTTTGTTGTATTTCTAGAATCTTGGGACTAATTCTTTATTACAATTCGTACATTTTGTATTCAGTACTGGTAAAAGCAGTTGTACTACCAATTTATGCATTCCGCGGTTTGTTAAACATTTGTTATGCCCCCAATTTGGGGGGGAGGGGTGCATATAGATTTGCCCTTGTCCGTCCTTCAGTTGGATGTTTGTCACGCATAACTCAAAAAGTATAACTGCTATAGTGATGAACCTTTATAAGCATATTCATTCGCATCGGGACTTGTGCAACTGGGTATTTTTATGAAGTTTTTTCCGACATGAGCGGAGTTACGGCCATTTTTTACAAACAAATGACATTTTTAGATTTGTGTCGCGTGTAACTCAAAACAGGCTGTCAACTGGTCCTACTTTTTCCTGCTTTTCCTACTTTGTTAATTCACTCATGCTTTTTTCTACTTTTTGGTAAAAAACCCTATTATTCCTACTTTTTTTACTTTGCCAGATATGAAGATGAATTAAATAATGTTTTATATAAAAAAAGTACAAAGTCTATTTGTAAATGTATTGTATAGATGGGACAATGCGGTATGTTCCCCTGCTAATTTGTCTGGAACTATTTTTATTGTATGTATTGACTTTGAGATGCATAGATTTGTATTCACAGGCCTTTTAAAGGTTATGAGATGTTTAAAAGGTGTTAAAATCAAGTTAAAGTCATGTCCACTGAAGAATGAATCTGTTATTATATACATGTATAGATATAATTGTGGTTTTGTTCCCAATGATGGGCCTACTGATGGAGCTCAGTGTACGTTCCAGCTCTAAATGTCTAGTGTAGATTTTATTCAGATCTTTTTCAAATAATGTTATTCAATTTATACAGGACATCAGATATTTAGAATCTGGGATTAATTGCTGACTGCCTCCGAAATCTAGCAGGTTGTAGTCTACTTCATTATCACCTACGGGTAAATTGGAAAGCAAAACAATAGTTTTAATAAATTTGTATTGACATACAACCTGTCAAAATGCATTAAGCAAATTCTTCTTATTGTTAAAGAAAATGTTTAGCGATTGTTGAAAATAATACTATTTATCAAGATTTTTCTGAATAAGTGCTATTCCTTTTATATTATGAAAGATTATCACAAAGATGGAGTATAATCCCATCCTTGATTCTGTAAATGCTTTAACCAATATGTTAGAAATCCTGTGTGTTTGTAAATTGTGATAAGTCGTGCTGAATTCACCTATTCATTATCCTGATGTCCTTCCTACCCATTGGTGTACAACAAATGCAAGGGACATATGAATTCACAGACACAGACATCTTACTGTGGGTTAAAGTCTCTGACAGTTGATCACTTGCCCCTTACCACTGTAGGCCCAAACCACAGTAGGCACAAGCCTCAATGGGGTAATATTCTTTCAAGTGAGAAAGCTACACATCTAGCTTATAGAAGATCAGTGGTTCTATCCAGGTGCCTGCATGTGTGTTGTCTTTCTCCACCATGAAAAGCTGGAATTCGCCATATTATAAAATCGCCATATTATGACTGGCTGATGAGTGTGACATTAATTCCAATAAACAGTAGGCAAAGATGGTCAGATACAACTGGAAGTACAACTTCTAAAAAAAGACAATTGATTTAAAAGTGCTTGATACTATTGGTAGTAGTAACTCTGTGAAACCTTTGGTATTGATGTAACATATTTTGCAGTGTACATGTTTATTGTAATAATAACCTTATGTTTATATTGAGCTAGTTATTGGTATGTTTGTATTTTTATTAGTTAATCAATTAAAAAAACCAATTCAGGATTTCTGGCAGATGTCCCTTGATCACATTTCTCAAGCTGAACGGTTGGCTATTAAATTTGAAGGGTAATTTACAAACTTTAGTCAATTTAAACGTAACTTTGCAATGGTAAATGTGTTAAAAAATTCCTACTTTTTGAAGAGAAATGTATACTTTTGCCTACTTTTTGCCTACTTTTTTTATAAAGAAAGCTCCTATGTATTTCCTACTTTTTCACTGAGGGCGAGTTGACATCCTGTAATTTTCAGTTCTGAGCTCCCTACTCGAAAGTTGCATGGGCTCAATTTTCATTTTCAATTTACATGCCGGTGTTTATAGGCTGTGTAACATGACTTTGGGAAAATGAGCCGTTAATATCCCATATTCGATAGGCAACATTCCATAGAATACACTCGCTAACTGACCTGCGCCTACTAATAGTATACACGTAAACAACACTGAATTTTCTAACAAGCATCCAGAGAACCATGGACAATAAGAATAAAATGAATGGAGAATTACTTGTATTTATAAACTTTCCATGCATGTTTATTTGAATAACTGTTGGTAGATCTATTGATGAAGAATTATTTAGAATTGCATTTTATCTTTTCTTCTCCTGTAGAGGCTTTTCAATGTATAAATAGATTTTGCATCATTCTATTAATAGACACTGCGGAAGCTAGGGACATATTTTATTCAATTCGTTTTAAATTTGGCATTTTTACTTTACGTGCGTTTTATGAATGCATTAAAACTAGAATAGTTAGGCATAAAAAAAAAATGTTTGTTTAAGGTAACCCAACCTACCCTAAAAATATGCCCCGACCCTACAACATTTTATTGGGTTTGTCAGATAGATTTTTGTTTTATTTACCTTTTTCAATAATTAAATGTGTTTTGGATAAATGAGTGTTTTGTTTTGATAGTATCCACTTATAAAAAATGTTTAAGGATATTACTGATATGTTGACCATTTACCCCCCCCCCCCCCTAAAAAAAATCCCTACCTACCAACCCTATTTTTTTTTTGCATGTTACCTGAAACAAACATACTTTCTTTTTACACCTTATACACAAAAACCCTCGAGACATATTTTCCCAAAGGAATATAAATCTAATTCGACACTATTAAATATAACTTAACGTTTTTGTGATCACAAAATGAAGTCAAATCATAATATTTAATTGTGATGAATGTTCCCTGACATGTGTTCTTATTTGACACACATAGTATAAATGCTTATTCCATAACAAATATTTTTAACGCTTATATTCCTTCTCTTTCTTATTTTCTTGGAAACAAGGTAACTTCTCATAAATTTTGATTTGCCTGACAAATACTGTATGAATTATTTAGATTTAAAAAATTACTGATGGAAATTATGAGGCGCTAAGATCAGTAAATTGTACGGACATTGCATAATTAAGATATCTTTAACATATGGACTTTTCATAGTTTCCCGGCGCCTTATGATGCTCTGCATCATTGTTTTTCTTGTGAAATACTGATGTTTCAGGGATCTCGGAAACGCAAAATCCAGCGTATTTGGACGCATATTTTTTTCAAAAGGACGCATTTCAAACCCATGCCAAGAGTCCTTGGGACGCATGCTTTTTTGCTTTCTGCGTATACCCTGTTACTTAAAACATATATGAGTGCCTGCAGTAAAATCGGCAGTGGTCGTGATAAAATCAATATCGGCCCTAGTACACAATTGCAGCTGTCAAAGTCTAGTCCTTTAGCTCCGCCCACTGCAGTCCCTTAGCTCCACCCACACCATTCCGGACAGTTACTGGTGATTTTCATTTGTAAATTACATTGTCACTCATTGCTGTGCTTTAATCTGTAAGTCAATTAGAATGTGCGAAGTCGCGGAAATGTGACAAAAGGCGTCCCCAATTAAGAACAATTACCACATATTTGACAACTTCAAACAAACAACATTGATAAAATGCGTGAAAAACAGTTTCAGCTGATTTCATTAATTTATATTGCCAATCAAATTTCATGAATAACAACTCTAAATCTCAGTAAATTGAGTAATGCAGTGATGGGAGTTTTGGTTTTGACATAAATTTTACATGAAAATCTAGGGCTGAATTTTGACAGGAATATAAACGCATCGTTCAATAATAAGATATTAAGGAACTTTCTAGTATATAACACCTATGACAAGACATAAATTAACAATACTGGCGGTAATTTAAGTACACAATTTTGCAATGACACATTTTCGCGACCCCGCAAAAATTTTCGTCGCTGACTTTACAGATTACAAACATTCGTAAAACACATGCAAACACATAATTTGGTGTTTCATATCACCAATAATTGCTCCTTTCTTAAGTGTTTTGTGTTGTAAAACCTGTTTCACAATTACACTACTTGACAGTGACTTGCGCTTCGGTACCTGTCTGCTGTACTGTAATCGACGCATTATGACTTTACTAGGCCTACAAATCAGTTAACAAGTTTAGACCACCTGGCATCAATTTCTAATTGCTCAGAATTTACCTGTTTTGAAATTAATTGTTGGTACCAAAATATTGTTTTATAAGAAATGATTAAATATTATGTATTATCATTATAATTACATAACCCAATAATAATAATAATTATTAGTATTATTATCATGATGATTATTTTATTTATAATTGTCATATATTGTATACATTGTAAAAATTCCATTCCCTCTCACGTGTCACATACTTAACCTTTATTTCTTTTCTATTTGGGGACTCCTACGTTTTACGGGGAAGGAGTCCCAGGACTCGTATTTTAAAATCCTAGTGAGATCCATGTGTTTCTACCAAATTCTTGTGTAGAGTTGATTCAATCTACAAAAAGACATTGTTTTTATAAGACTATGAATAAATGCATTGTATACTAAAAATTATTTAATCATAAAAACACTTCAAATATATATGAGGCGTTTCCTGGGAAAACCAGGCTTAAAGCATGTGCGTAAAGTGTCGTCCCGGATCAGCTTGTGCAGTCCGCACAGGCTAATACAGGACAGTACTTTCCGCCCTCATTGGATTTATGTTTAGAAGAGACTTCCTAGAAACAGAAAATACCGTAAAAGCGGAAAGTGTCATCCCGGATCAGCCTGTAGAACTGATTTAAAACATGGGGCAGTTCATCAGTTCATTGCTTTGACATGAAATAATTATATTATTTTTATTTATTTTAAATTTAGAAACATTTCATACTTCCTTTTTGGGAGCTAGCCACATGAAAATATGAGTTCGCTTTTTGATGAAGAAAATTTACTAATTTATTTTCATTTAAATAATATCGAACAATATTCTTTAATGCATGTAGAATTACGATTTATGAAGAAAACCAAATAAACATAATGCATCAGTTTTAAATATTTATGTTGGATATTCAATTTACATTATTTACAAATATTTACAACATACGCCGAATATCTTTTTAAAAGATATTTCTTGTTCCACATAGTATTAAGTTTGTTGGATGTATATTAACCACCAATTATCCTATACATTGTATATTTACCCCTAAAAATTCTGGAGAGAGTGTACATTTGCTGCCAAATTTTCAGAAGCACACATACATTTATCCAGAGTTCAAAAGCTTGTCTGGAGCACTGTCAGCTAGACGCCATAGAAATTTCAATGTTGACTCTGCAACCAGTGAAATTTACAGGGATCAGCAAACATTAATTGCATGATATTTTGTTTTAATGTGCATCAAAAGTGTTAGCAAAAGCAGAAATACTACATTCTCTTAAAGCGTATAGTTCAATACAATACTCAGTTCGACTCGGCAATGTCAAGTTGGTGTTCCGAAACATAAAATATGATTGGCGTGTCGTGGGAAAACCGGTCTTAATGAATGTGCTTAAAGTGTCGTCCCGGATCAGGCTGTGCAGTCCGCACAGGCTGATCCAGTATGGCACTTTCCGCCTACAGAGGATTTATGTTTAGAAGAGATGTCCTTGAAACTGAAAATACTATAAAAGCGGAAAGTGCCGTCCTGGATTAGCCTGTGCGGACTGCACAGGCTCATCCGGGACGACACTTTACGCACATGCATTAAGACCAGTTTTCCATGACGTGCCTCATAATAATTCTCCTTCCATATGCATCTGGCAAGACACATCACGCGTGCATGGCGCCATTAATGGTTGTTTTACTCCATTTGGGTGTTTCCAACAGTCAGTTTATGTAAATATATTGGGTAATGCAATTTCATGTACTTGATTATATCAATCAGTCTTCAATTATTTGAAAAATGATTGGGTAATACTTAAGTCTTACTGCTTGGAAATGCAGATATTAGTTGCTCTGGGGTGTGTGAAAAAAATTATTAGAACTCATGATCATGAACCATTTGTTGAAGGATGGTAAAGTTTTCTCCCCTGAATCCCAATCCATATTACAGCTTGCTTGTACTATGAGAATGCTGAAACTGGAAAACATGTAAGGGCCGGGGCGGTATTCTAGAAATATCTTAAATTAAATCTTTTGTTTTGCTTATATTAATAGTTTTTTTTGCTTTTTACGCTTCGATCTTGATAAGCCAGTGGAGCGATACAGGCACTTTTGTGCCTCTTGTTCCTAGCATTTGTTGGACATTATGCATTATTAGTAAACATGTATATGACAGTGTTAAATTGTTGTTTTCATGCACATAACAGTGTGCTAAGGGCTCACTAATTCTTATTTGTATTGTATACATGACTGTAATAGACTAATTTATATGTACTTTAATGTAATTTAACTTAAGATGTTTTTATAAACTGGCCCCAGGTCAGTCAGCTGCTATTTCCCTCAGCCTGTTCGACAAAATGCTGTTAGATACATTTGAAAAATAGCAGAAATTGTCTAGAAAAATACAAATAATGCAAGCTATGAATCCCCAAGTGTAATAACTCGGTAATAACTGGTAACATTTGTAGGTTCATGGCTGATGTCCGTAGATTTAAATGGCGAATGCATAACATTCTTCCAATCCACACTACCTGTGAATGTTTTAACATAATCGCATGAATTTTTTGCAGATGACATTATTAAGGCTGTTTAAATTCCGCTAACATAGGCATCTCGATTCTAAAGAAATGAGAACAAAACTAAAATACTATGTTGATACAGATGCAGATTTATGGAAAAACTGCCCAATGTTTTAATCATGTATATGTTTGCAGGTTAATCTGTAAAAAAAAAGACTGTAAGAAACTTTTCAGTTGGAATGCTGATAATATTATGTGAAGTACTTTCTAATATTCCTGTCTTATTATTTATTCATTGAAATTGTTTTAGTGATTTTAAACTTAGATCCTGGGAAATGATATGAAAACTCCAAGTAATAGCAAAATAAACTGCACAAGCCAGGATTGTTTATTAATATATTAACTTGAATCTTTTAATACAAAAGTCAATTCCAGTACACATGTAGTCTGTCAAATGCTTTAAAATATGACCTGCACAGAATTTGTAAAATTACCAACATCCACATGAATGCCTTATTAGTCTGTTGTATATAAACATTATCTGTACGCTGGACATATTGGTCAGCCAGGGACTCAAGTTCTGTAATGGAACTCAGCCAGACACTGGACCTGTACTGACCTCCCTCCTGCCTTGGTGGAAGTGACTGTGGTTGCGGTAGTTGTCAAGGCGAGAATTTAACACAAGGTCTTACCGAGGTAAGATGACATTGATATCAACAACAGCCGCTGCCTTAGAGTCATGTCAACCAAATGTAGTATGATTGCAATGAACAGATGTTTAGCTCACCTGAGCTTGAAGTGCTTAAGTGTGAGCTATATTGGTCAGTCATTGTCCATCGTCAGTTGTTTGTCATCTGTTGCTTGTTATCAATATTTTGTTTTTAACAACTTTTCTTAAAAACTGGGAAAAGAGGCTCATTGTTACAGAATCGTCTAGGAATCCACATTTTATATTGTGTGTTGTATATTGGTACCTTGGTCGCATGAAGGCCAATACCAAGTCTAATTGTGCATATTATTGGCGAATTGAGTTGAATCAGTTTGAATGAGTTGTGTTATTTACTTGTCTGTGCTTGTTCCTCCAACATCTTATTTTAATGAACTAAAATTTTTAATATATGACGGCTGTCCCAGTAAATGGTAGACTTTATTGATAAAATTATTTCCAAACATGATGTTTTGCAAATATATTTTACTAATATAGTGCTAAAGGTAAATAAATCAAACAAATAATTCAGCTACATGAGAGTTTTGAAGCGTGTGTATATATGTCTGACGCAACCCCTACAGCTCGCCAAAAATTCTTCACTGTTTGCTTTATAAATTGTTGTTTTTTTTAACCTATTGTTAAAAGCACAAATATGTTTGGAAAAATCCAAACATCGTTATGACGTCATCAGAGAAAACTTAAAATGTCTGACATTATTATGCCCCCCTTCGAAGAAGTGGGGGTATCTTGCATTTCATTTCCGCGCGATATCTAAAGAACGCTTTGACCTACGATCATAGAAGTTGGTATGAGACCTCGCTTCAAATTGCATATGAGGTGGGTGGGGTCAGTGTCAAGGTCACCGTTAATAAAAATAGAAAAACGGTTTCCGCTCAATAACTTGAGAATGCATAGAGATTTTTTAATGAAACTTCATAAATAGATACCTTATATTGAGACCTTGCTTGGGATTGCATATGAGGTGGGTGTGGTCAAGGTCACTGTTACTAAAAATAGAAAAACTGTATCTGCTCAATAACTTGAGAAAGCATACAGATATTTTAATAAAACTTCATACTAAAAATAGAAAACTGTTTCCACTCAATAACTTTAGAATCCATATAGATATTTTAACGAAACTTCATACGTAGATACCATATATTGAGACCTGTCTTGGGATTGCATAGGGGGTGGCTGGGGTCAAGATCAAGGTCACCGTAATTAAAAATAGAAAAACAGTTTCTGCTCAATAACTTGAGAACGCATCGATATATTTTAATGAAACTTCATACATATATACCTTATATAGAAGCCTTGCTTGAGAGTGTATGGGGTGGGTGTGGTCAAGGTCAATGTGACAGTTACTGAAAATATAAAATGGTTTCCGCTTAATAACTTGAGAAACGCATCAAGATATTTTAATGAAACTTCATACATAGATACCTTTTATCGAGACCTCGCTTGGGATTGCATATTAAAAAAAATCTTAACAATTGCACATATTCACAACTTGGCTGCAAGTCGGGGGGGCATAAATGTTTTAAAAACATCTCTTGTTTATATCAACACCACACACTCTTGAAATAAGTTGTATGAAATTTATCACAAGTGACGTAACTGTTAATAAACAAAAGAAAAATCAAAGCCGATGTAGGTGCCTTTATCAATGATCATTTGAACGCTTATTGAAATTTAATAATATATACATTTCAACAATTTAAGACAATATACAGTTCCGTGATTTGTATCAGAATTGGATAATTATGTTGTAATTGCATGTGGATATAGCACTGGGGGAAAACCTTGAGAAGGTGTAATATGGATTTGGTATAAAATGATAAAATCCTGACGACAGAGTGCACTGGGTTTGGTGGACAGTGTACTATTTACAGTTTACTGTTGGTTGATATGCAATATTTTGATGTGTTAAGCTATAATTCTGTATATATACTCACAAATGAATTTAATATTAGTGTAAATATCAATCTTCTCTGAGTTTTTTAATTTTTGAACTTGACAAAATCGACGATTTACTCGGACAACTATTATATATTCAGATAACTTGCCACAAATGTTCACCATGTGGAGCCTTGTTGTGCATATCATAAGCCCAAGTCCAACGATTATTTAGAGACTTGTGGCCTCCTGCTGTCCCACCAGATGTGTTTAAAATGTTTGTGCCAAGCCTAGTGCATATTGCCATTGCAAGCTGATGTATTATTTTAGCTCTACCGGTCACAGGCCAGAAAGATTATGCGTAATGCTCTGGTTAAGGTTTGCGTGCAACAATTCCATATCTCTATATCTATTACAGATATTCAACTAAAATTTCACACATGCTTTCAGGGTCATTATATAAGGTCACTGGCCAAGACCCATAAGTATGACCAGCATTTTAGCAGAATTATGCCCGTTTTTGTTCTTAGAAAAGGCAGGTTAAGGTTCGCATGGAAGAGAAAATTCAGGTTAAGGTTTGTGTGCAACAAGTACATATCTCTGCAACTACTACAGATATTAAATTGACATTTCATTCATGGCTTCAGGGTCATTATGTAAGGTCACTGACCAAGGCCCATAACACTGACCTACAATTAAGTAGAATGTCGGTAAGGTTAAATGTAGAAAATCAATCCTTTACACCTTGTCCGGAGCATATCTTTGTCCGGCATGGATGGATTTTCAAATAACTTGGCATAAGTGATAAGCATGATGAGACAGAGTGTGGTGCGCAAGAACCAGGTTCCTAGGTCCAAGGTCAAGGTCAGAATTTAAGGTCACAATTCATGGTCAAAGGTCAAATATAGGATTTCAATCCTTTACACTTTGTCCAGAGCATAACTTTGTCCAGCATGGATGGATTTTTAAATAACTTTGCAGAATTGATAAGCGCAATGAGAATGAGTGTCGTGCAAAAACCAGGTCCCTAGGTTCAAGGTCAAAGTCAGAATTCAAGGTCAAAGGTCAAATATAAGAAATCAATTATTTCCAGTTTGTCCAGAGCATATCTTTGCCCGGCATGGATGAATTTTCAATAACTTGGCAGAAGAGAGAAGCATGAATGAGAACACGGAATGTTGCGTACAAGAACCATGTCCCTAGGGCCAAGGTAAATGTCAGAATTCAAGGTCAAAGGTCAGATATAAGAAATAAATCCTTACCACTTTGTCCAGAGTATATCTTTGTCCAGCATGGATGGATTTTCAAATACTTGGTAGAAGTGATAAGCATGGTGAGACAGAGTGTCGCCCACAAGAACCAGGTCCCTAGGTCTTATGTCAAGGTCACAATTCAAGGTCAAAGGTCAAATATAATAAATAAATCCTTCTATCCTTACCTCTTAGTCTGGAGCATATCTTTATCAAACATGGATGGATTTTGCCTCTTTAGTCCTTGAATCTTTACTCCTAAAAATGCTCATTTCACGGGTGTATCTTTGTGACAATGGCACTCTTGTTAAATATTCATAGGTATTAAATGTGAAAGTAAAGTTCATAATTAATGTGACAGTAAAGTGTATTGTACTGGATTGTTATTAGCTCCATCGGGCTAAATTGTATTGGCTATTGGTCCATTTTACTCTACTATTTCATTGGTGCATAATTTGTTGAAAATGACTATACTTGGTGGTTCAGTTATAGATATCGAAATCTGCAGATGGTAAAATAAAATAAAACACTTCTAAGGATAAATACAAATGAAGAAATTGAGTTGCAAATCATATCATATCTCTTGCAACTGACTTTACAGCTTTATATTGGAATGTGAAAGCAATTGTAAATGTACAAAAGCACAATCTCAGATCTATTAACATATTTCTGTTTAGCATATTACCAGTGCTACTTAGATCCATTAAGTTGATAGAAAATGCAAACAAGTTTAGCGGAAATAATATGCCATATAACGTTCTGTGGTCCAATTATGATGTTTGAAAACTGACCAATAGTGTCGACAAAATTGTGAATAGCTAAAAAATAAGATTGCCCTCCTCAATGAATTCCTTTGTGTAAAATGGTCCTGATCAAATAACCCAAAGCTTTGTTATAATTTTTTTTTTACACCTTAAGTTAAAAGAGATCTAATAGGATATTTTAGAAGATTAATCAGCGGTTAAACCCAATCAAAATGACAATTTAATTACACTACTGATCAATATACTATACCATTTTGAGTAACTCTTTGTTCAGCCTATTGAAATGCTTTTCTATACGTTGTTCTTCATGAGTCACTCAAGACCTAAACCATTCATGTCAAAATCCTAGTAGGCAATTCCAAAATGTCTTGCAATTACAAGATTTTTGAGGAATCTTGAAGGGACTCCATATGGTCCAATTATAAAAAGAAAAGAAAATTATAAAAAATGCACAATTTTTCTTACATAATCGTATAGAATACATTTAAAAAAATAGACACTTATGTTTTTATTTACCTGAAAATAAAAGATTTATATAGTATTTTTTATCGGTCAAATTATAACTCATTGAGTGATTTAAAAATAGCGCTGTTTATTTTTAGGTTATTGCGTGACAGTTTAGTCATGTGCACATTTTTATTAGGTGTTTGTATTGGGGAAAGCCGCGGTATTTATAAATCAGGAATACCATTTAATGAAATATACAGATTATGATAGTATTTGATGGTGTTCTATACAAATAATTATGGTTTTACTCATGTTTTTACCGTTCAGACATAACTACAAAAACAGCACATTTTTATGCCTATCTGCCGTGCAGTATCTTAAATGAAAAGATCCACTAAAGATAAACAATTTAATAATAACTTATGAAATCAGTAAGGTGGTATTTAAGTTTTAATGCCTCCACTTTCAGAGGGGGGCAAATAGATTTGCCCTTGTCCATCTGTCCCATCCGTCTGTAAGTCAAATTTTTGTGTTGCGCGTTACTCAAACAGTATTACAGCTAGAGCAATGAAACTTTTTATACTTATTTATCAGCATGTGAACTTGTGCACCTGGGTATTTTGGTGCATTTTTTCCTGACTTTAGCGGAGTTGTGGCCCTTTTTTAGCAGAAAAATCTCATTTTTTGACTTGTTTCGCTTGTAACTAGAAAATTATAACTGCTCAAGTGATGAAACTTTATAAACATATTCATCAACATGTGACCTTGTGCACCTGGGTATTTTGGTGCAGTTTTTTCCACATAAGTGGAGTTTTATGACAACCAGGGGAATGTGGGGGCATCCATGTTCTACGGACACATGACTAGTTTATAGTATGTAAGAATCTTTTGAAACTATGAACAGTACATGACTGAATCATGTTATCATGGCGTGACCTGAAAAATGTATGTGCTATTTATATGTATCCATAATTTGGTAGTCCTTTAGGGACATTGACAGGGAAAAAATATGATACAGCATTTAAACTTGTTCTTTCAGCCATTCTGTAGACAGTATATTGAGTATGCAGATATTTTGGTAAAAACCATTTTGGTCTTTCAGTTGTGGAGGAAAAGCAGTATACAATAAAGTTCTCTCTTCGGCACAGGACTGTGGTTTATTGTTTAAATAAAAACCTGGAAAGTGTAACTATAGTGTAATTACACAATTTAGACATAACAACAGAAAGTCCCGGGTTCGATCCCCACTCAGGGAGCATTCTCAAGATCTTTCCAAAGACACCAAGTACTGGTTCTTCCCAGGAAACTGATTGAGAGTGTCTCTATAAGCCTAAGGCTTTTTATGCAATCGAGCTAAAATAAATAGGTTTAAACTACTATAGTGTAATTATGTGCAATATTCAAGGAACATTCAGCGCATTTGATATAATGATGACTTCATTTTTGATAACACAATCATAAAATTTTATGACTATGGCGATTTTAAATTATGCTCGGTGGGAATATGATGTTTCAAGGGTTCCTGTGTATAATAAATATTGTGAATAATGTATTTATGCTAGGCAAATGAAGTAAAAGTAACATAAATAACATTTCGAAGTAACATAAATAACATTTAGAAGTAAATGACTTCTTTCACCACATTTTGTAAGGTTGTAATATCTGTTTATATATTGAATAACATCTACTGGAGACGTTTATAGAAATGTACAATTCTAAATAATTTTTACTAAAATGCAACCGCAATTCAAATTCTTGCCCGGAGCATAGAAAGTTTATAAATATAAATTCCCCATTTATTTAAATATTCAGGCTTATGATTCTTTGGAAGCTAATTGCTGCATGTATATTGCTGTACACTGCAAAACGCATGCCGTTTTTAGAATGATCTGGAGCATGTTGAACTCCCTCTAGGGAACCATGGACCCACTGTCTGGGATCTCGGTAAGAAAAGAAAAGGACACTGGGCGATCTTTGAGCTTAAAATGTGTCATCATAACATCTGTCTAAGACTTTGATAACATTTGTAGATATTTTGAACACATGTTTTCATAAATATTAATATTGAATCTATGCATCCATTATTTGGAGCATTATGTTGTCATTTAATCCAGAGAAATATATAATATTCTTCATATGTAATGTACACTAATGTTTCAGAACATAGTCCCAACTGTAAAATGCACAATATGCTTAACAATTGAACATAATAAATACAATATACCATTTTAAAAGCATTTTCAATGTGACGTTGTGTTCGTCCCGTTAAGGAAATTGTCCCGACAACCGTGGCCAAAGATAGTCCTGTGTCCATTTCTCGTGTAACCGAGATTCCAGTCAGTGGTATAATTGCTATGAATAGTGCACGCCAAAAGGCTTAACAAAATAGTTATTTTGTTGATGTGAATGTAAATAACATTTCTGTTCATGACATACAATGAAAAAATTCGTTCATAATTAGCCTAAGTTCTAGAGTGTAGGTCGAGGATATGTTTATAACTTTGTATTAACCAGTTATGTTAACAATTCTGTAGATTTTAATCCAAAATATTATGCAACAATTATTGGTAGACATTTAACCAGTATTTGCATTCCTTAAAATTCACATGCGCAAAACAAATTGCCTCGCTGCACCCAAAAAAATAAGATACAATGCCAAAAAATTGTCTTTTGATACCAGCAGGATTGAACTAACTCCTACCAAATTGCGCTTTTCAATTTAAACCTTTCCACGCTACTGTACAGTTATCAATGTATATACATAGCACTATTTCATGTACATTTTAATCATCTTGATTTTATACTACTGCTAAATTTTAACGTGCCTGCAAAAAGTGTCGCAGTGTTAACTTGTTACTATCACACACAAAAACAATATTTTACTATTTAGTTTTAAAACCGAGACCCAGAATGTGTGAACCAGTCGTTTAAGAAATACTTTTTACAATATAATATTTTTTTTAAATATAATTCTGTGTTAGCCGTTGATACGCCCCTTTAACAAAAGCTTTCAACAACTCTATAAATCAATAGCAACATATCATTTGGAAATGTCAGATTGCTTGTCAATGTAGTAAAAATAGTTGGGTATTTTATAATCCTAGTTGGCACTTGAGTGCTTGTAGTGCATTCATATGCTATTATAAATACACTTTGTCTGTATTCATAAATCTTTGAATGTCTGAACAGATCGTGAATGATCTATGGTCCAATTATAAAATTATCACAGAGGGCTAATCGAATCGAGTATAAGCATAATTACATTCTAAATTGCCAACACCTTGAATGCTACCATTGTGCTTTGATGTCGGTGTTACCAGCTGTGATCTAACAAAGGCCGATAACTTCACTGAAGATCATTCAATACAAAGGCAGATCTTTAGAGGAGGTGGTATATTTGTTTGGTATTTGCTTCATAATTATAATTGTTGGAAAATAAGTGGCAACATTAGTAGATTTAATCAGTGATCATTGGAAATTTATAAAGTTTTCTGTCATGTTACATGTGTTGTCCTTCACTTGTGGCTGTTAAATATAATTCTGTCAAATTTTCTTCAGTGTAACAGTAAAATTGTTGGGTGTTCATAAACATATGTTTTACATGCTTTTTTGTGGACATATTCAGTAATTTAGGGAATGTACTGTTGTATCAAGTCTTTCTTTATTGCATGGAAGAACATTCTTAAATAATATTAAGAGTTTGGCAGACCCTAACCATGTGATGGTGTTGTATTAAGAAAATATAAAATTCTGTGGCATGGCCCATTAATCCTTAAAGCTAATTTCATATTAAAGTTGTTGTAGCTCAACCTGTGTACCTGTTATTATTATACCTCACTTTTGTCTACAATGATAACTTCCCATTACCCATGAAAGAGATATTTTTACTGTCAAAAACATTTCAACCTTTTTGACACATGACCAAGCGAAAGTGAATGTCAGGTCATGTGAGCGCGCTGACATTTCGAATGTCATATAAGGGCAAGTAACTGCATCAGTTTTTAACCAGATCATGAAAAGACTGCCATCTTTGTCGTGGTGTCATATAGGCGTGACATCACTGTGTAAAACACATGATTTTCTCGCTGGTTTACTTTCAAAAAAAATAATCGAATATTTCTAAAGATGTACAAAGATTAATACATTCTTTAATTTTGATGGGCGGAATTAAACATGTGTTTACCTTTTTTACTGAATTTTGTTCCATGTAATAAAATAAAAATCCAATGGCAGTGTGTGTGATATTGATATTGTCAACCCTCGAAACATTCGCCTCGGGTGACATTCTGCCCTCAGGTTGACAATTTCAGTGTCACATATGCTGCCATACATTATTTATATACTATCATTCTAAGACATTTCTTTGTTATTGCAGTCATGATTTAGTACTTTCTGCCAAGATGATGTGTGTATTATGACTCATAAGGCTAAAAAATATTAACAAATGGTTTCTCAGGCATTTTTAAAAAAAATAAGGAGGCAAATATTTTAGTTCACCTAAGCACAATGTGCTTATGGTGAGCTTTTGTGATAGCCTTTTGTCCCCGCTCCATCGTTCATCGTCAACATTTACCTTGTCAACACTCTAGAGGCCACATTAATTGCCCAATCTTCATGAAATTGCTCAGAACATTCATCTCAATGATATCTCGGACGAGTTCCACACTGGGTCATGTGGGATCAAAAACTAAGTCACTAGAGCAAATTGATGAAAAAGCTTGTGAATACTCTAGAAGTCACATTTTTTGCCCGATCAACATGAAACTTGCTCAGAACATTTGTCCATAAGATATCTCGGACAAGTTTGAAAATGCTTCCGCTCCGTTGAAAAACATGGCCGCCAGGGGGCGGTGCAGTTTTCCTTATATGGCTATAGAAAAAGCTTGTGAACACTTTAGAAGTCACATCTTTTGCCCAATTAATATAAAACTTGCTCAGAACATTTGTTCTTAATATATCTCGGATGAGTTCGAAAATGGTTCTGCTCCGTTGAAACACATCTCAGCCAGGTGGCGGGGCAGTTTTCCTTATATGGATATTGGAAAAGCTTGTGAAAATGTAAGGAGTCACATTTTTTGCCCAATCAACATGAAACTTGCCCAGAACATTTGATTTTCTGATGTCTGTGCCAGTGTTTTTTTATAGGCCAATTTTGGGCCAAAATTTGGCCTCATTCCTCTGCTTAAAAAGTGTATATTTTTTCCTATATTTACCTTAAAAGTCCCCTCAGAATGTAAGATTTACTTTGAAAATTTGGACCAAAATCGGACAAAGGTTGACTTAAGATAGAGGATTTTCGTAAACAATCCCTACAATTTTCATTAAGCCAAGTTTGTGCATAATCTAAGTTATTATTTGTAACAAAACAATTCATTAATGTTTTATAAGACAGTAGAAGATAACATGTAATAATGCTTTCTAATAAAAATTCCCCATCTGAAGGGCCCCGCCACCTTTCCCCCAAAGGTGAAAAAAACCACTGAAGAGTTTGAAAGGGGTTCAGCTTCATTAAAAACCATGGCAACAAGGTGATAGGGCAGTTTTGCTTGTATAGCTGTATTGAAAACTTTAAAACTCTTGTAAACATTCTAGAGGGCCACATTTATTGCCAAATCTTTATGAAACTTGCTCAGAACATTTGTTTTCAAGATATTTTGGACGATTTCAAAACTGGGTCACGTCGGGTCAAAAACTAGGTCACGAGAGCAAATTGAAGAAAAAGCTTGTGAACACTCTAGAAATCACTTTTTGTTGCCCAATCTTCTTGAAACTTGCTCAGAACATTTGTTTTAGTGATATCTTGGACAAGTTTGAAACTGGGTCATGTGGGGTAAACTAAGTCAATAGGCCATATAGAACAAAAAGCTTGTGAACAATCTAGAGGCCACATGTATAGTCCAATCAACAGGAAACTAGCTTAGAACATATGCCCCAATGACATCCATGACAATTTTGAAACCAGATCACTTAGGGTCAAAAACTAGGTAAACAGGCCAAAATAAAAAAAAAAGCTTGTGCACATTCTAGAGGCCACATTTTTAGCCGAATCTTCACAAAACTTTGCTCAGAACACTTTAGTTCATTATCCCCTCAGGTGTGCGACCTAGAACCTCATGGCCCTCTTGTTTTTTTTATCGGTAACATGCCCATTAAAAACAATGTCTGCAAAGTTTTGTCCTTCTTAACATATTTCTTGACTGCTGCTTTAAAATCCGGGCTTGATCGACAAAAAAAATAAGTTAATAAAAAAAAATTTGGCCTGAAATCAAATTCATGGCCGGCAATAAAATATGTAATGCAGCGCAACCTGAGAAACAATTCATTATCTTTTTTTTTAGCTGAAAGAGAGCTATTGCTATGCTAGATTAACAGTTTACTATAGACTGATAATACATGGTCGCCGATAATACAACAATATAAGCCAGAATGTATAGTACATTTAAGATGGTTAAATGAATATTTCTGTAACATATTTTCCTCAACTTACTGCTGGCAATAGAACATTTATTGCTTATCTCATTCATAGATGTGCTGTTAAGTTAATAAAGCAAAATTCATGTTTGGCAAGTGATAAATATAATTGTGTTAAAACCATGTGCAACATTTTTTAGCTCACCTGAGCACAAAGTGCTCATGGTGAGCTTTTGTGATCGCCCGTTGTCCGTCGTGCATTTTGCTTGATAAGTCTATATAAACAATGTGACCCCCGGGGCGTGGCCAGTTTTGACCCGAGGGGCATTATTTCAACAATTTTTAGAAAGTGTCCTCTACAAAGAAATCGAGTTAGAATGATCATAAAACACCATCTGGAAATTGGCCAGAGTATGCCCTATGAGTAGGTATATTTTACAGTCTGCAGTAAATGCCTTGAAGTTTGAAATCACTGCCTTATCCTCTTTGACAGGTCTTGATGTACACAAAAACCGGTTCCAGACAGTTTAATTAGCAATATGCTATACGCGAAAATCATAGGTTTTGTCGGCAGGTTTATGTGTGTGTGTGTGCGTGTGTGTGTGTGTAAGTTTATGAGGTCCTTCCGCGCCTGAGGCTGCATTATGTGAGGACGCGGAGTGTGTCCCAGCACTCCTACCTAATTAACTTACTAGAGACTCACGAAAGTTAGGACGAATTTTGAATCATAGCTGCAATTTCCAGCTATTTATTTTTAGCTGAGATATAGTTTTAGTGTGGTCATGTGCTGTGGGGGAAAACGGGAGGAAACCCACCTGTCCGGTATGGTGACCACTAACCAAACTCACTTGCGCAGGGAGTGGGAAGAGAACCCAGATCGCCTAGGTGAGAAGCGCGTGTATCAACCACTGCGCTAGCCGCACAGCCCTGCAGGTTTATTGATTTTTTATTTGTGGCTGATGGTCTAGCTGGGGTCTAAAGTGGGGAAGTCCATTAAAATAATGTAGATAGTTTCATTAACAGTTTGCATCTTATTTAATAATGAAACAGTTATGCATTTTGTCTAAATTGACGGTAATTAATAGAAAGGGCAAACTGTGATAATTACGAATGGATTATAGTGTGTGGATTAGCAAATATGCAGGTAAGAAATAATATACATTTGACAAATATTTCAATATAATATGTAAAGATTTTTTCTGAACTGCCTCATAATTCAAATGTACTTTAAAACTACGATTTTAGAAGCTTAAAATCTTGACTTATGACTGAGTATTTACGGTAGTGGTCCTCTACAAAGATTGTTCAAATGATGCCACTGGGGTCAAACTGGGCTACCCTGGGGGTCACATGATTTGTATAGACTTAAATAGCAAAATGACTTTTAAAATCTTCTCCTCTGACACCATAAGTCCCAGAGGTTTCATATTTTATATGTAACATTTTATGGTGGTCCTCTACAAAGATTATTCAATTGATGCCCCTGGGGTGAAAACTGGGCATACCACGGGGGTCACATGGTTTACATAGACTTAAAAGTTAAATAGCAAAATGACTTTAAAAACCTCCTCTGAAACTGCTAGGCCCAGAGGTTTTGTATTTGGTATGTAACATTGTATAGTTGTCCTATACAAAGATTGTTTATATAATGCCTCAGGGGTCAAAACTGGCCCTGGGGGTCACACTGTTTATATAGACTTAAATAGCAAAATGACTTTAAAATCTTCTCTGAAACTGGAGTGTTTCATATTTGATATGTAACATTGTATAGTAGTCATCAACAAAGATTGTTCAGAGTATGCCCCTGGGGTAAAAAGTGGCCTTGACCCGGGGGACAAACGGTTTATATAGACTTTATGGCAAGTGGGCCTTAAATATCTTCCTTGTTTAAACTGTAAGGCCCAGAGGTTTTATATTTTGCGTGAAACATTGTTGAGTGGTCCTCTACAAAGATTGTTCCAATGATGCCCCTGGAGATCACATGGTTTATATACATTTAAATAGCAAAATGACTTTAAAAATCTCTGCAACCGCAAGGTCCCAGTGGTTTCATATTTGGTATGTAACTTTGAAAAGTGGTCCACTACAAATATTCTTCAAATTATGTCCCTAAGGTAGTAAGTGGCCACGCCCTGTGGGTCACATAGTTTATATAGACTAAAAAAAACTTCTAAAACTGCAAGGCCCAGATTTTTATACTCAGGTAAGGGGTTTAGTGCCATTTTGTCCTATTGTTATTAGCCATTATGATTCCTTAAACTCAGGTGAGCGACCTAGGGCCATCATGGCCCTCTTGTTTGTAACAAGTTACACCCCTGTAAATGGATTAGTTTTATCCTTTCATTCATATTCATATATGACATTAATTGCTGTTTTGCTTAAGATTATGTGTTCATAGCTCTTCACAAAGAAGTTCTCAAGACATTTTTGCTAGGGACTGAAGGTGGTGATATTTAAACATATGAAATGATAACATATTTGTCATTGTCATATCTTCATAAAAACCAAGAAAATGGCTTGATTATGTCTTGATCTAGGTTCAGATTGTTAGATAAACTCCTTAGAATTATTTTCAAAGTATTTTGTTTTGAAAAAAATATACAGATAACAGATATATTGCAGAGATTGCTCAAATACTTTGTTGACCCTAACATAGCTGAGCCCATCTGCAAACATAGAAGGATTTTAATGAATGTTCTAGCGGTTAGTTGAGATGTAAATAAACTTTTATCACCACGTGGACTATTAAAGGCTAAGAGGATTGCATTAAATTGATATATATTTCAGAGGTTATTTACAAATAATTAATATTGAAGCATTGTTTAATGTAATGTATGTCAATATACATGGGGTGCTCAGAAAAAATGACAAACATAAAACAAAACAATGCAGCAAAGAACATAACCAGCGAGCAGAAATTTGTAAAATATAGTTCGTAATTTTTTTTATAAAATCTTGGCATTACTGCTTGTATGTACTCATTGTTTGCATTTGATTAATATTTTCCCCATATCTTCCAGTATGTCATAGCTATCCTGGGGAGACCGAGGAAGAGGCTGTGGACACGATCCTCATGGTAACAGATCGACTGTTCAGCAGACCTGGCAACTTACATGGGTAGTTTTGTGTTATTGAACTCTATGTTTGTCTGCATTTACTGTCAGCATATGAACTTCATATGGCCTTGACATAACATCAGATGTAGACTATTACGGGTAATAAATTTGTGTGCCATAGTGATGGTCATGGAATAAGTTCAGTGTATTGAGCAATTGTACACGATTTTGAAGCAGTGTGGAAAATGTTTTAGCTAACAGTATTTATGTATATATAAAAACCGATTTGTTATGTCATGTTTGGTTATCTTCGTGCCAATATCTCCCTTCTGTTGCTCGACCACTACACGTGACCTGTTAAATACCCCCATATTAAAAATATAGCTTGATGAAGTCGTAATTATGAACATAACATCCACATATCCACATTAGTTCCCTTATTATTCACTTGCATACACACATTTGATGTACATGTCTGCTTACAGATGGGCCTGCCAGTGATGAACATAGGACAGATTGAGGCAGACACTGGACCTGTATCGGCAGACCATGGTTATCAAGTTGAGGATCGCAACCCAAAGTCTTGCTGAGGTAAGATGACAACAACAGCCACTGCTGCAGTGACATGCTGTCCAAATATAGTCTGGTTGCACCCAACATATTTTTAGCTCACCTGATCTCAACTAGTGATTTATTGTGGTCAGTCATTTTCCGCCGTCAGTTGTTTATTGTAGGCCATTCGCTGTCATCAGTTTGCTTAAAAAGTTTCTCTGAACCACTCTATGGAAGTTGAATAACAACAACAGTTGAATATTATGTTTTCAGAAGCCTTCAAATAAAAATAACAGAACAAATAAGTGCAAAATGTAATATTTAAACATCACTTGCTGTCTTTGGAGTCCCATCCAATGTAAATTATTGCATCCAACATATTTTTTTTAAGTTTGAATGTGAGTCCTCACAGAACTGAGTTTGAATCCACATATGATACTGACAGTGTGTTGTCAATATGGGCCACTCCGTTAATGTGTTTAAGACAGGAGTTATCTCCCTATGGCTTTAAATATTGAAGATTGCAGAATATTGGAACTGTTTTAAAAATGACTTAACAAAAAGCTAACCAGTTTACTTTTTGAGGAAGTGATACGTGTGATAAAATAGTCAGTGTAGGAATCTCCTACATAACATAACATTCATTTTATCACAACACACTTAAACCAACTGCATTGGGTCTGTGTGATAATGTTGTTTAAAGTAAAATGATATTCATCTAAAAGCCTTCTTTGTCACAGTGCAGTTTACAGTAATCTGATACTCACGTGACCTAATACTCACGTGACAGTTTACATAGTTACACTATTAACTGGTATCAGACCATTGAACGTCTTTTAAAGTTCATCTTGGTTTCTGTTCAGTTTGGAGACTTTTCTTTCTGGATTATTTACACTAGCATTGAATTTGTTTTTGTTTTCTGGAATATGTACCTATACATATTTTAACAAGGACACTGTGACATTATTATTTCAATTAAATTAAACTCATAGAAGTTGAAAGTCAAAATGGCTTCTGTAGCTAACCGTTTTCGTATGGTTGAAGACTTTTTTTGCTCAAAATGCGAAGAAGAGAATCTTAAGGAATCAGCAGACATTTATTGTGAAAAATGTCCTAAGTTTTATTGTAAAAAATGTGCTCAATTACATGGTCAGTTTTATACAAAACATACCACATGGGGAAGTGGAGAAATGGAGAAGTGGCCAGTGTCCAAAGAGGTAGAGGATTTTCTTCAGAAATGCGAAGTTCACAAAGATAAAAAATTGAAAATGTTCTGTGAAGACCACAGTCAGCTGTGCTGCACTAATTGTGCTTTCCTTAACCACAGGTATTTCAAAATTCTGTTTGCTTTAATTAATGTTGAAATATCAATTAACTGAGTAACAATTAATAAGACAGTTGAGACTTTCCCAGTCATCAGTTTAGATTCATATGCTTGTTTGTTAGCAATCACAAATTCTTAAAAGCACAGACTTTTGTAATTGAATTTCTTGGTAATTTATATGGTAAAGACTATATTTAAAATGCTTCTATTTTAATTGTAATGTAACTGGTTATACTGTTTAATCTTACTGAAATAAACACTATTTATTAGATATATTACCAAATTGAGTCCAATAACGAACTTAAAGTGACATGTTCACATTTGTTTGTATTTTTTAAATATGCTACTAAACGTCATTAGTCGACAAACTAAAGCATCTGAACTAAAAAGCTCAAGTACAATAACAAGAAAAGCGTTGCTCCAATCAGGGTTCTAACCTTAGTCCTCTGGATCAAATGTCCAATGTGCTACCTCTCGGCTATTCCGACTTACATACTTGTATTTTTTACTTTATGTAAGTAATCCGTACTTTCAACAAAATGAATGAAAACAAAATAAACACTCTAAATTTTTCGATCGTTTCGTGTTACAAACACTATAATTTCATGCATTTCAACTGGCGCTTACTCATAAACAAAACGGTATTTACAGTGTATTTCTGGGACAGTAGAATATTTCGCTCCTTTATATGCACTATTTTATTTGGGAATCGGTGACAAAAAGTGTGGAAATTGTCAATTTGTTAATCTGTGAACAGGTCCCTTTAAATTAATATAGTCTCAATAAATCAATACGTGAACCGAAATGACAAATCACAGCTGTAAACAACAGGTATTTACCTATATACAAATGATTAGCACATAAACTGCATACAAAATGTAGCTGGGCAATAAGATCAATAATCAGGATTGAGTAGTTTTGGCGGTTTACTGTATTACCGCCCTGATCTCGGAGCCTCAAACACAAGAACCTTACACTCGTGAACGCTATAAGAACACGTCTAGCTTGCATCGTTAACTTGGATTGTTTGTGTTTGTGTTTTACATGTTTATTCCTATATTTTAGTTGTGTTCATAGTGGCATACTTTTACATAAATTTAGAATTGATTCCAGTAAGGAAACATGTATTGTAACAGATTTGTAATATATTTATGCATCACGGTTAGTGTCAGGATGGTTTATCTAAGTTCTTAAGGCTTTTGGTAGGCATGAAAAAAGTAGGGTCAGTCGAGCCACTGAATACATGAATAATTTTGGGGCCATAACAGTTAGACAATTTCACATGAATTATTGCCCTTTCTTCATTATTCCTTTAACAAAGTGTATAAATGCTGCTCAATTCAATTTATGCTCCATGTTTGTAAAGTTAAGTTTGAACGAAATTCATTATAAATGTATATTACTTTCAAAACAGACACTAATTACTGATGTCTGTATATATGGCATTCCCATAGAACATTGTTTAAAATAAGAATGTTTATCTGAATGAATATTTGACGGTGTCATGCCAAAACTGGGCGTTATGCATGCGCATAAAGTGTCGTCCCAGATTAGCCTGTGCACTCCAAAGTATTTTCTGTTTCAAGAAACACCAATCCAGGGTTTGGGAAGTGGTGGTCCACAGGACCGGCTACATTCAAAGCCTACTGGTCCGATACCGAATGAACTGTTCCCGATAGTCCTAATATATTGAACAGCTTAGTTCATACAAAAGTTAAAAAAAAAAACGAAATGATTCTCAGAATTGAAATCAGAATATATATTGAGGCACACGAAAATCTATTATTCATCATATAAACATAATATGCGATATTCAAAATTCTTGCTTTAATAAATATAAGATATGAACTTCTCGAACTTGACATAAATTTGACATCCACGCATTTTCGTATGCTAAACAATCTAAATGCACTAAAAGATAATATCTTATCCTTATTTTATTGGGCTATCTGTTCCTTAACATTTTGCAATCAGTCCCACAATGCGGAAACCTAGACTTGAATTGTGTTGGCTTCAATTTGTACTTGTTTTCCCAAGAGCCAGTTTTAAATTGTATATTTAAAACTGGCTCTTGGGAAAACAAGTACAATAATGAATTATTGCTGTGTTGAAAAGAGAATACGTTGTTCAACTAGTATTGAGCCAGGAGTAATATTAACCCTATCCATGTACAAAGTATTTGGCCCCACTCTGGAATTGTGGAGGATACGTTGTTCAACTAGTATTGAGCCAGGAGTAATATGAACCCTATCCATGTACAAAGTATTTGGCCCCACTCTGGAATTTTGGTAATTAGTCAATTAAACATGTGAACAAATTTAATTGACACTGCTAGTGTTGCAAGTTATAATTTGAAAAGAAGATATGATTAACCCATGATTTTATACAACATCTGTCGTTTGGTTAAATTTGTACTAAAAAGGTTGTTAAATGACCATAGTTAATTATTATAAATGGAAATTTGCTTCTCTAAAAAGCGACTACAATGCCCATCAAATGTAATTGCTTAAGTAAAAATGGATTTAAGTTGAATTCCCAACGTATAACACGCTGTTATAACATAATGTTTGGAAAGTCGAGGAATCGGAAAAGGTGTGATTTATACATGAGAGCTTGTGGTAAAATAACAGTAAACATTATCATATCGGTTCCCTGTATAGTTAATCACAAATAATAATTAACCAATTACACAATTGGAACTAGTCCAAAAACAACTGGTCACCGGACCGGTCGTCCTTCGAAGACAACTGGTCGAAGCAAAAATTCACAGGTCACGGACCGATGGACACACGTTAAGGTCAAACCCTGATAAATCCACTGTAGGCGTCAAGTGCCGTCCTGGATTTGCCTGTGTGGACTGCACAGGCTGATCTGGGAGGACACTTTGCGCATCTGCATAAAGCCCGATTTGCCCATGACACGTCTGATTTGATTTTATGGCACTGGAATGGGCATTATTATATGTTATGTTTATTTTTTTCAGACAGTGCACCCAGGTGGCACATATTTCCGAATCTGTACAAATGCAGCCCACAGACCTGCAGCAGATGTCAGCACAGATTAAAATCATTCTGGAACAAATGATGAACCTGCAGAGCAATTGGGATGCCAGCAAACATTCTCTGCAGGGTTCATACAATGAACATGAGCGACAAATGGTAAAAGATATGCATAAAAAAATCAGATCCTTTTTTGTTGAATTTGAAAATAACACAGTAAATGAAATACATGAACATGAGCAAGAAGAAATGCGTAAGAAATTCAGTTCTGTTTTAGTTGAATTTGATCATAGCGTTGTAAAGGACTTGAAAGATAATCTGATAACCCTTCAATCTGATATTGACAAATGCATCAGGCTTCAGGATGAAATGAAACAACTCCAAGATGCCCTACAACACATTTATGATAAGAACAGAAATGAATTGTTGTTTATTGCAAGGAGAAAATGTCTACAAAAAATGCAACAGTTTGTAACATATCTTAAAGTCCAGACATTTACAGTGCAAGCCAACCCAGACCAGGGCTTCACTGTGAAGGGGAAGTCTGAATATAATGTGCGCATACCAAGTGATTCATCAAAGTGTCATATCACAGCCATCTGTGTTCTCCCTGATGGCCAGATTCTTGTTGTAGATTACGATAATAAGAAATTAAAGCTGCTGGACCAGCAGTACAGGGTGCTTACTCATTGTGATGTGTCAACTAATCCATGTGACATATGTCATATAACACACAGTGAAGTTGCTGTTACAGTTGATGATGTTAACACACATGAGATCCAGTTTATCTCTGTCAACAATGGGCAGCTGGTGAAGTGCAGGAAGCTTCAGTTACAACATCGCTGTAGAGGTATTGCCCACCACCAGGGGGAGCTGTATGTCACTGATTGGACTGCACTGTACAAGTACACCCTGAGTGGGAAACTGGTCAGCAAGCTGTATGAGGATACATCAGATAGTGATACAGGTTAGAATCATGGCGGGGTCATCCGGATATTATTAGAAATCTGTATCATAAAGTAATTCTAAGACTGCATATTGTAGAATGCACATGTGTCAGTTTAAGTTTACAACAGCAGTTCACAATGATTTTCAGTATTATTGATTCATATATATGAGTAATCATGTATTTTGACTGTCACTAAATGGCATGTCTATAAATAGACACTGAGTGCTTTTCAATGACTCACTTTGTGACCTATTGTTTAAACTTTGTGATTTGGAAATTACTATCCATGTATATTTATTTTTATAATTAACATTGCTTCATAACATTATATAAAATCAATAAACCTCAAATTGTTGTATTTGAAATTTGAGAAATTTCCTTATTTATGTTTATAAAATTATAAAATTAACAACAGTTACTGGCTTTTATAACTGGTGAAGAAGAACTAGATAGAAAAGTTCCAATCCCATTTGTTTTGAAACATTACTTTCTTGTAGTAAAATGTTACAAACATAACTACAGTCACAATATTGTACGTGCACATGTATGAAATATGTCAGCTCGTGTCAATTTCACTAATATGTCAATATATTGTAATCATGTATACATGTATAGGAAATCCATTATTACTGCATATAGTTACATCAGCTGACACATTCATGTGTACATGTTCATTGTACCGTGTAATTGTTTACATCTGTGTAATTGTGGTAAATGCAATTCTAACTCACCAGCCAACATGTCAAACTTTTAGGCAATAAACTGATACAGAACCTTCCTGTCACACTAAAATATTTATTATTATTGGATTTTATTCAGATCTTTAAGATGCGTAATTGTCTGTTTAACAACGCATTAATACTACAATGTCACTGCAGTTTGTGTATTAACATTATTAAACATTTAAAGTAATTTAATATCTTGTTGTGACTCTGTTTTGCAGTATACAGGTGTGCTGTGAGTCCCACAGGGGATCGTATATACATCACCAACCTCTGGAAGCACAATCTCCTGACCCTGGCCAGGGATGGGTCAGTACTATCTACATTGGAGGACCCTGAACTACAAGTCCCATATGCTGTACATGTGACACCTGCAGGCCAGGTGTTGGTCTGTGGATACGGGTCCAGGACTATCATACAGGTGGACAGTGTGAGTAGGAAGAAGCTGGCCACTCTGGATACACGCAGGGATGGAGTGTGGGACCCAGCATCAGTCTGCTACAACAGGCACACAGCCTCCATCCTTGTGGGACAAGGTGACAACAACATCGTCTTGTTAAAAGTGCAATAGCATACTTTTTCATTTATCAGACATTTGTATAATAACAAATGTGTTTATTTTAAAAAGACATTATGTATTTATATTGAAACGGATGTTATGTTTCAAAATGTGAAATTGGTTAATTTCATTATGTTTAATGCTGATAATGATTAAACATTGTTTATTTTTACATCGATACTTGTGCTTGCAGTTAAATAGATAGTTAAATAGATGACTAAATAGATAATCATTACACATCTAGAATGATTTCTTGACTTTTATCAGATACTAAGCTATGATTTTTTTGTTGTTTGTTGTGTGCAGTAATTGTGGTACAAACTACTTGGGTCAGGGTGAGTGCTGCCCTGACTGAGCTAACTGTTTAAGAGCAATCTGTTGAACAGTATTTATAGCTCACAGTTTAATATTGTTTGTTTCCAACTGTCTTTTGAGAGTTTAGTTGATCCGTCGCAAAAAACACTTCTACATCAATGACCAGGTTGAACTAGAAATAATAGACACTTTATCGAACAATTTATCCACCATCTTTCTGGAAAGTTTTCAACACCAAGTGCTCAGAACACAAAAGTAAGGCTGTGAAATAGATTTTGAAGGCAAACGTGAAACAAAGATCGACGTGGCACTCTACGGATGGAGCACATACTTCTAGAAACTGTACTCGTTTACAAAGAACCCTGAGTTTGACGCCAACTACAAACAGTTTGCACATGAATGTGTAACATCGTATCATAAGCCATCAAGCAAAAATCATCCCGACCGAGAGCTTTCCTACGAAACAGGCAAAAGAGGACTGCAAAGGCTAATCAATGGTCATCTGGAGAACAAAAGTGCCATCGTCTCCCACGAGTACCCGAAGTACGGTGACTTCGAATCGACATCTTTTCTATATACTGTTTAATTCAATAATTTCCAACGAAACAATGCCTGTCAGTTTCAAGCATGGCCTTACAGTGACATAACGCAAAGAAAATATGGAAACACTTAACGGACTCTTTTTACAGCTATAGAGCCATATTGCTTCCACCAGTGGTATAAAAATTGGTTGAAAAGCTGTTAATTCACCACATCGAGAATACACCAACTCTGTCAAAGTTAAAAATATATATATAAAAATCTGCAGTATGGATTCTCGTGCATGCTTCAAGTAGCCTGTGATTTCTGCTGCAAACGTGGAAGCAGTCTGCACATATCATGATGCGCAGTCTGCACTCCATAAAGTATGGACAAATGGGCTAGTGTACAAAATGAATCACATCGCAATTAACAGCAAAATGCTGAGAATTATATCAGACTCATATCAACATAGCACAAGGGGTGTCATCTCACGTGGTTGCGTGTCAGAGCCCATCCCAATTAAGCAGGCTACCAGACATCTCAAGGAAAATACTACTTCGACAGAGACAGCACCAAACAGCCAATTGGATGTATGCTCATGTCCCTGTCACGCCAGAAGATACGGTAAAATCTTAACTTTTCTGCAAAGCTATTTACCATAGCTTGGACACATTGACCTGACACTCGTGAACTCTATTAGCATTGATTACGTGCTTGAATTATTACCTATATTTATACTCGGATTTGTTCCTACATGTGTTTCATGCGTTTAATGATACCATAACTGTATTTTCAATGGAATACTCTTACATCAATTTAACGCAATTCCAATACAGAAGCTAAGTATTCAGCGTAACGGATTGGTAATATTCGTGCATAAAGGTCAGTGTCAGGTTAATGTGCCCAAGCTATACCACCATTCTTCCAAAGCTCTGTTTGGATGCAAACACTATCTTCATTTCAGCAATTATCACCTTTCTGGCTTGGACACTGTTACCTCTCTGATGGGATTGTCGTCTCTTGAAGCACACATCTACCTCCAAAAAATCGTTTTTTTTGGCAAGCTATGTCAGTTTCCTCTGAATGAGCTGCACCTCATCCTGTCCACCTTCCGACTGTTTCAACCCGAGCTGTGCAAACGCAGGAACCTGGGCTTCATATCAGATATGAGAATAATCAACACATAGCAGCTATAACATTACATGACACGCTTCAAAAATGAAAGGAGCCTTTCCAACAAATGCAACATGGAAGTCAATCTGTAATCAAGCAAAACAGACGGATTAGGAAAGACAGTGGTGCACGGAACAAGATTGGAACAGGGATTTTGTTTACTTCAAAAAGCCTCACTGCAGCCTCCATATGGAAGGTAGCACGGATCTGCCCACACAGCCTCAAACTCTGGAAGTTCCTGACCTGCTTGTGTTGCAAGAGGCTGCCTGGATCAGCCCAGACTGGCACACATTCAATCCCACTGTTCGCCATCCAATGAGATATCCTAGCTGCCCATATTCTTCGGCAATCTCTGTTTACTTAGGTTACCAGCTACGACAAACTCCACACGCAGAACTGATGTCATATCTCCTCGTTATGGTTGACGCTACATCGTCTCAGTAGAACATAACCAACATTTTTAATCACGTCTAAGGAATCATAATAGCTGAGAATTTTTGCAGTGATTGACAGCTTTAAAGATGGACTTTTTTTTCCTATATATTAGTGTTTTTAATTTCCGTGTTTTCATTGTGATCGTGAATATAGTGAAAACTTTACGACTAAAATATTAACCTGTATTAGCTATATGATTCATATTCATATATTATATTCATTGTATATTGCCTTTTCTCATGTTCATGCATGTTTGTACGTTTCTTTTCCTATGAATTTTCTGTTCTATATAAATGATGTATGTTTATCTTATATAAATTAAATTTAATCATTTACGTAATATGCACTGTTGACGTCATTATGTGATTATTGTTCTATTGTTATTTCTAGCTCACCTGAGCACAACGTGCTCATGGTGGGCTTTTGTGATTGCCTTTTGTTTGTCATGCGTCGTGCGTCGTCAAGATTTACCTAGAGGTCACATTTATTGGCCAATCTTCGTGAAACTTGCCCATAACATTTGTCCCAATGATATCGTAGCCAAGGTTGAGACTGGGTCATGTGGGGTCAGAAACTAGGTCACTAGGTCAAATTGAAGAAAAAGTTTATGAACACATATTTTTTGCCCAATCAACATGAAACTTGCTCAGAACATTTGTTCTAATGATATCTTGGCCGAGTTCAAAAATGGCTTCGGTCCTTTGAAAAACATGGCTGCCAGGGTGTGGGGCAGGTTGCCTTATTTGGCTATAGAAAAAGCTTGTGAACACTCTAGAAGTTAAATTTTTAACCAATCTTCACGAAACTTGCTGAGAATATTTGTTCTCATCATATCTCGGCCGAGTTGGAAAATGGTTCTGTTCCATTGAAAAACATGGCTGCAAGGGGGCGGGGATGTTTTCCTTATATGGATATAGAAAAAGCTTGTGAACACTCTAGAAGTCACATTTTTTGCCCAATCAACATGGAACTTGCTCAGACCATTTGTTCTTATTATATCTTAGCCGAGTTTGAAAATGGTTCCACTCTGTTTAAAAAATATGGCTGCCACGGGGCGGTGCAGTTTTCCTTATATAGCTAGCTATATTGAAAAAAAAAAAAAATTGTGAACACTCTAAGGGCCACATTTATTGCCCAATCTTATTGAAACTTGCCCAGAATAGTTGTCCCTATGATATCTCGAACGAGTTTGAAACTGGGTCGTGTGGGGTCAAAAACTATGTCAATAGGTCAAATTGAAGAAAAAGCTTGTGAACACTCTAGAAGTCACATTTTTAGCCCATTGAACATGAAACTTGCTCAGAACATTTGTTCTTATTATGTCTAGGCCAAATTCGAAAATGGTTCCGCTCCGTTGAAAAACATGGCCGCCATAGGGCAAGGCAGTTTCCTTATATGGCTATAGAAAAAGCTTGTGATCGCTCCAAAAGTCAAATTTTTTGCCCAGTCAACATGAACCTTGCTCAGAAAAATTGTTCTTATGATATCTCGACTGAATTCGAGAATGGTTTTGCTACATTGAAAATAAACGGCTGCCAGGGAACGGGGCAGTTTTCCTTATATGGCTATATTGAAAACCTTAAAAAGCTTGTGGACACTCTAGAGGCCACATTTATTGCCCAATCATCACGAAACCTGCCCAGAACATTAGTTGTAATAAAATCTCGAACGAGTTTGAAACTTTGTCATGTGGCTTCAAAAACTAGATCACTAGGTCATATTAAATAAAAAGCTTGTGAACAACCTAGAAGTCAAATTTTTTACCCCAAACTTCTTCAAACTTAATCAGAACATTTGTTTGAATAATATCTCAAACAAGTTTGAAACTGGGTCACCTAGGGTCAAAAACCAGGACTCCAGGATGATATCTCAGATAAGTTTGAAACTGGGTAAGGCGGGGTTAAAAACTAGGTCTCCAGGCCCAATTGAAGAAAAAAGTTTGTGAACACTCTGGAGACCACATTAATAGCCCAATCATCATGGAACTTGCTTAGAACACTTGTCCCAATGATATCTCAGATGGGTTTAAAACTGGGTCACGTGGCCGAAAACTAGGTCACGAGGGCAAATTGAAGAAAACACTTGTGAACACTAGAAGTCAATTGTTTGCCCAATCTTCTTGAAACTTGTTCATAACATTTATTTGAATGTTATCTCGGATGAGTTCGAAACTGGGTCATGTGGGGTAAAAAATAAGGTCACCAGGCCAAATTAAAGAAAAAGCTTGTGAACACTCTAGAGGCCACATTTATATGCCAATCGTCACAAAACTTGCTTGGAACATTTGTCGCAATGATATCTGCAACAATTTCGAAACCAGGTGACATGGAGATTAAAAGCTAGGTCACCAGGTCAAATTGAAAAAAACAGCTTGTGAACACTAGAGGCCAAATTTTTAGCCGAATCTTCATGAAACTTGCTCAAAACTATTTAGTTCCTTAGCCCTTCAGGTGAGCAACCTAGGGCCTTGTGGCTCTCTTGTTAATATTTGTTATCTGTTATCTTAAATAAAACATTTTATAAGACAAGTCACAAACCATATTTTCTGAGTGTCAATAAAATTTTGATTATTTCACCTTTGTCTTTGATGTTATTTATAAACATCGAAAACTCATATGTGATTACTGCTATATTGTTCTCTGACAAGGTATTAATATTCAGATAATGATTACATTAAAGGGACCTGTTCACAGATTGACGAATTGACAATTGTTCAACTTTTTGTCACCGATTCCAAAAATAAAAGAACCGTGTATACAAAGGAGAAAAATAACACTATGGACCTAGAAATACACTGTAAAAACCGTTTTAGTTTCAACGATGGAATAAATGGGAGCGTTTATGTTAATTTCGTTGAAATTGTTGACAACACGTGGAACACTTACATGAAGTAACTGATGCAAGTCGAAATGGCCGAGTGGTTAAGGTGATAGCCTTTTAATCCGGAGGTCCCGGGTTCGAACCCAGGTGGGACCAATTTTTTTAGCTGTTTTTTCACAACATGCTCATGGTGAACTTTTGTGATCGCCTTTTGTCAGTCGTGGGTCGTGAATTGTTCGTTGTCAATATTTACCTTGTGAACACTCTAGAGGCCACATTTATTGGCCAATCTTCATGAAACTTGGTCAAAACCTTTGTCCCAATGATATCTCGGCCGAGTTTGAAACTTGGTCATGTGGGGTCCAAAACTCGGTCTCAAGGTCAAATTAAAGAAAAAGCTTGTGAACACTCTAAAAGTCACATTATTTGCCAAATCAACATGAAACTTACCTTCAACATTTGTTCTACAGATATCTCAGGTGAGTTCGAAAATGGTTCCGGTTCATTGAAAAACATGGCCGCTAGGGGGTGGGGCAGTTTTCCTTATATTGCTTTAGAAAAGCTTGTGAGCAATCTAGAATTTACAATTTTGGCCCAATCAACATAAAACTTGCTTAGAACCTTTGTTCTTATGATATCTCGTCGCCAGGGGGCGGGGCAGTTTTCTTTATATGCTATAGGAATTCTTGTGAATACTGTAGGAGTCACATTTTTTGCCCAATCAACATGAAACTTGCTCAGAACCTTTGTTCTAATGATATCTCGGCTGAGTTTGAAAATGGTTCCGGTCCGTTGAAAAACATGGCTGACAGGGGAGGGGGGGTCAGTTTTCCTTATATGGCTATTGGAAAAGCTTGTGAACACTCTAGAAGTCACATTTTTTGCCCAATCTTCATGAAACATGGTCAGAATAATTGTCCTAATGACATCGCGGCCAAGTTCGAATCTGTGTCATGTGGGGTCAAAAAAACTGGGTCACTAGGTTAAATTGAAGAAAAAGCTTGTTAACACTCAAGAAGTCACATTTTTAGCCCAATCTTCATGAAACTTGATCAGACCATTTTTCCCAATGATATCTCGGCAGAGTTCGAATCCGGGTCATGTGGGGTCAAAAACTAGGTCACTAGGTGAAATTGAAAAAAAAGCTTGTTAACGCTCTAGAAGTCACATTTTTTGCCCAATATTAATATTACTTGGTCAGAACATTTGTCCCAATGGTGTCTCGGCCGAGTTAGAATCTGGGTCATGTGGGGTCCATAACTAGGTCAAATTGAAAAAAAGCTTGTGAACACTCTAGAAGTCACATTTTTTGCCCAGTCAACATGAATTTTGATCAGAACATATGTTCTGATGATATCTCAGCCGAGTTCGAAAATGGTTCCGCTCCCTTGAAAAACATGGCCCCCCAGGGGGTGGGGCAGTTTTTCTTATATGGCTATATTGAAAACTTTAAAAAGCTTGTGAACTCTAGAGGCCACATTTATTGTACAATCTTCATGAAACTTGCCCAGAACATTTGCTCTAATGACATCTCGGACAAGTTTGAAATTGGGTCATGTGGGGTTAAAAACTAGGTCACTAGGTCAAATTGATTAAAAAGCTTGTGAACACTCTTGAAATCATATTTCTTACCTAATCTTCTTGAAACTCGCTCAGAACATTTGTTTCAATAATATCTCGGTTGAGATTGAAACTGGGTCACATGGGGTCAAAAAATAGATCAGTAGGCCATATTGAAGGAAAAGCTTGTGAACACTTTAGAAGCCACATTTGTAGCCCAATCATCAAGAAACTTGCTTAGAACATTTGTCCCAATGATACCTTAGATGAATTCAAAACTGGGGGGTCAAAAACTGGGTCATGTGGGTCAAAAACTAGGTCACTAGGGAAAATTGAAGAAAAAGCTTGTCAACACTCAACAAGTGACATTTTTTGCCCAATATTCTTGAAACTTGCTCAGAACATTTGTTTCAATGATATCTCAGACGAGTTTGAAACTAGCTCATGTCGGGTCAAACTAGGTCACCAGGTCAAATTTAAGAAAAAAGCTTGTGAATACTCATGATGCCACATTTATAAGCCAATCCTCATCAAACATGCTCAGAACATTTGTCCAAATGATATCTGAGACCAAAATTCGAAACCAGGTCACATGGGGTCAAAAGCTAGGTCACCAGGCCAAATTGAAAAAGAAGCTTGTCAACACTAGAGGCCTGATTTTGTGGCGAATCTTCATGAAACTTGCTCAGAACAGTAGTTCCTTAGCCCCTCAGGTTAGCGACCTAGGGCCTTACGGCACTCTTGTTATGATATCTCGGCCGAGTTCGAAAATGGTTCCTCTCTGTTGAAAAACATGGCCTACAGGGAGCGGAGCAGTTTTCCTTATATGGCTATAGAAAAAGCTTGTGAACACTGTAGGAGTCACATTTTTTGCCCATTCATCATGAAACTTGCTCAGAACATTTGTTCTTATGATATTTCAGCCTAGTTCGAAAATGGTTCCGCTTCATTGAAAAACATGGCCACCAGGGGGCCGATCTGTTTTCCTTATATGGCTATATTGAAAACTTTAAAAAGCTAGTGAACACTCTAGAAGCCACATTTATTGCCCACTCTTTATGAACCTTTCCCAGAACATTTGTTCTAATGATATATCGGACGAGTTTGAAACTGGGTCATGTGGAGTCAAAAACTAGATCACTAGGTCAAATTGGAAAAAAAAGCTTGTGAACACTGTTGAAGTCATATTGTTTACCCAATCTTCTTGAAACTCGCTCAGAACATTTGTTTAAATAATATCTTGGACGACTTCACTAGGGCAAATTGAAGAAAAAGCTTGTGAACACTCTAGAGGCCACATTTGTAGCCCAATCATCAAGAAACTTGCTCAGAACATTTGTCCCAATGATACCTTAGATGAATTCAAAACTGGGGGGTCAAAAACTAGGTCACTAGGGCAAATTGAAGAAAAAGCTTGTAAACACTCAAAACGTGACATTTTTTGCCCAATATTCTTGAAACTTGCTCAGAACATTTGTTTCAATGATATCTCGGACAAGTTTGAAACTAGCTCATGTCGGGTCAAACAAGGTCACCAGGACAAATCTAAGAAAAAAGCTTGTGAATACTCTAGATGCCCAATAGTCATAAAACTTGCTCAGAACATTTGTTCTTACGATATCTCAGCCGAGTGAAAAAAAGCTTGAGAACACTCTAGAGGCCACATTTGTAGCCCAATCATCAAGAAACTTGCTCAGAACATTTGTCCCAATGATACCTGAGATAAGTTCAAAACTGGTGGGGTCAAAAACTGGGTCACTAGGGCAAATTGAAGAAAAAGCCTGTAAACACTCAAATTGAAAAAAATGCGTGTGAACACTCTAGAAGTCACAATATTCTTGAAACTTGTTCAATGATTTCACGGACAAGTTTGAAACTACCTTATGTTGGGTCAAAAACTAGGGCACCATGACAAATTGAAAAAAAAGCTTGTGAATACTCTAGATGCCACATTTATAGCCCATTCGTCATGAAACATGCTAAGAACATTTGTCCAAATGAAATCTGGGACATGTTCGAAACTGGTCAATTTTTTCCTATATTTGTGCGAAATTTGGTCAGTCATGCGCCTGAAATTGGTCAGTGAACAGTATATCAAGAACCTATATGTTGATTTGTTTCTCGCTCACTTCGCTCGCATCAAACTGAAATACTCCCGATTATTGTTAGGTCATAGCATACATGTCTCAGTTGCCAATTGATGAGCATGAACATGTTAAGCAAATAATTTGTTCATTAAAACACAAGCTGAAAGACTTATCAGGCTAGAATATGATTCCATATTTTCATTTTAATGAAGTATTTTTACCATACAATTCCTATATTTTGTCTAAAATCGTCAAATATTTCTTTATTTTATGTGAAAATATTCCTATATTGTTCCTATATTTTCTGTGCAAATTGGTTGAGGTCAAAAACTAGGTCATCAGGCCAAATTGCAAAAAAAAGCTTGGGAACACTCTAGAGGCCACATTTTTAGCCGAATCATCATAAAACTTGCTCAGAACAGTTGTTCCTTAGCCCCTCAGGTGAGCGACTTAGGGCCTTATGGCCCTCTTGTTTTTCTTTTCTTTCTTTTTTCTAAATACTTTTCTTGTTATTATACTTGAGCTTTTTGATTTCGAAATCTGTCAAGTTAAGACATTTAATTGCATACTTAAAAAAATGCGAGAATATGTTAACAATTCCCTTTAATTACATGCAGTTAAAGTAGCATATACTCAAAATGAGTTAGCCTTTAAAGTATGAAACAAAATATTTCTAATCATATTTAACAAAAATGTAATCGCACATGCATGTTTGACACAACATGTCCCAGAAGTAAGTATTTTCTTATAGCCCTGTGTCCGTCATTATATTATCATCGATTTATTGCGAACTTAAGGTAAATTCAATATTTCATTCCTAAGCATACATAAAAAAGCTGCCATCACTATTTTCCAGACCATTTTGCAAATGTTGTGAATACAGAACATGTGCGTGTGATCATCAATAAGTGTACTCGGCCAATACACCATCTTTGAACTTGTGAATTGTAATACGCAATTTACTGGTAAACAGTGCAGACAAAACACAACCATATGACTTGGCGTTATTGGTAGTGTACTTGTAGATGTGGAATAATCCATTTTATTTCACGGAGGTCTAGTGTTCGCTGACTTTGCAATCCGATCTTTAAGACCCTATGTTAAAATACTGTTTTTTGTTGAGCCCGCCTGCTGTCAGCTCGACTTAGTTGTCACAATAGGAGTTTGGTGTATGTGTGTTAATGCGTACGTCCGTCCGTCTGATCTTGTCTGGATTGCAACTTCCTCATTCATCAGACAATTTTTAAATATCTTGCCACAAATGTTCACCGTGTCGAGACGGCGTGTCGCGCGCAAGACCTGTGTCCTTGGATCAAAGGTCACACTTAAAGGTCAAAGATCAAATATGGGCGTAATACAGCTTGTCCAGAATGTAACATCATCATTCATCAGGCAATTTTGAAATAACTTGCAACAAATGTTCACCATGTGGAGATGGCGTGTTGCATGCAAGACCTGTTTCCATTGCTCAAAGGTCAAGGTCACGCTAAGAGGTCAAAGGAAAAGATCTGCTTGTTAGAAAATGAGATTTTGAATAACTACAATACAAGTTGTTTCCTAGACAACGGGCTCAAAATGTTGCAACCGGCATCTAGTTTATTTTGCGGACAAATGTTGGGTTATGTTTCATGCAGTTTGCGTACATAACAAGGGGGCCTTTGATAAAGTGAAATAAAACTTAATGTTTTAGAAATGATAGAAAGTGTATTCTAAAAGAATACTTGCTAATTTTTCTGTGGGCAAAACACAAAATTACCATTGTTAAACTTCCCAATAAACAACGCAAAAAGAAGTCTCAATTATGAGCTTAGCACGGTAAAAAGGAGTTCCAATTACAATTGCAAAAATATATGTAAAATCATGTTAGAATCAAAATAATTTTTGCATTATCATTGTTTATCGACTGATAAACAACTCTTTGTCGTTCTCATGCGTGGCTATAAAATAACTCTGGCTAAAGCCATCGTGGTTTAATTCCTTTGCAAAAGAACTCCAAATCGTTGTTTATTGGCCTATAAACAACTATAAATCGATAATTATTTCTTAAGTCACACACAATTAAAATAATATGATTTTCCTTTTGCAGGAATATTAGAAATATGTACAAGAAGTGTATGAGTTTAAGAATGGACCATTTTTCAAAAATGCATGATATTTAGACACCAGTGAAATTAAATGATTTCATTGTTTGTCTTGGTCATGTTTATTTGTTGATCTATTCATAAAAAATGTTAATTGTTAGTATTTAGTGAACATACAACTTCATCCAATCCACTGATAGCAAGACAATAATAAGGTGTTCTATTTGATTGCCAATATTAATATGTTGGATATTCCAACCTGCTGTGTCAAAAGCGATACATGATTTCGAATTTTGGTACTAAAGCGTCGAGCAATCGCCACAATCTTAAAATGGTTCCACTTGGCATTATTCTAACATTCTACCCCTTTCTAAACGTTTTTCGTAGAACCTTCATGTGTGGAATATGTTAGAAAGTGGACTGTAGCCTTTAAATCAGTGTTTTAAAATAATAAGAACTTATGCAATTATAAAAGTAGTGACTGTTTTTTTTTTTAAATGTCTTCAAGTCACTAAATATTAAGCTTATAACAATTTGAACTAGAATAAGCTATGACCAGGAATATTTATGCCTTGTTTAATTTAGTCCTACGTGTGTGGAGGATTGTTCCTGGCACAGACCATCATCTCAAAGGATCTGGTGATGACAGCGTGACCAGTATGTGGCTTATTAAAACATTCTTGAGTTTGTTACCTGGGTAGAACCAGTGTTTGTGGTCTGTTGGAAATATCCGCTACGTTGCCGAGAATTCATTTGATACTGAATAGTGAATTTGATTATGCTTAGGTTTTTGGCATGTATGTAATATCTATAATTAGATGGAGAGGCCTGGACAATGTGGATGCACAGACTGAATGTGACAGCAGTGCACATGTGGTCGAGGGTTTGAGACTGCATGTTAGAAAGTGCTTCATGCAGCTTCTGTACATCCAGCTCCCAGCGCTGGTGAAACGTTGATGACAGAACAACACTGTGAAGACTTTTTGCTTAAGTTATTGTATGTTAAATGTTTCTGTTTGAAACCGTTCTATTAAATTGAACATTTAATAATTTTCTTGATGTCACAAGGTGAAAAAAAGATCTCATTAGGAGTCTTCAATGTAAAACAATTCTGAGATGTCAATGTTGTTTTAAATCGTGCTCTTGAAGGTATTTATTTTGTGACTTGGTTGTATTGATAGCTGTGGCTTACTAAGAACCATTCAAGTTGCATTCTTAAGTAGAACCAGTGCTTAATGACTTTAAGAAAGATTACGTGTCAGAATACTGACATATGAGTTCCCAAGTTATAACTGGGTACCACTACCATTTCCTCACCATGACTGAGTAACTGCATAATTTGCCTGGCAATATAAGGTTATAAGGTTGTTACAATTTGGTTTCTTATGGTTGTTTATAAAACTACTCACATTTATTCTACAAATAGGTATGGAACCTGCAGGCCTGTACAGCCACTAGGCAGTAAGGAGTGTCCTGGTATGGGTGTCTCACTCAGAATAGGTTAAATGCACTAGGTAGGTGCCACGTTTTAATTATTTCAGGTAAACTGTTTATATGTATTTACACACTGTTTGATATTAAATAGCTTGCATGCGTTTTATTTGTTGTTGAAGAATGCTTGTTACTTTAATATTTAGCTACACAGCAACAAAGTAGGAATGCAGTGCATGGGGTCCTTGTGCATACCATATCAGCTCACTGGGAGTCACTGACAGGCAGACAGGTTGCTGACTGGAGACACAGAATTTGAAGTCCTACTGGTTGTTGATCCAAGATGAGGTAAGAATTGTTCAGAAATGTCTGTAACATTCTTTATGGTTGACAAAATGTTGACTGAAAGTGTGTTTCTATAAACAATTAAGCATACCTTACAAACATAATGGTAAGCTATCTGTATAGGGAACTTCTCCTGCGTTTACTTTTTCTGCCAGTTTTACCAAATACCATATGTTAAAGATAAATGCAATACATCAAATAAGACTGATACACCAATTCATGATTTTTGTGTGAGTCAAAGTCGTTGTTTTCTAATATTTGCCTTGTAGACCATTTCTCTGCAGATCTTGACTGAACATGCGCAGATTGTGTACCCGTATATCCATTTTAAATTCTTACATTCAGTCAGTCAGTTTGATAGTGGTTCTAGATGGAACTTAATGCAGTTACACTGAAGTATGAGCTAGTACCTCTTGCTAAATAAGAACTCATTCAAAATCACAATTATAGACATGAACAATAAATACTAATAGTTGCACAGTTTTGCATAAAGACAACATGGTACTTTTTAAGTGAAGTCTAACGCACCATCAAATGATCTTATGGTCAGCTAAAAGTTGGTTCAAACTCCTTTAGGAGTAATTCTGAGTGTAACCTAATGAAGCAGAATAGTACATAATTACATATTGCCATTAATGACATCTTGTAGTTCACAAAAGCTAGAACACATTAATTGCACCATTTAAAATAAGCATGATACCCTGATTATGATTAGGCAGAGTTTGTAAAGAATATTTTTTTTTAGTCATGTGTTTTAACTGTGTATGTTGATACGTGATAATTTTCTGAATTTCTTCATGATCAGTTTACATCTTGTCATTTATCTTTGAGTAACAGTTTTGCAAAAATTAATGAATTATCTTTATTTCTATGTACTTGTATCCAATAATCATAAGCTGTTAGTACATTCTAATTAGTTAAGTTGAATGGGATTGTAAAATATTAGTGCATATTACTTGGATCTTCTTGTTCAAGGGATAGAACTCATGTAAGACTACTAAACTAAAACTTCAAAAGTGATCTCCCCTTCATTAATGAGTTTTCATATTGGTTGCTTGAGGTATGTCTTTTTGAATGTGTATGTCAGATTTTGTCTGGACTACGGTATATTTTGGACATGCATTCTTAATCTTAAATAAGCAAGTTTACTAGATCTATGCGTCACATGCAGGATCCATTATCCAGGCTCCTTAGTCAATATCCTACTTAGGAATCCTAGGTGAAGAGGTCAAAGGAAGGATATAGTTTTGGTATGCATTGTAGGGTGTAAGAATTACTTTAATTTAAAGTGTCAAAAGTGAAAGAATTATTGCGTGTATGATTGATGTTCGTTGGTCAAAGTAATAGCCACATTATGGAGTTCTTAAATCAAAATGGGTTATACTAATGGGGCGTGTGTTGAAGGGGAGACTATGTGATGATGATGATGATGATGATGATGATGAAATTTTATACACATTATTGATTTTAAGTTTGTGATACCTGTAAAATCAATTATTGCCGCATCTCAATAGTACATTTTTACAGTAATCAAGCGCATCTAATCAATTAAATTAAACGTCTTGAAGCAACCCTAGGTGTGTTTGAGCCGAACAAATATAACTTGAGTGACAACCGGAACTGGGACCAACACTCTTATTCATCAAAATATTCAACCAAAATTCAACCCTCATGAATTCAAGCGAAACAACATAAATATATACGAATATATAGCAATACAATATTATTCACTAAAACGAGAAACTCGATACAAGTTCAAGTTATCTGGAGTCCACTGTAGTTAAATACTTATCAAATAATGTATTTCCCATTAATCATTACATTATCGTTGAGGCTGTGTCCCATAATTCAGGTTGCCATTGTCCTGGTATGCAGTATGTCACTATAGGGAGAGATTGTGTACCTGCCAGGTTAGCTCAGTCGGGAGAGCAATGGCCATGTAAGCCAGAGGTCCTGGGTTCGAGTCCCGGACTGGCTGCACAGTGTTCTCACCTGTGAAACCACAGTAACAAAATGTGCACTGTAATGACAGAAACTGTATTATTATAAGATTTTTGTCAGAAACAACTAGATTTCTGTAAACAAAATGTTGAATACATGTTTTTTTTAGGCTTTCTGAATATTATTGCAGCATGACCTTCTAGATATTGTGTTTTATTTTCAATCTGCACCACTTGATATCTTACAACCAACTTGGCACACAGCGTCATGTAATTGTAAACACTTTTTTTACAAGGATTAAAGATAGTTTTGACCTTAACCCTCATCTCTTTTACACATACTTGAACAATGACAAATATGTACGTGTCATTTTGAAAATGTTCATGTGCATGGCTACAAACCTAGTAGGTGTATCAGAAATAAACCATTTTGGTTGACACCACACTAAAATTGTTAAAATTATCAGAACATTTGAGTGTAAAAAAAACACACACAAAACTTTAAACAAGGGAAATAACTCATTTTACCTGTTTATCATTGTAACACAATGGTTATCTCCCTTGCTACCATTGAGAAATAGTTGTGCCAAATTCTGAACCCGTACCCTTGTTAATGTTGCGAGGCAATCATGGTTCACTTGTTGTTCATTCTCACTTTGAGTCTGTTGTACAAGCTGTCTAATATAAAGCCCAAAACATCATTCTTATTAACTCGACTCAGGGTTTGAAACACTTGTTCAGTACACCTTTTTTTTCTCTGTATACGCTCTCTATCTCATTGCCTTTGACAGACCTGTTTGAATGAGCTAACAACCAATTTACTGGTAATGTAGTATTTTGTACACACTTCAAACTATACTGTGCAACTCATTCTGGGTGATGATTAAAGTTTTATTGTAAGAATGTGACTTTGTGCAGTGCATGTGGGATGTCTTCTAAGAAGGCATGTGATGTGAACCTGAAACAGCTTTAATCTGGAATACTTTGACCCGTCGGAAGCAGCAAAACATGCATCGTAAATAGCAGTCTTGCAGGGATTGGAAATGAGTCGCTCATAAACACTGTCAGCACTCTTATAACATAAATAATCACACTTGTTTGGTCAATCATGGGTGACTCTTACTCATCGGAGTGAAGTCACATGTGAAAACTATTATTCTTATATAAATAATTTAAATTAACAGCATATTTATTGCATGACATTGTAAATTTGCCAAACTTGATGTAATCAATTTATTTCTTGTCTCAAATCTTGATAATCATGTAAAGATAAATAAAAGAGGTGGTAATTGTAAGAAACCATATTTGCAAAAAATTATGTCAGTACAAATCTGTCCTACTATATCATGTATCTATCTTCATTGTCAATCCAAATGTATCTAACAAGATACATTTGGATTGACAATGATGAATTGTTTTGACCGTATCAAGTGTGACATATTGGTTATTTCAGCTGGTTTCTGAAAACTGAGTTCTGCTGCAGCTGATGTTAAGGGGCCTTGACAGTTTTCATGTGTTGTATTTTCTGCCCAAGAACAGTCTCAATCAAGCCACTCCCGTATGGTGTTTGTAATGGATGTTTTGTTGCTTTGGTTCAACAAATGTGTTCCAAATCAGAGATGGTATTTTTCAGACGTTTGTGTCAAAAAATGTGAGAAAGTCCATTTCGTGGGTAGAGTCAGTTCTTGGTGTCTACCTGGAAGACCATTTCCTAAGTATAAACAGTTAATTGCGTCTGTGTGAAAATCATTTTCTGGGTATCGCCAGTACTTGGTGTTTATGAGAAAGTCAATTTCCTGGGTAAAACCAGTACTGGTACTTGGTGTTTATGAGAAAGTCAATTTCCTGGGTAGTGTCAGCTCTTGGTGTCTGTGAGAAAGTTAATTTCCTGGGTAAAACCATATCCCTTGCTTGGTGTTTATGAGAATTTTAATTTCATGGGTAGAACCAGTTCTTGGCATCTGTGAGAAGGTCCATTTCATAGGTAGAACCAGTTCTTGGTATGTGTGGGAAAGTCCATTTCCTGGGTAGAACCAGTTTGCGATGTCTGTGAGAATGTCCATTTCCAGGCTAGAACCAGTTCTCGGTGTCTGTGAGAAAGTCCATTTCCTAGGTAGAACCAGTTCTTGGTGTGCAAGCGCTGGATAATGCGTTTTATTTCCATATTGTTAAATGAATCCTGTGCTTGGCATTTATGACATTTGTTATCTAGAAGGGGAAATTTATTGAAGATAATTAAAGGGGAGTATTGACAGCAGGTCTACAAACATTTGCCAAAACAATGTTCATTAACAGATGATTGATATTTAATCATTCTTAACTTTATGTCTATTATTATTTTAAGGTTTTGTTTGTATCTACAACAGACTATTATTTTAAAAGTAAGGTATTGTCATGGATGACCCTTAGTGACATGGGTAAATTAGTTTTGGTAATATAATTGTATGAATGTAATTCATGACATTCCCGAATCCATAAAGCAACAGAAAAGTTCTTTTGTCACTAATTAAACAATATATTGAAATAAACTGGAAAGTATATTGTTTTAATGTTATAATAAAAACCAATAAAGTAAAATAGTTTCATATTTCTAAGAAGTCAGTCAATATTCACCTTCAATAACTTTTCTGCAATGTTTCACCGCATTTACAACGTGTACAAGATTTTTTTCACACGTCAGACTAAACAAATATTATTTTAATCGTCCTGGGATCGATTATTGATAGATCAAAGGGATTTCAATGATGCAGACTCCTGCATGTTGACACAAGCAATTTGCATTTTACACGGTTTTGACTCCAGAAACAAGTCTGCCTTGCGCCAGTTTGACACATTGTTTACCATTGATCAACTTAAACTTTACTGACAATCTTTACATTTAATACTCAAGAGTATGACTTAGATTTGAACATTTTTTAAGTAAGATGAAGTATACTACATAAAAGATGAAGTATACTACATACCGAATAAAAATTTGCGGTAAAAATGTGTTCATTATGCAATTTATTATGAAATCAAACAAAGTAAAACAATTGCATGTATTCAACAATCAAAGGACTAGGGTCGATAAGGGCCGATTTTGGCCCATAAAATTGACGATTGTTTAATTTCAATTACATCAATACCAATCATGCCTGTAGTTGGAACATGATGTGGGCGTGACGTTGACATGAATATCATATCGCGTGGACGTATGACGTCAAGCGGAACGTTCGAACAGCGTATTTAGACATTCAGGGAAATTGGCTTTTAAGTGAAATTCTTAATTGATTGGTAAGCAACTTGTCATTCGTGGCTCAATTATGTCGCTGCACTTGCAGTTTACCGTCTTTTGTTAATGCACTGAACACCAGTAATCCAACAGAACACGGCTGTTAACACACATTCAACAGTGTCGTTCAGTCGTTTCCCATGATGTTATTACTACTAAATCAAACAATGAAAAACATTGCTAGTAGATAATTCTAACGTTTTTAGCCTTATCGGCTTATATTTTAAGGTAAATGCATTAGATCTAATGATAGCAAATAAAAAAATCCTACCTGATTTGATATATCAATAATCCAACATGCATCAACTTATGTTCGATTTGAACAGTATCATAACACACTATACTAGTTTTACACTCTTTCCAATTATGTGATTTTCCTAGGTACGAATACGGTATTTTTACCAGCGCTGCCACATTCCATTTTCCATAAGGCATGATGTTGCTCGAAATACAACGTATTTAAACCAGGACACATATGTACATACCGTACAGAAGGAATGATACTCCATAATTTTCTTCTTTAGATTTATAATACTCTTATGCTTACACTTTATTTCATGATTTCTTACACATTGAATCGTGTGTTGTTTTTTCAAGATTGGAGATTCTTTTCTGATCTACGTCAGAAGTTATTTTCTCAAAATTGTAACGATTTTGATACGTCACATAGTTAACCTCTTATTACTTTAGTGGCGTAGCGCGAACAGTGTAGTATCGGACAGGACCAACACACTATTTCCCTCCCCCCCCCTCCACATCATTGATGATGGGGGCATAAACATATACATATTTAACTTTTATTATTTTAAGATTTATATTTAAAATAAATTATTTAAGATTTAACTACATTTCGACACCTTAGAATGAAAAGGGTGCATCTTACATGTGTTAAAGAAGCAGATAGGTCCTTTTAATTATATGGTGGCGATTTACAATTAATAAAATTCATCTTAAAATAACACACACCCACACATTTTAAACCTGTTTCGTCACGTTGTTATGCTTTTTAAAATATGTAATATTCCTGTTTAGTGTTTGTCCCGATGTTCTACCCAATCAGAAGTTGATATTGTACGAATAAAAAATACACTTGCTTTCTGAATATTTGGTCTACAAATCCAACAGTATCTTCCACTATTATAAAAATCGTCTAAATTTTATTTAGATCCTGATCGATATATAAATCAATCCAAATACTTCGCTTTTATTTTCAACATAACTGTCTAGCTCTGCTCAAAATGTAGGTTATAATTGTTTTTTCTAAAGTTAGTATTTTTAGCCCGCATTCGTGTTCTTATATCAGACTTCACAAAATCTCTAAATCACCTGTTACCATAATTACTATCATTCGTAAAGACGACATGTTATTTACAACATAAATACGTACACTGTTAAGCTAATTGTAAAGTCATAAGTCCTTTATTTAGTAAACAAAAGTTAACCTAGCATACTGGTAATATATATAACTTAGGTGTGTTATACATTTTGTAAGACGCCTTTGTCTGGCTGTCTGACAGGTTTCATGTTGTTTGATTTACCCGTGTCCGTGACCTCATTCACAATGAATCGTGCAGTAAACGGACGGAAAAGGAACAAGCGATATGCGTTTTCTGCCTCCGAAAGTATACTTTTACTTCAATAATACTATTCTTATTTATTCTTGATATATTGATTTTTATATTTACGCCGCCGTAAACAATTCGACACAAAAATCAAGAAAACCAAAGAATTAACTAGGAAGGATGGTCAAAGTTCTCGATATATGGCAAATCATGTTTAAAATCGGCTACAGAGCAACGAATAACAAACTTATGTTGTCAGATCATGTTTGAATGGAAATAATTTTTGATTGTATCGTTTTCAGGAGAATAACCACCTCATTTGCTCTGATAAGCGTTTTTAAACCATTCGGGGTAAAGCCCACGTGGTATAATCCTTACGCATTTGAACTCTAAATCATTGTTTGTTTACTTCATCTATATGGTTTAAAAAAAGACCGCACCTAGATTTCACTGCCCCCCCCCCCCCCCGCCCCCCCCCATAAAACTGCCCCACCATATATGGGCATAAAGAAAAGGGTCAGAACTAGAAAAATATGTTAAAAATTGTTTTTCGCTTTCTTTGCTGGATGAGTTTTGTAAAAGACACATATTATCTCAGTAAAAAATAGCCCCGCCGCCTACGATTTCTTACAAACACCGTTGCAGCTTCGCCAAAGTTCAGCGAAAACGAAAAACTTTAGACAGTGGGTATATATGCATTTATTTAAGGATTCAATTGTTTTCTTTTATAAATTAGTGTATTTTATAAAGATGTCAGATGCATTACAACATTGGCACACTATATATTGTTTTCTGCATTCATAAGAAAGATATAACGTTATAAAGTAGAGTCGTGTCCACAACGCTGGCACCAAATCCTGGCGATTTTTTATTTTTCCCGGCACCAAATTTAACCGAAGTCGGCATCACTTGCCTTATTAGTTCATAACGCAGCAATGCGAGTATCTTTCATAATATTATATTTTTAAAAAAACGTGGTCGTCTATCTGTCCGTTAGTTTGTTTCGATGAACAAAAATACAGTGTATAGCACATTTGCAGACAATTTATGAACATGAGTGTGTACGTGTAAGTTACATAAAACATTCATTTCAAACTTCGGTAAATGATTAATACAAATAATCAGCTACTGATTTTACATATTTTATGTATTTAATATTCAATGTTATATATATATTGAAAGATATTCAATATATATATAACATTGAATATTAAATACATATTTAGTGGTCAGGCCCATCAAACAATGGCAATTTACCGCCAAAACAGGTGCATGACATGCGGATGAACCAGTATGTCTTTCGAACATAATATGCCAAAACAATTGATTTGACGATGGCGATGATTATGATGATGATGATGATGATGATATGCAAAGATTTATTATATATAATTGATACGGATCTGTAGCTGATCTATGCAGACCCATAGACATCATGGGGTTATAACTGCACGATCAAAGGTTTACGCCTCCCTAATCCGAAATGCTGGACCCGCTCCTGCGCTTAGATAGTAGTGTAAATATACGAACATTTACTGTACCAATGAGTTGTCATTTCGTTTATGTGTTTTACCTTTTTCGGGAAAAAGACTAATCAGAACATGGTCAAGTTTCAATGCGCAATAATGCTCTATATCTATCCAATATTGGTTAAGACGCTTACTGATGTTAAGCACGTGGTGCAAGTGATAAACGTACAGAAAGCGTTGTGCCGTCCCGCATATAATGGACGCTTCCACAAATGTCTGTCATAATCAAATTATTCTTCAATTTTATCCAATAATTGCAATTGGATATCACATGTTTAACAATTAAACTATTTCACACAGGAGAGCACGTGGTAATGTTTGTGATATTCAGATAAACTTGTGTTTATGTTTGTGATATTCATGAATGGAAATTATTCCTCTGCAATACTTCGGAAGGAATTTAAAGCCGTTCGCAACAAAAAGAAAATTTTTCGGTTAATTTCTCCTTTTGCTTACTTTTTTTCTTTATTGTGTATAGTTACAATATACGAATCTCATCTCAAATGTCCATTCAAAATAAATAGTAAATTTTAATAGTAAAAGTTCATAAAGCATATATAATAATCAAAAACACACTTTGCCATATTTTTCCAAACAAATTTAGTTCAGAAAGGATCCATTAAATAACTCATTCTATTGATACGTTGTTTATGTATGTTAAAACGAAACAGGAAAAAGGCTACACATGTACCCTAAATGAAATCCAATATTCCCCAAACAAGTTCAGTGAGCCATTCTTTTTATTAATGTTTTGGTGTAGATATACATTAGTGCTTGTCTGTGCGAAATTTTAAGAAACTCTGTCGTTTGGAACAAAATATGCATTTGATAAAAATGAAGTTTCAGAAAGCATTATTAGTTTCCATTTGACACAAATGTCCAAACGAATTCCTTATTTAAGCAGTAAATGTAGATAAAACGTCATCATACACATGTATATTTCCAAACAAAGCATGTACAAACATATCAGTTGAAAGAACCATAACCTTGGTTGAAAAAGAACTATCCTATATACTTAAAACATTGAATAAAATCCAAACTGAAAAAGGGGTTTGAACAGGTACCGTATTCAAAACCCAATATTTCCGGAACAAGGCCGGTGACCCCTATTTTGTGAGACTTTTAGTTTCAGTATACAATGACGCATGTATATGGGATCCGTCGTTTAGAATAAAAGATATTCGTATATTTGATAAATTATTGATGTTTTCACAGGCAAATTTAATGCAAAATTCACCTTAATCATTAAGCGCCAATTACACGTCATTTGGTAAATGATAGCTGTATATAAAGCGCGTTTTATCATTAAACTTCACTTGTATATTACCAAACGAAACATTACAAAAAGATGCATTTAACAATCTCAGTCATTGTTTGAATATAAACGCTTTATATAATTCAACATTCTAAGTAACACAAACTGAAAAAGGACTTCGACAGGTACCGTATTCAAAATTCAATAATTCCGGGAAAAGGCCGGTGACCCCTATTTTTTAAGACCGTTTTAGTTTAAGGATACATTGATGCATGTTTGTGCCAATTTTTTAGAAAATCGGTGGTTGGACAAAAATTGAAGGAAATTGTTGCGAACGTCTTTAAACTAATCGTTGATAGGTATATATGCTGGTCGTGTTTCTCTTATACCATGAATGCGGTAATGAAACTTACTTAAAAGCTTTTATGAAGTTTAGCATAATTGCAGCATATTTTCTTCGATTGTTCATTTAACAGTATGAAGGGTGATAATGACAATCCGTGAGCAGTTCTGCGTTTAGGACAATTCCCTGTAAGAATAGGCATATTGTTCTTAAACGGAAAAAGTACATTTTCTGCATATCATGAAATGTTTAATTTTCACACGCACAACTGCTCACGTTTTTCACCATCATTCAATTTAGATTTTTATACAAAAGTAAGTATCTCAGTTCTCTGCGGTACTAAAAGTTTATAATATAAATCGCGGTCAAAACATCCACGCTTTTTTTGTGGATGACGTATTGTTGTGCATGTCAGCATAATTTTCGGCCGCTTTTCTAGCAGATCTGGCAGGATTTACATGAAAAACATTGCATCTTAACTGTCAATATATGTGATTACGTCACTTGAACCATCTAAAATAAGAAAGGCGTTTCGGATTTCACACCACATACACACACACACACACACACACACACACACACGCACCACACACACACACACACACACACACTACATCAATAATTATATATATTTGTTATTAACCGAAGTGTAATTGTCTCCTTTTAAAGTAAATGAATTATGCCCTGTTTATTTTTTCCATTAATACGAATGAACAGACGAACAGATGAACGGACGAACAAACGAACATGTCTTTTACACCAAGTATTGTCCAAAGATACTCTTATGATTGCGTTGCGAACCAATATGGCAAGTGATGCCGATATTGCGTCACTTACTTTTCGCAGACGTGCGGTGCCTTGAAAGTATTGAATCGCTCAGAAATGGTCCCCACGTTTTGGCCACCGCTCTACTTTATCACGTATTAAATCTCTTTCTTATAAATGTATAAAACAAAATGAAATTTGGTGTGATTGTTATTGTTACTTTGCACAAAATGTTTGTCAGTTTATATCTTTGGAAACTAAACTATCTATTAAAACAATTATATTTAAGCTCAAAATAAGTCATTGATATGAAATTAATTTCAAGTTTAAATCAAATATCTTTGGTATAAATATCTTTACTGTTGTATTTCCTGTGCCAAATCTTTATTGCTGTTGAGATCATTATATATATAATCTGAAATATTTAGAAAACAAAACCATAATATAGCATCCCCGAAGGTATGTATACCCGCTGTCTACATTTGATCATTTTCACTGAACGTTGGCGTGGATTTATTTACTTAAGAATTGGTATCGAGCTAGAACAGGTATGTTTTACTGAGTACTTTTTGTATTGTACGAATATGAGCGAGCGAAGCGAGCGAAAAACAATAGCATATTGATCCAGTTTTTACCGTTTTGCGATCCCAAGAAAGCTCAAATATTCAGATACTGACTTTAATAATCGGCTTAAGTCTATTTCTATTTGAGTCAAAAGGCACATTTCGTAAATGAAAATGTCGTATAATCAATCTTTTAATAAGGAATTTAAATCGTTCTACCCTTAACCCCCCTTACCATTCGATTTTTATTGCCTTTTTAGGTCATTTATTTTTTTTTACTTTTGAGAAAAAGTTGTAGGCCCGGGCTTACACGGCCTACATGTAGCTACGCCACTGGCGTCATGTGTTGTTCTTTTCTTGAATGTGACGTACGCGTGTTAAAATTTCGTTACCTGAGAGTTCAACTAACATTTTATTAAATATTATATCCTTGCCTGTTTTAGAATGATCCGAGTTGTTAATTCCTGCGCATCAGAAATGCATATCGTTGTTTATTGGCCGATAAACAACGATACATCGAAAATTATTTCTTAAATAGTTATGAAATGTATACACAAATCGATAGAAAAGTACGACAAATACATTTGCTCAAATTTTACCGTAATTTCGTTGATTCAGTTTTGAGAAAATCTTAAATGAAAAGGGACCAATTCGAAAAGGTTGTTGAGTGTACTTCTGTTGATGTTTTAAACTTAAGAGCATCTTTAGAAGAAGTGTAGCTGCACTTCATGTACGACTGTTTGTAAATCGTTTTCTTTACTTTCTTATGAAAGATTTCGCATTGCGATGTATGTTTTATTTCCTTTGATTTTAACTTGTTTGAACGTGAACTATTTTGTTTTTATTTTCTGTTAAATCTTTCATATATGACAACCTGACAGGACAATTACGACACAGCGACTTTAAAGTTGTAAATAAAGGATTATACTGCATTGTTAATTTCAGTACGTTGCACGAGGTTTTATAGGAAAGCAATTATTAAAGGAAAGGTACAATATTTTCGTGTAAGCCGTGTGTTTTCTTGTATACGTACACATTTATGGTATGTTTTTATTGCGTTTTGACAAGTATGTATCGGAGTTTGGAAATTCAGACCGTGCAGAATTCCGTGCTTGTAATTTAACGCATATTTTAAACTAATGACGATTTGGAAATATGTTTTCATAATGAACTTTTAATTTTAATATATGTGCACGTGAAACAAAACTACAAACAAGAACGTGGACTGTGCAGCGCTGTTGTAGAGAAGTGGAAGTCAGCAAAGATAAGTTTTGTTTGTTCTGATATAAAAGATCTAGAACGAGATGCACGTTTACTTGGCAAAAGAGCGTGAAGATGTGTATGAGTATGATTTTCTGCGCCACTCGTGAAAATATAAATGTATATGATCACTCGTGAATTAAAATAGATATTCTACCGAAACCAACAAAATGTAATGTCCTCTATTTCTTTTAAAATTAAATGATACCGAATAAAGCTTCAGTTGAATAAGAATTCCAGCCAACAACGGTGAGATTTATTTTAACACAATGAGTTAAAATGTAAGTGAATTAAAGGGACCTCTTCACTGATTGTTTTAGAGTATGCCTTTAAAATGTCTCAACTAGACAGATTTAGGCATCCGAACTAAACGATAGCTCAAGTATTATAACAAGAACGGGATATATAAACCAGAAAATAAAAAAGTTGCGCCCACCGGCTTTCCGGAACCTTATACTTCCGGAACCTTATACTTCCGGAGCAAAAGGCTAACGCCGTTACCACTCAGCAAGTCAGTCGAGTCCAAATTATTCCATCTTTTAGCTTCCAAACGCTTTATAATTTTATCAATTTCACCTGATGATTACTCATGAAACGAAACGGTATTTACAGTATGTTATTATGTCCATAGTGGTATTTCGCTTTTTTATACACTGTTATTTTATTTTAGCAAATTTACTTTGCAGTGAATGTTATTTGTCAGTTTCAGTAATTATTTGAAATTCCCAAACGTTAAAATAACGACCTCCGATATTGTATCATGCTGTAACACGGATTGTGTCCCTTTAAACTGTCATTTGTAGGACAACGTGCAGCATTCCCGAGAATGCAGTCATTGCCTTTTTATGTTAGAAACCAGTAAATCCAATGCCCATAGGCTCCCATTGTAAAAAAGCAAAATCTCCTGGCGTCTTTCGCCATTTTCCTTTGATTCACGAGTCTGGTCTCTTTGAAGAATTTCGAATACAAACGATATGTTATGCTACTTGCAAGAAAATGCATCTCGCTTAATTGTAGTCATCGTAAGAAGCACAGAATGCAGTCGCCTTTTCGACAAAACCACATTCTGTCTACACATAAACTTCTGAGAATTCAACTTTCAATTAAGGCGGTGTCACCTTACATCAAAAGCACAGGAGTCAGGTTCGTTTTCAGGAAAATATAATTTTCTAAGTTTGAGTGTAACGAATTAGTAGAAAATTAATTTCCCTTGTTTGGAATGAAATAATCGCAAGGTGGCGTTGTATAAGCACGAAATTATTCGTGCGCTAAGTGTATGCGTAGGTCATTCAGCTTTGGGGAACCGATACAATCACACGCATCGGGATTATCTTCGTGTTTAAAATTTTGAATCACAATGGACAATAGTTTACATGACGACGCGGGAGAGGAATTGACATTGAAAGATTTATTTAACGAAATTAAAAAGCAACGTTCAGACGTTAATTCTTTACGTGAAGAAGTGAGGGGTACGACGGAAAATGTTACCTGCGAAGTGAGAAAGTTAAAAACTGAACAGGAAATTAAATGGAAGTTCCAGGGCAACAAAATTCAATACGAATTTAACAACAGCATTGCAGACATTACTCGTCAACTACAATGGGCGACAGAGCATGGAAAACTGGACTATGCCAGTGAGCTTTGTGGCGAAATTGCGGAATTGGTCAAGAAACGAAACAAATTAATCCGTATTGCTGATTCATCTACCGGTGGCTGGGAGACAGTTCGCCAATATGAATGTAATCCGGTGGCGAGCGACTCCGACGACGAGAGTAAAATTCTCAAGGCAGAGAATAGGGCGCTCAAGCGTAAGCGGTTTAGCTCGCGAGGGCGTGTGGCGGCAAGCAGTACTGCACAGTATCCTGGCAGTGTTATGGACAGCAGTGTTCGACCTTGGAATTCGAGTGCAACATCCAGGCAATGGTTGCCTCAATCAGCCGCTCGGGGAAGGTTTTTTCGTGGCACCAGTAGCTACGGTCACGTCGGGTACGCTCCCGGTGTTGGAAACAGCTCAACAGCAACAGGTCCCTGTTTTGCCTGTGGAGAGACCAACCACTTCCGGCGAAACTGTCCTCATGTCGCACGTGCCGCGGTCTCAACCGGAAGTCAACCCCATAACGGGAAGTATTTCTGTAGCTCCCGCGCAACCCGATCAGAGTAACAGCGAGTACTTAAAAGATGAGTATCATTTTGACTTTAGTAGATTTACTACTGACTATTATGAGTATGAACAGGGTCAAAAACATATGATTGTAAGAAATAGGTTGAAAGAAAATATAACCTTCTGGAAACATATTGGAGCTAATACATTTGTGATTGATTTAATTGAAAATGGCTATAAAATACCATTGTATTCCAATCCGCCTAAAATGTACAACACAAATAATCAATCTGCATTGGTAGAAGCGGATTTTGTTTCAGAGGCCATTGGTGATTTGTTAGATCGGCATTTGATTGAAAAATGTTCTGAAATGCCCCATGTTGTAAATCCATTGACGGTTTCCGTTCACCGCTCTGGCAAAAAGAGATAATTTTAGATTTACGCATGGTCAATAAACATGTTTGGAAACAATCAGTTAAATATGATGACATAAAAATTGCTATGTCTTATCTCAGATCTGGCTATTTTATGCTAAAATTTGATCTTACAAGTGCCTATCATTTTATTGAGATATTTGAGCCACATACTCAATATTTAGGATTTTCATGGAAAGATCAAAATGATAATGAAATATTTTATAAATTTTTGGTTTTACCATTTGGTCTATCAAGTGCGTGTTATGTATTTACTAAAGTTACAAGACCGCTGATTGCTAAATGGCGGGGCGAGGGTAAGCTTGTGTCCATGTTTCTAGATGATGGGTTTGGTTGTGCAGTGGATGTTGTTGTAGCAAACCGCATGAGTGTGCAAATAAAACAGGATTTATTGTTATCTGGATTTGTTCCTAACGCTAACAAATCGATATGGATACCTGTTCAAAAAATGGAATATTTGGGTGTGTTTCTTGATTCATCACTTGGTGTCATATATATTCCTGAGCGGAGATTGGTTAAAGCCAATGAAACAATTAAAGATATTTTCCAATGTCTAAAATGTCACAGACGTGTTCCGGTTCGAAAATTGGCGAGCATTGTGGGTCAGTTGATTTCGATGTCGATAGTGCTTGGTCATATTTCTCAAATAATGACACGATATCTAAGTCTAGATATTCTTACTGCACGCCATTGGGATTCGTGTGTAGCACTTTCACAAAACAGTATTGATCAGCTGAGTTTTTGGCAGTCAAATTTATCATTGCTAAACAGTACCTATTTGGGAAAAACGGTAAATTGTTCGAAGATCGTTTATTCTGATGCCAGTCAGACTGGTTATTCTGGGTACGAAGTAAGCGCCTTAAACGGAACGGCACACGGTCAGTGGAGCGCTGATGAATCAGTTAAATCGTCCACGTGGCGCGAATTGACGGCTGTTTTTAGGGTATTGCAATCCCTATTGCATGTGTTACAGAGACAAACAGTAAAATGGTATTCTGACAATCAAGCTGTTACGGCCATTGTACGTAAGGGTTCTATGAAACAAGAACTACAGGATATTGCCATAAGCATTTTTAAAGTATGTACCACACATTCAATTACACTTTATTTAGAGTGGCTGCCTCGATCTGATAATGACAAGGCTGATTATTTGTCTCGAATTGTAGATTGTGATGATTGGGGCATATCATTTGAGATCTTGAACATGTTACTTTCGAGATTCGGTGCAGTAGAGGTTGACTGGTTTGCGTCTGAGCATAATGCAAAGTTAGCGGTTTTTTACAGCAGATTTTGGAATCCCTCTTCAACTGGAGTAGATGCGTTTTCAGAATCATGGACAGAGACTTTTGGACTTTTTGTTCCACCCATTTCTATGATTCATAGAGTATTACAAAAGATGGATATAGATAAGGCGAGGGGGATTTTAATAGTTCCACGTTGGAAATCCGCTGTGTTTTGGCCGATGATTTGTCCAAATGAGACGTTTATTCCTCAAATAGTAGACTGTGTTGATTTACCAACAGAGCGAAAGAATTACATTAAATGTAAAAGTGGCATGGGAATATTCGGCAATGTAGATTTGAAATTTACTATGATTGCACTATTGATTGATTTTAAGGGAAAATAATCCTAATTGTGATTATTAAATATGGTGTTGTATCCTTTTGCAACATCAAAGTGTTGTTCCATTTAGTAGTTTTAGTACAAATTGGTGGCTTCGCCAAAACGTTAATGTACAAGACACTTGTCATGGTGATAAGCGGTTTTCCAACATACAATGGCGGCATTGCCTGTTCTTAAGTAGCATGTACAAGACGCATGTCATGGTGATATGCAGCTTAATTATGAAATGGCGGCATCGCCTGTTCTTACATAGTAGTAGTTGAATTAAGCGCATAGTGCTTAAAAAAAAACAACAAAAAAAACACATCGTTCAGCGGCATCGCAATTTATGGCGGCTTCGCCAAAAAGTACAAGGCGGTTTCGCCAGACAGTACAAGGTGGCTTCACCAGTACATGTATTTACCAAAAATATTGTTAAATGGTTAGATCAGAAGTATTTTTAAGTGGTAATTACAATATAATTGTATACATGTATACTTATTGTTTGTATTATTCTATACGTCTATTTTTTCAGACTCACAAAGACGATATTGCTGGTCTACCTGAGGTTTTGGCGGGCAAGGTGGATCTTCTCCCGAATCTGTTACAGAAGTCCAGGGCCACTAGTACTACGCGAAAATATGAAAACAGTTTTATTCGGTGGAAAAAATGGGCATTGTCAAATGGTTTAGGGAGGGGTGATATCTTGCCTGCGAAAGCTTTTCATGTAGCCATGTACTTGTGCTCACTTATACAAAGTTCGAAGGGTATAAGTCCTGTTCTGTCTGCATTTTATTCTTTGAAATGGTATCATGATATCTATGATTTGGAGTCTCCATCCAATTCTAAATTAGTTTGTAATGTTGTAGAAGCTGGTAAAAGAATTTTAGCAAAACCCACAGTTAAGAAAGAACCTATTAGCCCAGAAATTCTTCTGTCTATGTATAATAAGATGTACGAGCATAAAAATATAAAAAATCAACTTATCATCTGCGCTTGTTAGTAGCTTTTGCGGGTTTTATGCGAAGTTCAGAGCTTTTAAATATTAGAGTTTTAGACATTCAATTTTGTGAAACATTTATGTCTATTTTTATAGAGAGTAGTAAGACTGATCAATATAGAGATGGTTCTTGGATAACAATTGCTAGGACAGGTTCTATTTTATGTCCATTATCTAACGTAGAAAAACTGATACAGTGGGCAGACATGAAAGAAACAGATTTTTTGCTCTCTAATTTGTGTAAGACTAAAAATGGATATGCTGTTCGAAAATCCAATAAGCCGATGTCGTATACAAATTTACGTGATGAATTTGTGAGAACACTTTCACCGCATGTTGAGGATATTAAGAAATATTGTTTACATTCGCTCAGATCTGGTGGTGCAACGTGTGCTGCAAACAATGGTGTTAAAGACAGAATGTTTAAAAGACACGGTCGTTGGTTGAGTGAATCTGCCAAAGATGGCTATGTAAAAGATTCATTAAAAGAAAGACTTTCTGTATCTTTGTCTTTGGGACTGTAATTATTATTGTTGCGTATGTACATGTTCTTTACATGTAGCCTGAATTATGAGAGAATCATTTGAATATGTATCCCGTTCTTTGGTTTTCATCGGTTTCCCAAAGTGCTATCTCTACATACGAGATAACCAAATATATTATTTAAATGTTTCTATGATTTGTTGTTTGTTTGAAGATTATGGTATGTCAATCAGGGAAATATAATTTTCTAAGTTTGAGTGTAACGAATTAGTAGAAAATTAATTTCCCTTGTTTGGAATGAAATAATCGCAAGGTGGCGTTGTATAAGCACGAAATTATTCGTGCGCTAAGTGTATGCGTAGGTCATTCAGCTTTGGGGAACCGATACAATCACACGCATCGGGATTATCTTCGTGTTTAAAATTTTTGAAAAAATTAGGAAATGAAAGTTAATTTTTTTCTGTGATTCATGATCTGCATTCATGTATCGTTAAAGACACATTTTAAGCCTATAGTATTGTGAATCATTAATAATAAATTAGATTATAATGATATGTTTTCAAATATGTTTAATGTACGTGTTTCGTGAATATTATGGTTGAATATGGTTCATACGCTATGTGTATTTTGACATATGCATTTGGAATGCCAAAAATAAGTTATGTTAACGAATATATACAAGAAAAGGGCATGTTTTTATATGTTGATAAAATCGGTTTCCCCAAGTGCTATCTCTACATACGAGATAACCAAATATATTATTTAAATGTTTCTATGATTTGTTGTTTGTTTGAAGATTATGGTATGTCAATCAGGGAATAACCATTTACACCAGTGTACGTTGTGTAAAATTTCTCTTCGAACAGAAGAAAAAAAACTAAAGTATTCAATATATGGCCTTCCTTTGGGTGGACAACCGGGGGATTCCCCACTATTTACTGGTATTTTACCACCTTATTTCCTGTGTGATTGGTATAATGCGTGGTCGCAAAAATGCATGTTAATGAGTGTCGGCAAACCATTCATAATTAAATGTTGAGATTTATGAGGTAAAGATATACTGCCCTTAACCGTCACGTTACGACCTCCAAATTGTCCTTTCTCGTGCTCACGCCATCTTGAAAACTGTCGCATTTACGATGGTGCACGCGCCCACTCGTCACTTCCGGTAGCGTTAAAACGGAATTATTAGTGTTGACAGCGCTAGCCCAATCGACCCTTGGACGTCGAACATATCTGGGCCAGATCCACTACAATGCTCGTTGTCTTAACGTAAATGGTATTTGGAATTTCGGACGTAGAGATGCCCCAGTTTTAATGCGCGTAATCAGTTTACGTACCGTCATATCGCTAATGGGCCTTGATGCGTGCTGAGTGTGATTTGCCGTTTCCAGCGCATATTGTTTGCAGAGACGGCTTAAAATTGTTTGCGTCTGATTCAGGGATTGTAACCTTTCCCCATAAGTCGTATGCGACATTCCGTTACACTTCCGGTAGCTGGGAATTATGACGAAGCGTTGCTATCGTCATCAGCTGTCGTTGAAACTCCGTGCTACCTAAAATTATTAATACGGATTAAATGCTTATTTTGGATATGCCCTTTCATGTTATTAAGTAACAAAAGTAAACGGTTCGACGAAGATATCATTCGGTTTTGGTTTTTATCAGCGTTTTGAGTACAAACATGACTTGTAACACAAAACTGCGTTATAACATTTTAACAATTGGCGTATACCTTGATAATTTGCCGTCTTAGTTATTGACAGAGTTTATATGTGGTGTAAAGATTTAATGTTATATTAAGGTGTCCTTGATTACGATAATTGTGCACCTATCAATGATTTCCCAGCCGGGGGGGGGGGGTCATACTGGACTTTAGACTGAAAGCGGTTTCCGACAGGCGGAAATTTGACATTCCGAACGATTACGCGTCCCCGGGTAAGTAATAGGTAATAGGCATTGGTCGGATATCATCCTAGCAATATAGGCCGTAAGGCCATTCGATAGACATATAGCATCTCCCACTGAGGGGATTGAGACAAATATGCTTGGCTCTAGGTGGAGAATGAGAAATAAACTTAAATTTGTTAAATTCCCCTTGGTCAGCCTACTGACGCTTCGTAACACAGACGCATGGGTCCCGAATTCGCAAATTTTTCTGTCTATTCATCACAGTTTCTCAGATTTATATAGGTGCTGATATCAGTTATTATAATACATTGTAGGCTTACTACATATGTCGTATTTATACGGTTGAAATTGTTGATTTCATATAATTTTGTATTATTTCGTCGCGTTATCATTTGTGTACTTATTGCACGTGATACATGTCTTAGATACATGGTTAAGTATCGGGCTGTCGGAGGGAAAGGTGTTTGTTGCCCTGGTGGTGTGCTGTGTTAAATTATTCCTACATTGAAAGGGATTGCCAAAGACCTTCTTCATAATCAAGTGTCTGCATTTTAAAGCATTTGGATATTTGAAGCATGTGTTATTCTGTTTCTACACGTGTAAAAAAAATGAATTTGTCCGTAAGTGAATTCCTAACATGGCTAAATTGTATACTCTGTGACTTGACTATCTTGTAGATTCTTAAAAATAATAATATAGAAGCATTATTATAAGAAATGCTCTTTTGGCATTTATCTAGTTACCAGTTTTACAAAATATGTAGACGTAACTATTCTGCACGATTGTTGAGACCTTGTGTATAAATGTAGCTATAAAATTTGAAGTTGACGATTGAGAATCGAGTTGCCATGTATTTGCATGTTGTATTCATCAAGGTAGATATCAAATTAATTGCCATATTGAATTTAACAAAATATATTAGTTTGACAACGCATCGGGGGTGGGGGGAGCTATATTCCCAAATCTGTGGGCATTATGTTGTATAAGCCAGCTAATTGACACTTTAGAGTCCATTCCCTGGGACCAGTACTTGATGTCTTGAGAAATTCGAACGCTTCCCGAGTACTGTATTTATTTCATTGGTATAAATGGCAAAATTCTCAAAGTCAAAATTTGTGTCATCTCTTACAGCTCTATTCAAAAGGTGTCTTGTTTTTCGCTTGGAATTTATGTATATGCTGGATGTGTGAAGATTTTTCTTGCTTGCAGACAGTCGGCATCCGATTCTTGCCAGGGAGTGAACTAAATCGGTGGAAAGTTTCCATGGCGATGTGGCATGGAACGTTGTAGTGTGCGATCATCATACTCCGGTTTCCTGTATACTAGTTTAAGAAATAGTTTCGATTTATCGTTGTTTATCGGCCAATATACAACGCTTTGAAGTTCTGATGCCTAGGAATTAAACAACGTTAGCCCGAGTTGTTTAATAACCACGCATCAGAACGACAAAGAGTTATTTATTGGCCGATAAGCAACGATCATGTGAAAATTATTTCGATTCTTACATGATCTGACATATATTTCTGCATTGTAATTGGAGCTACTTTTTCAAAACTCCGCTCAGAATCAGGAATTCTTTTTGCGTTGTTTATTGGGTAGTTAAAAAACGATAATTTTGTTCTTTGTCTGCAGAAAAATTAGCGAGTATCGTGTTAGAATAATTGGTTTACCGTGTGGTCTGTAAAACTCTGTTTATAACGCTCCCTGTTTAAGTTCCCGTTCACAATAACACGTTTAATGTTACAACGTAGTCCATGTAGCCCTTATAAATCACGGTCCCACCTCCGAAATGGCCTCTCGTGCACACGCGCGCTCTGTCGTCATTTCCGGTTACGATGAGTAGGTACTCATCGAGCATGTCGTCTGGTTCAAATCAACGGCAGTGCACGGTGACTCGCCTTATGTTGTACTCCAACTCTCGGACGTCTACATCGCAGGCCATTTTCACGTCTATGCACTCCGTTTCCATTCTGGGGTAGGTTAAAATGTGTCTTGTTCAGGGATATCCTCTTAGTTCGTCGAGGACGGTCTGCTATACTTTCGGTAGCGGGTAATTAATCCGTGCTTTCTGTATCATAGACACGGGTTGGATGTTTATTTTCGTCATACATCACTATTTTTTTTTACTTGTTTGCACGTTGCTGTTGGCGAAAAAAGTAAAAGGGTCGACCTAGGATATTACTAACATTCAGTTCAATATATATTTAAATGCCATGATTTTCATTTACATATATATATTAAAAAAAAGTGACACAGTGCTTTGTAATGTCATTTGACAATTGTGGTATGAATGATTGGATAATTCATTACTGGTACTTATGAGGATGTAATCTGAACTCTAAAATTTAAATAACGCCAGTACCACAACATAGACACGCGGGTCCGCCATTAATGCCTAGGTCACAAATAGAACGTGCGCCGTCCGAATTTAACGAACGGTAAAGCATCGGCAATTTTTGGAATCTGACAGTTCCGGGGGATTTATATTTGTTTTGCATCGCGTGGTCACTAATTCAAGAGGGCGCCTTTCGGTTTTCGCTGACTGACATGGGGAACAAACAGTTTGAGCAACAGGTGGCGACCGGCGGATGACCGGACGGCGCCCGTGCGGTGAATATCGGTGCAAGCACCGCATGAAACCCTGACGATAACTGTACATCGGTCGGAAGGTGCCGGCGCCAGGAAGGTGACCGCACGTTCGCCGTTGAAATAGGACGTTTTTTTTTTAAAGTAGAAAAATCGAACGGTCATAGCCCGATCCAAGAAAATGCCGTCCGGCGATCGGACGGTGCCCGCCCGACGTATTTTCGAACTCCCAGACTCCGAAAAAAATTGCCCGGTCGCCGTTAATATTTCTTAAACTTCTACGGGCGCCGTCCAATAAGCAAAATGTTCAGCTGCCGCCGCCCGATTTACAGCCAGGCTGCTAGGCGGGCACCGTCCGATTTTGCTCGGTTTTGGATAAAACAGACGCCGTCCGGGGGGCAGTTTCTTATTTGTGATTGGGGCATAACAAATTCATTTTGTCTGGGTTCTTTTCTGTTCTTTGCAATTTCGCAGCCGACAACATTATTCATACTTACTTTTAGTCAGACTAAAACTGCACACCATTAAATCATCAGTTTTTTTTTCAAAGATATAAAGCTGCATTAAAACGTATTAATTATTGCAATGCTAGTATATTTCGACATTGCGATTTGTTGCGTTTAAAAGTGACCAGTGCATAGATTGACGAATGGACAATTTTCTGTCTTGCTACGAAATACAAAACGTTGAATTAATGAATTGCAGGTGTTGAACTGGTTTACGGACAACATGGGAACTTAAACGTTTCCTTAAAGGGGCACACCGTGAATGTTTTATTGTGTTTTTATGATAACATTGCGATGTAATAGTGCTTGTTTCAAAAAGTGCGTCATGTTGTTGCATTTCAGTTGTGCACTTACCTGCTTCATTTTGTTAGCAGAAATGTTTCCCTGAAAATTGAAACGATCGAAAGTAACTTAGCAAACGTCAGCGCATTGATGTTTAACTTTTGTTTGTTTGAGGTTCAAGAACATGCGTGCTGAGTATTTTATGAAAGAACTGAATGAAATCTCTTTGGACATTGACTGATTGGAAAGTTGTAAATTTGTTATGAGGTTCTCTAAAGACATCGTTAGTTAACGTGTGTGCGTGTTCGCGTGTGAACACGTGCGTGTTCGCCTATGGACGTGTGCGTGTTCGCGTACGAACATGTGCGTGTTTGCCTATGAACATGTGCGTGTTTGCCTATGAACGTGTGCGGGTTCGCCTTTGAACGTATGAACTATTGTATGCCATGATAGTCAACTAATTTCTTATGAAGTTATCTTGGAAGGCATACTATTAACGGATTAAAACGTAATATTTGTTTTCACTTCGGGAGATATAAACTAGAATAATATAGTGGGTGCAATTACATCGGGTTTAATTACAGAAATACGTTAAGTTCCCCTTAAATTAGAAATCCGTTTTTGCATATTTTTGCTGCACAGTAAAACCGCAGAATATTTGTACATAAAGTATTATTTGAATTTTATTTCTGTACTATAAATTTTTAAGGATATGACACAAATAGTAACCGTGTATGCAATCATTTAATCGTCGCATAGCTCCGTAGTCAGGCCTTGACTAATTCTATGGAGTACTCGTACTGATGAGCTGTGTGCGCTTGTTCGGTGTAACTTAAATAGACATTTTATGCTATTGGCAGTCACGTTATTTCGTTACCGCTTACTACTTACTCATGCAAACCGTGCAGACCATTGGCAATTGCCTTGTTAACGTCCGTCATAAGGGGATGTGCGCCCATTTGCATATGTTTTTCATTTTTACAACTAGCGTATACTTGTAGTTTATAGTGCGGTTTGTTGTTAACATATCATTTAAAAATGTCTGATGTCGGCATGTTTACCCCATAGCACTAAAATTATATATGTACTCTATATTTCCACCTTTCAGTGATTGAACATACATTAGAACATAGCAAATAAGCTGTATGTTTAAACAACTCCTGAACTAGCAAAAGATGGTGATAAATGTTTTTCTTTAACTGTAACATGTAAAACATTTGAAGATGCCAGTGTGTTATTTCATGATAAATTAACTTGGAATTAGCATGTCTTTTTTGAATGAACGAGTATATATTAAGTTAGGATATTTCTGCGGAGTTTTATTAATACCACCTCAGCTTTCCGATGTTTAACAGTATATAATTTGTAAACTACGCTTGTCACAGTTTCCTCGTGCATAAATCGTTATCGATCGAAGCTGAAAACTCACACTGAATGTACATGTACACTGTGCACGAGGATATCGTGAATGTCATGGCAGTTTCTGATGTAAACAAGCACCTTGACTTGTTCTATAAATAGATAGAATTGTGTATTAGGCCTCTTTTCCGTATGTCCGCATCCGCAAGCGTATCCGTATCCGCATAATTATTGAGGAAGACTATTTTCTGCTTATACGCATACATTGTACAATATTTTAGTTTTGTGCTTCTTTCCGAAGAGTTTAGATGCCTGCGTTTAAAGAATTTAAACATGTTTAATTCAGCCGGCTGCAAATATTGTATCGCTGTATTCGAAAACATTCACAGGTGGTGGATTTGAACAAAATAAAGCATCCAACAGTCAGTAATGACTCATTAAAAGGTTACCCGTTATAACCGAGTTATATTGTACTCGATGCGTCTAAGGTGGAGTTATTCAGGTGTCTATAGACTGCTACTTTTCCAATGTTTTATGTATGACAACCTTTCGATTAACATGCTATGGCATTTTCTCAAAACTACACTAAGGGTAAGGAATACCATGGATAAGTAAACTGTACCTCCCTTGTAGCTTAACTATCATATAATACTATCATCGAATAGCTATATACGTTTTGTAGGTAGAGACTGATTTTTAGCTCGACTATCCAAAGAATAGGTGAGCTTTCCTACTACCCCCGACGTCGGTGTCTGAATTTTCACAGAGATTTTCTGGTTAAAGTTTTTATTCAAAAGTCTTCCAACTTCAAAACTACATAAGTTATTCTCTTGAAACGTGGACTATACCTTAATCATCAACTCCAGTATCAGGGACAACATTCCCCATAACTCTGTTTTGTATTTTGACAGAGTTATGCACACTTTTTACATATATTTTGTGGTTAAAGTTTTTGTTCCAAAATGTATAAACTATACGAGGCTTCACTTAAAAGTTTTGTATTTTAACAAATGTTTGCCCCATCCACTATCCAAAATATGAACTAACTGAAATACTTCGAATAGTCGAGCACGCTGTCCTCTGACAGCTCTTGTATCTACCCTTCTTACCCCAAATAATGTAACCGCGCCTACTACTGGTATAATTTCACGGTGGTTTTCTACGGAAATGGCATTAATTTATTTGCTGGATACAACTGAAATTAAAAAAAGAGTTGTTGTTGCTGATGCATGATACTGGATATGAAATAAGTAAAACTTTCAGCGATTTAATAAAACAATTAAATAGACCAATGTAAGGTGTGCGTTTTGTGAGCGATGTATGTGCGCTTAGAGAAATATTGAAAACACATTAGTCGAACATGGATGTATTCCTTTGCTATGTTTGCATATATTATAATTATGTTTCTTGATAGTGATATCTTCCTGAACACGTGATTAGAGACATTAAAGTATCTTTCATAGCGGATCCGTGGTCTAGTGGTAAAACACTGGGTTCAAAAACCCAGGCGTCGCAGGTTCAAGCCCCCCAGGTGCTGTTTAATTGCTTTACACCGGGCACTAAAGGGTCGCCTTTTGAACGGGTCGTCTACCGCATCTAACACTACTTTTGTACCCAAACAATTAGTCTTCTGGAGGCGATTATAGGGAAAGATCTGCTGCACCCTGCTCTTTTTTGGTTCCTCCCTTGAAGCCCTTCTGGGCTGGTCAACACAGACATGTTTAATATCTTTTGAATTTCAACATATTTTTGCAAATATTCTGTGACAAATATAAATAGACGATGTTGAAAGACCTTAATCGGAAGCATTAAACTCATGAAAACCCTGGATTTAGGAAATATATGGAAGATATCAATAAACTGGTCCGGTTTTCCACCCTGCACCTTTTTAGCAGCACCCTGTACCTTTTTTGATGCTAGGTCTAGCCCTCCGATTATCATATGCCTTACGATGGCATTTTATCTAGTTTTAAAGAAGTAAAGCCTAGTATGAGATGTAACGTATTATAATTGTGCTATTCAATATTAATAAAATGAAAGCAGTCAAACTGTAATTATAATGATCGTATTTAAAGTATTGTTTTCGCGACCAAAATAATGCTGATATACAAGCGAATGCGTTGTAAACAAATTCGATCATTAACACGGGAGACAACTATGTGTTACTCTTAGACAAACTCCTATCAGCAGTTGCTTCCCTTATATTAATCGCCAAACAGACTATAACCAGGGGTCGTATTCCAGAAGCATCTTGAGTGCATCTTATCATACTTTCACTTAAGTTCAACATTTCAAACTGTTATATTTTAAGAACTGCGTATAATGTTGTAATTATGATTATGTTTATATGAACAAACATGAATAGTATATGTGATAATTAATTAACAGTCAGCACAATGCGCTGTACAAATGAAATAACGAGTTTAATAAAATGTTGGTTTTACGGTTAAGAATAAGATATTATTTAAGATTGTTCTGGAATACGTCCCCAGGGATGATGTATATAATGCATTTCTGATTTTCCAATTCAAAACCGAATGTAGACGTTGCTGTAGGATATTTACAGAAAATATATGTTTGCATTTTTCGATAAATAGTTTTTGTCAATGTTGACGTTTTTCTATAAGTGTTACATAAAGCGTTTTTTGTAAGTGGGTAAGGAAACGGACCCGGAATAAATCGATGATAATCGTGCAGTCCCTCTTTAACATGCATTTTGCCGCATGAAGCCTCTTTAACATGCATTTGGCCGTATGAAGCCCAATAATGGCGCGTGAACGGTTGCGAATTTTAACAACCGCCCTTTATGTAAAATACGTAGTAAAAGAAGTAAAATCTTAGTGGTTTTAAAAAGGGAAAATGTCTTCGATTTCAATACTTGAAATAATGACTTGCATTTAGTTGCGAGAACCTCTCATTGATCCACCAAATAATATATAAATATTGCATTCTTTGAGGGCGATAGTGCATTTTGTCAACCCGAGGAAATACTTTTGCCCATGGCGAAGCCCGGAAACAAACAGTATTATAATTTCGGCCTTATGAAATTGTTTTAACAAAAAAAACGTAATTTAAGTCTCTATAAAATAAGTTAATATTTGTATAACATAAAGGGCTTTAAGGGTCGTTATTGTCGCTTTGTACTTTGACGTGTATTTCACGAATACCCAATACCTAGCTGCGTATTCATCCCTGCCTCGATATCCGGTATATTTTTAATATCCAATCTCAAGGGTATTGGAGGCCAACTGGATATTCGACCTTGACTCGATATTGAATACCCAATATCCATTACCTAACCAACTTCACGGACCTGAAAAACACAAAATGACTTTGTTGCTTTGACAGGAATTCAACGATATTTCGGCCGTGAATATTGCATCACAGCATCACACGTCCGAGATATAAATTAATACTTAGAACGAAATGCACTTGTTATGCCCCCACAATGTAGGAGGCATTAAGAGTTGCACTTGTCCGTCCGTCTGTCCGTCCGTACGTCCCGAAATAGTTTGGTCTCAACTCCTCTTTAACTACTGTGCCTATTTCGCTCAAACTTTCACAGCTAAAGAACCTTAATGTGTAGATGATCGTTAAGGATTATATTTTGACTGCGACCAATTTTGGCAGAATTATGGCCCTTTGTTGTTTTTTTCCACTTTAGAATTGTGTGTGCTCAACCCTTCTTTAACTGCTGGGTCGATTTTGCTAAAACGTTCACAGCTAAAGAAACTTATTGTGTAGATGATCGTAAAGGAATGATTTTTGGCTGCAACCAATTTTGGCAGAATTATGGTCCTTTCATTTTTACTCTCTAGAATATATTCCCGAAATTGTGTGGACTCAACTCCTCTTCAACGACTTGGCGGATTTCGCACAAACTTTCAAAGCTGAAAAACCTTACCATGTAGATCGTAAAGAAAGGTATATTGGCTGCAACCAATAATGACAGAATTATGGCCCTTTTTGATGTTTTTTCACTACAAAATTTAAATGAAAATAAATGTGTGAAGGCAAAAATTAGTGTTGGCGACACGCCCTTTGTCTGTTTCCAAACATGCATCGTGGAGACATCCGTGTCTGTAACACATCTAGTCTTTAACTAATAAAGAATTTTACTTAACTAGTTCGTATAGTTAACATATAATTCTAAAATGATACTCGCTGAATTTTCTATTGACAAAGAACAAAAATATTGTTGTTTAACTACCTTATAAACAGCGCTAAAAGTAGTCCCGAATCTGAACGCAGCATATTAAAATGTAGATCTTATTACAGTTGCAAAAATACTTGTCAGATCATCTTAGAATCGAAATTATTTTCGCATTATCGTTGTTATTTGCCAATAAACAACTCCTGGTCGTTCTGATGCGTAGCTATTAAACCATTCGGGCTATCGCCCTCGCGGTTTAATTCCTACGTATCAGGACTCCAAATCGTTGTTTATTAACCGATACAGAACACTTTTTTTCAGAGTTCATGTACGTTTGAAATTAATAATAATCTGCTGCATCATTTACCGGCAAGTATGTAATTTAATCAAGATGATGATTTCATGGATTGCTACGAAATGTAACGTATTTAATATATTGTACGAAAGTTTTATAATAATTAAAATAATGATAATAATAATTATTATTATTATTATTGTGTTTTTGTCAACCGGTACTGGCGCAGTGCCTAAATCCGCCATATTTTGGGGGTCTTTTTAAGATATTTTCAAAAGTTGTTTACCGATTGACATAAAAATTCACATAAATCAAGTTAGGTTTAATGTGCATTTACTGGCTTGTTTTGGTTACATGTCAAATACTTCGCAAATGAAAAATATTTATTGAGACTGAAGGCCTAAACAGTGTAAAAAAAAATGAGCGCGGGAGTGCCTAAATCCGCCACCCCTCTTTAAAATGCTCAAATTGCTCGAAAATAATATTCTTTTATGAACTCTGTATTCGAATCAACTTCTATTGACTTCTATTGTCAAAACTCCCACTTCTGTTTCTTTAAGGTTCATTTTCTAGTGTTTACAGTAAACACGGTGATCCTAAGTTGCATGGTGAAAATCGTAGATCAGGAACCGTGGCACGCTTATTTCATATTTTACTATTGTGCTTATTTAATTTTCCATATTAAGCAGCTCGTTGTCGATACAGGGTTTCAATTTCTTCAAAAACTCATTTGTATTTCTAAAAATAGCTCTGAAACTGAGGCCCTGCATGCACGTGGGACAAATAATTAGGGTTTTGAGTAGCGAGACATTTGCGCTCTTAATAAGCAGTTCTTTCCGCATTTTATTGTATGTAATGTTAATGAATAATGGTTATTGTTATCCGTCACATGCTCACATGCACATAATATTAAAACACAATAATTAAATTTTATCATGGACACCATGCGGGGCCTCAAAACTGCGCATGCGCAGTATGAAATAAAATCTCCGCATGCAGCTAGTTTGCATTTAGGGGTTATGTACAAACTAATTGAATAAAATATTAATTTATGCAAAAATCAAGATGAAAACTCGTCAGCGTTGTTAAGGGAAGTATCTGATTGATCGAGATCAACAAAATAGAAATCGCCGGTAAAAAAATACGCTTATTCAGATGGGGTGGCGGATTTAGGAAAGTGGCGGATTTAGGCACTGCGCCAGTTTGTTTGTATCTTAGTAAGCAACTTTTCGCAAAAAGTTGTGATCGCTTTTGAATAAAATTTTCTGTGAATGTTGAACATGAGCCAATAAACAAATGATTAGATTTTGGTGGTGATCCGGATCACCGTCTGGTTCCAGGAATTATTTTAAGATTCTTAACCATTGCCTTATTAGATGGAGATACGTTAAATTGCAAATTATGCTGTGTTAAACATCAAACGTTTGTAAAACATCTTGAATAATTTGTGTTGTTGCTGTTGTTGTTGTTGATTATGATGATGGTGATGATGTGGTTGTTTTTGTTGCTCTTGGTGGTGGTGGATTTAATCTGCATTCCATTTGACGTGCTTGTATTTTAAACAAAGACCACCTAAATTTAGCTTTCGTGTGTAACCCACGCATTTCACGATTTCCTCGTGTTTTGCCGATATCGATCGAAACAAAAAACGTTTACTGACAGTACACGTGACATCATGTACACTGTACACGAGGATACCGGTATCGTGAAATTGCAGGACAGTCTACTGCACATAATGAACTTTTATTAACCAACCATTAGTCTTATCATCATTACTACTACTGCCGCTGCTGCTGCTGCTGCTGCAGCTACTACTAGTACTGCCACTACCACTACTACTATTTTAATTCATTAAGTCATTAACTATCCATTATTATTGTACTGATATTTTCCATTATTGTCCTACTTTATTAACGTAATTTATTTTTGATGTGGTAAAAACATCATAAATATAATCAACATTGTCGGAATCAGATTTCTAGAGGTAACCAAACTAAACAAACTAGGACCATGAAATTTGATATGGTTATAGAGAGCAATGAGGTGATATTTCACATTGTTCTTTTCGTCGTATTAAATTGTGGTTCCACTTTCTGTTGGGTTGATTCCGGAGGGGTAAAACATATATGGAGAAAGTCAACATAGTAGAAACGTATCTGAAACATCAGCGTTTTTCCCCTTGTTTATTGGAAAAAATCTTACGTTAATAAATTAGTAATTCAATGACATTAGTTTACTTTATTTCAGCGTATACGGTTATGTTACCGTTTAGTCAGGGTATTTTTTTCAACGGCGGCAAAGGTGGTTTGTTTGCCGTACGTAAACTCGCACGTTAACGTCAAAAGCGATGAAGCAATTAACTTGAAACTTCATAGGTCTCATTGAGAGGTGCAGTGCATAAGAACCATAACTCTGCGCTTCATAATTTTATAAGAGGCCGTTATTAACTTAAAACTTCAAAGGTGGATATATCTCATTGAATAGAAGTTCAGTGCACAATAACCGTTACTCTGCACTTCATAATTCTGGAGTTATTGCCCTTTGTTAATGTGTATACCCCCGAAGGAGGGCATATTAAAGTCGAACCGTCCTTGCGTCCGTCCGTTAGGCCGTCCGGCCAAGGTTAACGTTTTAAACATGTCAAAAATCTTGAATACAACCAAAGGTATTTACTTGAAACTTGAAATACTTATTGACTATCAATGTCTCCACCAGGGAAAGCAAACCCGATACCTCTATTTTGTATTTTGACAGATTTATTCCCCTTTTTGTCGAGCCCGCCTGCGGTCAGCTCGACCTAGTTGTCGCAATAGCGGTTCGGTGTATGTGCGTGAGTGCGTCCGTGCGTGCGTCCGTCCGATCTTTTACGGAATGTAACTTCCTCATTCATCAGGTATTTTTAAAATAACTTGCCACAATTATTCACCATGTCGAGACAGCGTGTCGGGCGCAAGACATGTGCCCCTACCTCAAAGGTCAAGGTCACACTTAGAGGTCATATATCAAATAAGGGCATAATACAGCTTGTATGGATTGTAACTTCATCATTTATCATGCAATTTTAATATAAATCACCACAGTTGTTCACCATGTTGAGACGGCGTGTTGAACGCAAGACCTATGTCCCTGGCTCAAAGGCCATTGTCACACTTAGAGGTCAAAGATCAAATATAGACATAATACAGCTTGTCCGGACTGTAACTTCATTATTCATCAGACAATTTTAAATAACTTGCCACAAATGTTCAACATGTGGATACAGCGTGTCGGGCGCAAGACCTGTGTCCCTGGCCAAAGGTCAAGGTCACACTTAGAGGTAAGAGATCAAATATTGGCATAATACAGCTTGTGCGGACTGTAACTTCATCATTCATCAGGCAATTTAAAAATACCTTCCCACAAATGTTCACCATGTGGAGATGGCATGTCGCATGCAAGACCTGTGTCCTTAACTCAAAGGTCAAGGTCACACTTCATGGTTAAAGGAGAAAATCTGCTTGTTAGGAAAATTAAAAATAATTACCATACAAGTTGCTTTCTTTACAACGGGGGCGACATGTTGCAAACAGGCAACTAGTTTGATTAATTAATTCGTGTCGATTTATTTTCTGCAACAACATGATATTGTCCGATGCGTTGTCGCTAGACCTTTGCATTTTGCTTAAACGAAATTAAGCAATATTGCTATTAACTACTGGCAACTCATAATTTCAGAAAACTCCATTAGGAAATGTAAACAAATGTCATAAAAATAAAAACTATTCAAATATGATTATATAGCTCTTTATTATTGTGCTTGCGATCAAAATATCTTGATCATACACTCAGCGGACTTCATATGAAAATGCACTACAAAATAGCACGAGAGACTACTCGATTTTACTTCTTGGCAAGTTCCGAGAAACAGTTGCTTCCCTTTCGTTGACTGGGCCTGATTATTCGCATAATCTTACCTATTTAAATTAAGTAAAGTTTTGTTTTACATGTTTGCTTACATGATATGTAGTCGTTTAGTTCATTGGGTTAAATAATATTTTACCAAACATTCGAGGAACTATTGAAATAAAAGGAGAGCTTTCCTAATCGCCGCGGCTTACTTGTCTGAACCTCGGCTACTGTTTTGGTTCAAAAGTCTGATTACGTCAACTCCAGCGTCAAGTGCAACATTCTCCATAACTCTGTATTCTAACAGTGCTGTGCCCCTTTTTACACTTACTTTTGAAGTTATTACGTATTCTAACATGATACTGGCTGATTTTTCGATAGACAACGATCAAAATTATCGTTGTTAAACTAGCCAATAAACAACGCAAAAAGTAGACCCGATTTTAACCGAAGCATAGTAAAATGTAGTTCTCATTACAATTCTAAAAATGTTTGTCACATCGTGTTAAAATCGAAATAATTTTCGTTGTTTATCGGCCAATAAACAACTTTTTGCCTTTCTGATTCGTGGCTATTAAACCACCGTCGTGGTTTAATTCATACGCATCAGAACTCCAAATAAAAATTGTGTCCTAGATATACCATGCGCAATTAACTAGTCGAAGCATTTCAGTTCCAAAATGGACACGAACAGAATGCTGTAGTTAGTGGTTGTTAGCCTATATAATTCGATCTGCATGACTTTTAATTAAGAAAAACTTGTCAATAAACAACAATAATGCGAACATTGTTCAGATTCGTTGTTCGATGAGGACGTTTATAATAAAACACAGTTATGTTGCAAACCACATACAAGAATTATAGTACTTGTTATACTGCACAGTGGGTCTTTAAATTATTCTTCGTGCGGTTGAATGAAAACTCAATAAATCTCCGTTTTTCATTCAGTGTAAACATTGTTTAATTAAACATAATATCTTCGTCTGAGTTGATACTAAGGGTTTCGATAGATTTACAGTGATAATTTTATATATGAAAAAGAACAGTCATCGCTTCATTGGTGCAGCGAGCTGGAGGTCTAATAGTGCTGCCTGTCTATTGCTGCTGAATGTATCTTCACAGTTTCCGCGTTTTTGGTGGTACTAAGTCCGGTCTATCCTTCCAGCCTAGTTCTGGGCACGTGCAAATGTCGTCTGTTTCGTGTCACATGTCCCCCATATAAGTAACATCCGGATAACATACGGATTGAACCGGAAGTCTACCTGAAGAGTAACCAGGGCTTGTTTTTATAAACAACTTCGTCGAAAATAAAAAATAAACAATTGACATTTGTATTTAGTTATTTTTTTACAAAGACAATTATTATTTGTCGATATGTACATGAAATTGTGAGTATAATAATATTTATTGTTTGTTATGTACGTGTTCCAAAGAATACTACTTCCAACACACGTTTTACTTCGGCATATTTTCAATTTAAGCGGAGATTAACTAAAAAAAATCCTTATAAAATCCTTATTAATATGGACCCTGGAAGGACTTCTTATATTGAAGGCTGTGTTAGAGGGGCTCGTTCATAGGGCGATCGTTTCCACTTGTATACGAAGTGCTCAAGAATGACAAGGGTGAGCTTTTGTGGTCACTCACAGTCCGTCGTTGGTCGTCAACAATTACTGTAAACACATTTTTCTTTGAAACCGCTTGGCGGATTGTAACCAAATTTGGCAAATCTTCATGGGGTTCGATGCAACATGTAGAAAATCAACCAAAGGTATAAAACATCTTAATTTGTTAAAGCTCCCTTTGTTAGAAACCACTTGCTGTATTTCGAAATAAGGGTTCTACAAATTCGTGCAACTAATTTTGACTCGTTATCAAAAATATGGCCGCCAGGTTTCCTTATATGGCTATGTTTTATAACTTACCTTGAAAATCCTCTTGTCTTAAATAAGTGCAAATTTTATTGTCTAAAACCACTTGCTGGATTTGGAAAACATTTCACTGACGCATTCATTGGATGACCGTTGATTAAAAAACCTACCAATCATTGTAATTCATTAATAAAACATGACCGCCTGGGGCGGTGCAGTTTCCTTATATGTCTGTATTGATAACGCAATTTATACATAATGTACACACCGATTACTCCAGACGCATTACCAGCTATCGCAAACAGAAACTATACGATAAAAAGTTACAACAACTTATACCGATTTCAATGAGTTTGTATATTGATCGGTAAGATGTCCATTAGAAACGATTTCTGCAAAGTTTCATTTGTGGACATATTTATGGACTGCTGTTTAAAGCATTAATGCTAATTTATTCATGCACATAATTTCCGTAAAGACGTCGCTCAAAAAAGTCCACACATATCATTGAGTGCCGTGTTTGTTTTGTTGTTCCAAACGATACAATATATACATAGTGAGTTGCGTATATTATTCACGAAGTTTATATAAAATAATGTTTTTAATGTTCAAACAATTTTATAAAAGCAATTAAACCATATTTCTGAGGGCTTTCTTTGCTTTTCGGTATTCAATAACTGTGATATCAGAAGGCTGACTGGTGGACGGAGGCTACTATGCAAGATAACCATGCAATAAGTAGCGTGCGGTATATTGGAATGTAGTTGTAATTTATACGCACGCTACTTATTGCACTGTAAGTTTTCACTTTAGGATCGCGCATCAGAAAAATTAAAGAACTGTTCTGTATTTATTTTTTATTAAAACAAATAAACTCTTAAAAGTGAACGGGGTGAACATGTCGAACTCAACAAGTTATAAACAATTAGAAATTGAATGCGCAGCCGCCTGTGAATGACACAGATCCGGAAGCGTTCGCGAGCTTGCTTGTAATGTCCGTTACAGCACTATTTTTCTCCACTGATACTGATTCCAGTTTTATTATCTTGTCACATTTCACTTTGGCATCAGAATCTAGAGCAGCCGATATTCCTTGAAAACTGTCTCTCCCGCCCGCTTGTACTTCCGAACGCCGGCCGTAGAGCGTTGGCTGGTGCGCGCCATGATCTCCTGCTCGTCCACTCCTTTATTGTAGAGTTATGTGGCGCACGTACGCTTTCCGCTATGATTCGTGAACCTGCCCTTACCGCCCAGGGCAGCGATGTCCTTCATGAAGTTACCGAGGGTATTGGCTCCCACAGGATGCTTGCCGTACCTAACCATCACAAGTGGCCTGCGACAGAACGGTCCAGAATTTCCAAGCGCATCCAAGTAACTCCTGAAATGGTCTGCTATCGACCTGGGGCCTGAAAATAGAACAACAACAAAAAAACTCAGTATGGGTCCGAATATATTTAAAAGCTAAATTCATTTCCCTACATTTTGCTCTTGCAAATGAAGTAAAAATGTATTAGTTATGCAATGTGCGTTGTTAAGAGGGAGTCGCCCGTTTAGCTTATATGGTAAAGCGCCGTTTTCCGACGGTCGCGGGTTCGAGAACCGCACCTGGTTCACCTTTTATCCATAGTAACGACTATTAAAATAGAAAGGTCGTGGTGGCGCTGTGGATATGGTGTCCTCCTAGCTATCGGGAAGTCCCGGGTTCGATCCCTACTCTGGGAGCGTTCTCAAGATCTTTCCTTAAGACACCAAGTACTGGTTCTACCCAGGCAACAGACTCGTGAGTGTCTCGATAAGCCTGAGGCTTTCGATGCGATCGAGTTAAAATAAATACCGTAGGTTTAATATAAAAATGGAAAGAAATAATTCGCTTTCCTTCTGTGCTGTAGTGTTGTATATCTTTTCGTTGCAGATATCGATGCCCGAGTCCACTTATGAAAGTCTCGTTATCTCTTCCCAGGAATCTAACGTAATTCCCGATCTCATCTTCCACAATTTCACATTTTGGCAGAGCAGGTTGCCTTGCTCGTCACGTCCGCGTAGACCGAATAGTTTTTCACACGTGAAAGAATACTGTGTATTGCAACCGTTTAGCATCGCCTTTTCTAAAAATGGTCAAATTCCACAATTTCTCTTCAGCGTCTTCTGGAATCGGATCTTTTTGTTTCACATCTGCACACACTCCCTTCTCTAATAAATCCTTCATTGGACTGTCAATTGTCTTTCTTAACGGACAGAAGTCAGGATCCTTTTCATCGAGGAAATTTTTGTCGTACGCATTTTTGTCCCGAAGGTAACGCAAAAGTCCACACAGAATCAAATAAAGCGTGTTGCTTGTGTAGTAATCTCCTGTTTGATTTCGCACTTCCAACACAAACCTCTGCAGCCAGTGGTTCATCTCTTCTTTGCTCTTCTTTAGAAGTTAGGTCGGGAATATCACCTCCTCGTTTTTTCCTCCATTTGTCGAAGACAAGTCTTGCCCATCGCGTACTTTTTCAGTGTTTTTGTTAATTTTTGAAGCATTGAGGCTATCAATGTCTTCATCAGTCACTGGATTTGCAAATCTGGTTGGAATACTGGACAGCGGTTTCTGATGGAGGACCGTGCTTGCACTTTCGGCTTCAACAGCAAATCCGGTTGCTACACCACCACTTCCGGCTGCTTCAACACCGCTTGCGGTCGCTCGCGAGTCACCCTCGGTCTCTTCTGTCTTTATTAAGTCCAAAACTCCAATACAACTTCCGGTTGCTCCAAGACCAGTTCCGGTTGCTCTTAGACTACTTCCGGTCGCTCCTTAGTCATCCTCGGCCTCTTATGTCTATATTAATTCCAAAAACCCAAGATCAAAAGACACGTTTGCATCATAATCATACTGTCCATTAGGATTTTCTATTTAATCCACAGCTTGTGAAAGAATGAGATTTTCATGCGAAGTACCTAAAGATGTCATTTCGAGGTAGTCAAACTTCATTATATTAGCAATCTGACTCGAAATTAAATCATCTAAATCTAAGGCATCCATAATGAAGTGTTTATTCCTTGAAATCCTAGACTATAATGACTGCACTGAATGGACACCTGGCGACAGCGCTAAAATTTGGAAACGACACTCATGATTCCAGGCATGCCAAACATCACGTGACCTTATGACGGCGCTAAATTTGAAAACGAAACACTTGTTAGACATCACGTGCCGTTTAGGAAACACCCATGGGATCGGCATCGTGGAAAGTTGCGATTCGATAGGTTAATATGGTATAAAACACTTGTAGCAACCTTAGACCTCAATATGTTAATTATTTAAACAACGTAAGCTGTATGAGATAAGTAATAGTTGTAGCACAAAGCTTACGTTGTTATAATCTTCTGAGAACTTATTAGTCGGTTTAATTTATGTACGAGATACAATAACATGTTAAATAAAAGTGAATTAGAATTATTCTGTTTGATACAAACACAAACTGTTGATATTTGGTTGTGATGGTTGTGTCCGGACATATTGGAATTATTCCGACTTATGTATATAGACCCATTCCGCGCCCCGGTTTTGTAAATAATTAGCACAGCTACGCCCGTCCAAATGCGTCTCAAAGCTCTGCTTGTGTGGGTCAGGTCGAGCTGACGTGTAAACCGGAAGTTTACCGACCGGAAGCAAATGACTCATACGGACCGTCCTGACTAAGGTCCAAACCCGGCTTCCTCCATATTGACTGGTACACGTGCACCGTGTTTTTTTTTGACGACGGAGAAGAATACGATTAGCTACTTGTCATTTACGCAAATAACAAACAAAGTAGATCTATTGTTTCGCATTCCCGCCCCTGCACAAACTCATGATCATGTTTATTACATCTTAACTACGTTGAAACTAAGTCAAAATAAGTATTTGTGTTTGGAACACAACATCACCAACAACCATTTATTATCTCTTAAGCATACAATTGCTTTTTAGCCAAATGCAAAAGTTAACACAATTTGTATACATGGATGAGACAAATATTAAATTAGGTATTGATATAAGTTAACAATGAAAATATGTATCCCTAACAAAGTAATACATATCACAGTGCTTTGGAACATGTGCACGACAGATACTTAATATCGGTGGACTGTAATTGTAACCTTTTTGTCAAAATCTTCAGACTATGCATTTTTTTGTCAGACTAAACTCGTATTATAGAATGTCCTTATTTTTTTAAACATTTATAAATTAAAATATTGTTGACTTCGTTGATGTACATGGACCATTGTGAAACTGGACCTGCAAACGCTCGTCTGATGTTGAGTATGAGAATTTCTAACACAAACCTTTAAAACCTATACAGCAGTATCACATTCACAGAAATTATCAGTGCTGAAAACATCCACAATATTAAAGTTATGCATCTGCATTTTTTTCAGTTTTTGCTTGTAATTTGTAACAAAAGGTTGACCATAATTTTTATAATAATTGCTTTCTCGTATAATAGTTTTCTTGATTATTACAAAGTGTAAAATCTGTATTCGTGATCGTTACAATCACTCTGTACAATCTTTATTCGTGATGATACCAAATTAAACGGTAAGTTTTCCCGATGATCACGTAAAGTACGATATTGTTCACTATGATCACTAAGTATACGGTTTTTATTTGTGATGAATAGATACTGTACTACATTCTGTCGTGACGGTCAGTGTACGATACATTGTTTGTGACGATACCATTCTATATGATCTTTGTGTATGATGATCACTTAGTGAACCGTCTTTATTCGTGATGATCACACGTGTAAGATCTGTATTACCCGTGATCACTTAGAGCACAGTCATTATTTGTATGGCCTTTATTCCCTATGATCACAAAATGTTTTTTTCTTGATCACTTAGTAACAGATCATCAACCCATTGCCCTACTGTACGATCTTTATCGAATATGATCACGTGATATCAAAATTGTCAGACATATTAATAAAGAGTCCTGATATTGCAATGGTGTGCGATGCCATTGCTTGTGATAAGCTAAACTAAATCGTTGACGATTCAGACCGATAACGCTCAAGATCTATACTAAAAGTTGTTGTGTTGATGGTGTTTTTGTTGTGTTACGTCGTTGTGACGCCTGGTTGTGTTACGTCGTTGTGTGTCCTGGTTGTATTATGTTGTTGCAATGCTTCGTTGTTTCACAACGTCGTGACGCTTGGTCATGTTACGTCGTTGTTTTGTCTGGTTGTGTTACGTCCTTGTGTCGCCTAGTTGTGTTTCGTCGTTGTGTCGCCTAGTTGAGGTACGTCTTTGTGTCGCCTGTATGTGCAACGTCCTTGTGTCGCCTAGTTGTGTTTCGTCGTTGAGTCGCCTAGTTGTGTTTCGTCGTTGTGTCGCCTGGTTGAGTTACGTCGATGTGTCGTCATAACACCACACTAGAGTAATATCCATTTATAGTTATATACCTTACCCTACAACGTATTTCTCAATAAATCCTATGAACTTTTACTTTGTATGCAACATTATATTTGTTTCGCTTTTGTATGATTGATATAAAACGCACATTCTAACATGACACGCGCAGAGTTTTTTATACACAAAACAAAATTCAGCGTTGTTAAACTATCGATAAACAACCCGAAAAAAGAGTTCAAAACTGTAGAATATACTTGGTATTGTCATTGCAGGAAATGTTGTCAGGTCATGTTAAAATCGAAATAGTTTTCGCATAATCGTTGTGTATCGGTTAATAAACCCCGAGTTCAATTCATACGCATCTCCAAATCGTTGTTAATAAGCCGATAAACAACTCTATAAATCGAACAGTGTTTCTTTAATAATGTACGCAAAGCATGTCGGTTCCAAACAGACATGGAATGTTGTATTTAGTGGATATTTCGTATAAAACAAAGTTGCAGTAGTGGGTCGGGAGATCGGTAGTTCGAACTGTTTTTGTGTGTGTGTGTGGATATTCATTAGTTTTGCCAGATAGTGGTGAAAAACATCATACACATGTGAACGTAAATATAAAATATTACAAATCAAACAGATTGCAGTCAGTGACGCATTTGTGTTAATTAATGTATAAAGGAACAGTGTTAGACCGCATGTACATGTATTTAATTTTCTTTATTAAAATTGAACTACATGCATATAATTATGTGTGCGTTTATTTTCTTTATTTGCATATATTTATGCTGGCAAGACTATTCGTTTTCTAAAAATATGGTCCGTGAGTTATAAACATCATTTCCTTTCAACGTTTCTCCTGCTCAGGCGTCTGAATACGCTTGTTGGGCGATACCTACAAACCGGATGCGAGTGATTCCGTGTGACCGGTATACGTGCACCAAGCTTCTCGGCGACATCGGGTGCACGATCTCCTTGAAATAATCTATTGTGCACGTCTTCATATATTCTGGCGTTGTAAAGAAGCCGCGATTTATCTGCTTCTGCTGCTGATTTGCGCACCTTACATTAAAGTATTGTCTGGCCTGCCAAAAACTTTAAAACTTTTTGTTTCCCGATCGAACCGCAATAAGGCCACGACATGTTTTTGAAATTTGTGTGCATGAAACGTAACATGACAGGACTCTTCTGATATTGGCAGCGAAGATAAAGGGGCTTGTTCACAGAATGTTCATATTTCAAATGCAAACCTGGTAAAACAACTGTTTTTGAGAAACAAATACTTGATACTGGTCTTGTATGACGTTGGTCTGAGATTACTCTTGTATTCGTAGCTCTGGTATTACGTGATTATATCATAACATAAGGACTAAGACATAATTATTGTGTTGTTTTGTTTTTCTGTCTGCTAAATGTACGATCTTTTAGCGATAATTACTTATTGTACTATCTTTATTCGTGACGATTACTTAGTGTACGATCGTTATTCTTGTTGATTACTTAGTGTACGATCTTTATTCGTGATAATTACTTAGTGTACGATCTTTATTAGTAATAACTACTTAGTGTACGATCTTTATTCGTGATAATTACTTAGTGTACTCTCTTTACTCGTGACGATTTCTTTGTGTACGATCTTTGTTCTTGATGTATACTTATTGTACGATCTTAATTCACGAAGATTATTTGTATATGATCTTTATTCGTGAGGAATACTTAATGCACGAGCTGTATTCGTAATTATTACTTCATGTACGATCTTTAGGCTTGACAATTATAACTGTATGTTCTACCAAATCTAGCATTCCATATTTAAGAAAAAGACGATCTCGAATGCATGTTATTTAATAATTTATTTCACTTTGTATTAAATTGAGCAATATTGTGTATATAAACCTGTGAAAACAGATACAGTGATAAATAAAAAGCCCCATTGGTTTGTAGTGAAAAAATGTTCTTGTTATAACAAGAAACAGTCGTCGTGGTAGCGTTGTCAACCTATGTGTTCTTTAAATGTCGTTCTGGACCCGTATTCACAAATATATTCTGAGAATTAAGACGTAATAATAAAGAATATTTTTGAAACTGTTCTGTCCTAAGACGCTGTTAGCTTGAATCTTTCTTGGTATTCATCAACTCAAATTACGGCATTCTTTATTTAGAACGACTGGTAACGACAATAGCGCCGTTGGTACCCGGCATATTTGCGAACACAGAAATATTTTTTCTTGAGTCCGAGTCTAATCTTTATTCTTAAGTATATGGGATGTTGAATACGGGCTCAGATGTCATGTTCATGATTATTACTAGAAATGTGAATATGATATACATTTTGTTCAATCAAGCATGAGTGTCGAAAATATTGAATGGGCAATTGTTGACTCGACGTCGGAATCAGCAGTCGTGAGTTTCCTGCGATGTTACTAATTATTTTTGTAATGCATTCAAGTGCAGTTTGTTGCCGACCTTGAACATTTTAACAAAATAGAAAGCCTAGATAGTGTTAATCATGTTATTTGAAGCGTGAGAGACCGGGGTTTTATAAATTACAAATTATATTAGTTTGTACCCAAATCACACACACCTGCTTTATTGCTCGTTTTTTACTACTCTATATTCAGAATCGTTTGATCGTAAAAAAAATATGTCATAAGATATTAATTAATACTTTCTTGAAAGTTAATAAATTTAGCTTTTGTTTTCATATATTTTTGAACTCGTGTATTACAAATCTTTTCACAAAATTAAGAATTATTTCAGAAAAAAAAAAAAAAACAGACTTAAGTTAACTAAAATTATTGGTGCACCACATCCACGTGTGTATCTTCGAACTTCTGCCCATTTTGAAGGTACAGATTTCAGCCTTTGCAATAACAGCAGATGACAATTGTAAGACACATGTTTTCATCCATCGTCATAACTTTTAATGCAAACATTACAAAATTATTCGATTTTAATATTAAACTTAGAGAATAATTTTCGATTTATCGTTGTTTATCGGCCAATAAACAACGATTTGTTGTTCTAATGCGTAGAATTTCAACCATGAGGGCGTAAGCCCGAATTGTTTAATAGCGAAGCATCAGAAAGACCAAATGATTTCGATTCTAACATGATTTGACATATATTTTTGCAATTGTTTTCCCCAATATAAACTACTTTTTAATTAACTCCTCTCAAAATCGGAACTTCTTTCTGCGTTGTTTATTGGTTAGATTAACGACTATTTTGTTCTTTGTCTAGAGAAAAAAATAGCGAGTATCATTTTAGAATATATTATAACCTGGTGACAAAGCAGATTTATACAAGAAAACATAATAATATTATGAAAATTGATGATTTAAGAAATAGTTTTCGATTGAGCGTTGTTTATTAGCTTATACACACTTTGGAATTATGATCAAAAGGAATCGACACACGCTCTCGGGGTTCATTAACCGCCCACCAAAACGAAAACCCGTACGATAATAAAATGCGAATATTATTTCTATTTTCGCATGATGTGACAAATGAACTCTGCAACTATCTATATTCTACAGTGTTCCGAGCATGTTCACGTTACATAAGTTTCCTTTATAATGAGTGAACAAATGACGTCAGTTTTTAGACTGTTTGTTAACGTTGTTTATTTAAAATTCTAACACGACACGCGGCTAGTTTTCCATTGATAAAGAAGGAAAATAGGCGTGGGCTATTCTGCAACAAATTATGGACGGAGTGATATGTTTTGAAAATAGTTCCGGAATTTCGAAGAAATTGTTCCGTAAAATGCACGTGCGTAAACGCGCGATAGCAAAATTGTGACAAACAGATAATTTCTGGATTATGTAGCGCAATAAAACCACAATTGTGCTACTTTATATTTAAGTTAAAAAAACACGTTTACGTTTTGTTAATATGCTTTTAATTTGTACTTGTTAACATAATATTTTCACTGTATTTATCATTAAGTATGGCGGCATTTGCTCAATGTTTATCAATGAAGCTGACGTCATTTTGAATTATTATTTATTGACGTCACATAAACGCACAAGTGAATGTAGCCTTCTTTGCGCAAAATGGGCGGTGTTTAGATAAATATAGTTCTCATTCATAACCTTTACAAATACAGACGACTGATATATCAGATCGTGTAAGAAACTAAATAATTGACGGGTAAGCATTTGTTATTGCGGTAATAACCAACGGTGTTTCGTTCCGATGCCTGTTATCAAATCACTCGGCTATCGCCCTCGTGGTTTAATTCTACGCAACAACAAGAACAACAACAATAAAGTCAGTGGTGTAATGGATATGGTGTCCGCCGTGCGATCGGTGTGTCGTGTGTTCGATCCCTACTCGGGGAGAGTTTCAATGATTTCTTTCATCTCTCTCCTACTGGTACTGGTTTTACCCAGGAAACCGACTCGAGAGCGTCTCAGTAAGTCTCAGGCTTTGCCACAATCCAGCTCAAATAGATAGGTTTAAACTTACCCTAACAACAACTATAAAAATAATGTTTAGGCCTAATATATCAATCATGATAGTATAATAGTATTACACTCAAGTTATTTACAACTTTATCATATTCCTCGCACATTTTTTTCCAATCTTTTTATTTACTTTACTTTTCAGGAACCGTATTCCAGAAACATCTTTAGTTAAATTAAATTGAATTAACAGCAGTTATTAATAAGTTTACAATTAAAAAAAAACACTTAGCACAAAGCCATCTAAATATGAAATAAAAAGTTTATAAAAAATATATGATTTTAAGGTTACAGATAAGATTTTAGTTAAGAGGTTTCTGCAATAGGGCCCCTGATAATCACAATGCAATATATTATCAGTCGTCCTAATTGTTTTGTATGTTTACATCTGGATGTATTCTGATTGGTCAGTTTCGTCTGCCAAAGCTGCAACATGTAAAACATATGGTGGCTGATTTCTGCCATGTCGTTTTGGCGTGTTGGCGCCTTTCAAGGGAACCAGAACGACAACACGACACTTAAATATCTCGTTATAGCGGTCCTTATTTGGCGTGTTGGCGCCTCAGATTTGTCGTTCTGGCGTTCTGGCGGTTTAATGGGCGCCAGAACGACAATTAAGCGCGCCGATACGATACGCTAAGCATGCACGCCAAAACGAAAGGACGACAAATACCTTATTTCTCGTATCGGCGCGCTTTTTGTCGTGCTGGCGTGTCGGCGCGTTGGCGTCCTTCGAACCAGCCAGAACGCCAGAACGACAAATCTGAGGTGCCAGCACGCCAAATAAGGACCGCTATAACGAGATATTAAGTGTCGTGTTTTCGTTCTGGCGCTTACAAATTTGTCGTATTGTCGCCAAATAATGGGCACTAGAGCGATAGATTTATGTGTCTTGTTGTCGTTCTGGCGGGTACAAACTTGTCGTATTGGCGCTCTTACTTTGTCGTTCTGGCGTGTTGGCGCGTTTGAAGGGCACCAAAACGACAAGTACCTTTATTTGTCGTTTCGGCGCGTATTTTTGTCGTTCTGGCGTGTCGGCATGTTGGCGCCCCTCACGCCAGAACGATATGGCAGAAATCAGCCACCATAAAAGCACGTGCAAGCAGATCGTGACATTATTGTAATCAGGGGCGTAGTTAGACCGAATTGGACTATACCGTACTCACAGTAAAAATGTTAATTTACGCGTGTTTCGTTTAGTAAGTATTCCAACCCATACAAATATTTATGTAATAACGTAAATGTAAAGAGTATATAAAACATATTTAATCCGATAGATGATACAATGTTATTGTTATTGTATTTCAATATTGTTCATTTCATTTGCCTTTTTTATAGCTTTGTAAACATAAGGTGCGAAATTAACTTTGCCTATTTACGCCCCTGGTAATCCGATTAGTTTTTCTATTTCGGTATAACAAATCTACTCTGGGCGTTTTCCATGTGGATTTCAGTAAGCGCTCTTTTGTTTCACAGTTGATTGCGTAAAATTTGCATCGTGGTTTTTGATTGGGTTCCTTATTTTGAAAAATCGATTTTGATTTGGCGATGTTTACTGCGCACGAATACATTGAAAAAAGGCGCGAACGCACCATTTGTTCGTTGTTCTCGAGCAAGTTGGATGTCATACAGTCTGTCACAGCGAACTACTTCAGCTTAGAACTGCAAACATGAGGTTATAATGGCTATCACGTAAATGTAAGTCTTATACATGTTATATTTTCAGTTTGTATAAATGAGACTTCGAATAGTTTTATTCAGTTTAATTTAACATTAAAGATTGTGAAATATGTGTGCACTGCTATTTTGTGCATTAATTGAGTGATTTATTTCTATTTATATAGCATTTCATTCTAGCGAGATGTTATAGTGTGTATTTTTGTAAAATGTGCACTTGCAACTCGAATTTGAATTTATAAAATCTTGAAACACATGCTACACGTATTTACACAACTTTGTACAGATAAACTTCTTTTCGAACATAGTACTGTTTTATGTTTGCCATGTTTTGGTAGCATAGACACATTTTATGTTTATTACATACACATTTCTTGTTCTAACCTCCATATTTTATATGTCACGTGATCCAAAGACGCCAATAAGCATCTGTCTCTTAGAGACGTTTTCTTCCGGTTACAGTCCATGGGCCACCAAGTAGACAGGTTTTATCGATCTCGTGCAGACGCATGCCTCGCTTTGACGGTGCTCCTGTTGCGAAACGATTGCGGAAACGAGGATGGTTGCTATTGGATACCAGCAATAGATAAGTCATAATAGAATCACCTATTCACGTTATTTGAAAGTGTAATGTTGAATTAAGGCAACATTTAATAAAAATTGATTATATCTTTTAACTAGATAGTTTGAACTATTCTTAAGCGTCTAATGCATTATTGCGTTAAATATACCCTTTCTAAATTGTGTACATAAATGCCAGCTTTAACTCAAAATTCGGGTTTGGCGTGTACCAGAATTTGACTTGATACATAGACATTTACGTTATTTAGATTAACATTTGATTTTAACTATATAAATGTTAAAGTCGGAAAAGTAGAGCGTTTGTTTCAATGAATTCTCAAACCAATACCCTGTCAAATCAGGCGACAAGATGGAAAGGGCGCCCCCACCCTGCCGTCTGGCTTGTCAAGGGCATTACCTGGGAGTTCAAAGGAATAAATACGAGTCTTTTCTGATGTTCATTAAATGGGATGGAATAGAGATACTTAAAGATCAAATGCCAAAGTTTAAGTTGTCATTTATGTTTATAATAAAATTGATGATAATACTTGTATATATAACATATTTTTATCATAGTTACGTGTATCCACAATAATTTGATACAAAGTGTTTTATTGATGTGTCTATGTATTTCTGGTTTGTATTTCAGATGCGGTGACCAAAGTGATCGCTATGCTGCTGAAATGCCGCCTCTTCGACCTCCAAAGTGACCGCTATGCTGCTGAAGTTCCGTCTCTTCGACCTCTACTCCAGCGATGCTTAGGACAATAAGAAAGCAGTGCGGACCAGAACCTGATGCAGACGACAATGATGGCGGCGTTAGCACGAGCTAAGTTTTATTTTTATTCTGTTGATGGCTGAGAATTTTCAGACTTAGCAGACAATAGCCGATGCTCGGTGCAGACAGGCTGTCAACATGCAGGGTTCGATGTATAAGACGACCGGAAATAGATGCAGTCGACAATGGATGATGGCGACGAACTAAGCTAAGTGTTATTTGTCTGTTATAAATGTAATCCCATAAGATATATTACTTCTAAGAATATGCATCTTAGTTGATTCCGTAAGATACCCAAAATCAATTTGCAATTTCGATAAAAACACGTGTGTGTACACGAGCTGCTGAAAATTGTAATTTCAAGTAATTCGGTGTCACGTGAATCAAAATTCCCAGGTCGCGCGTGGTTTTTATGAAATATTCATTGATTTCGAATTCCGTTATGCACAATGTCTCTTATGGCAGAAGATATAAACGAACTGTTTGTTGTATGCCTACTTTCAGACGATGCAGGCGACAATCCAAGCTGGATGCAGACGACAATCATGCTACAATGACGACAAAGACGCATGCGCAAGAAAGTAAGTGAGGACAACAATATGAAAATAAAAACCAACTGATTCGATGACTTTGGGCGGTAAATTGTGTTGTTTTTTTCGCGTGACATTAAAATATTGGAATTAAGTTGCGGAAGAACAAAATTATGATTCTATCGATTAAATTGAATTGCTGTTTTATGGCCCCGGCATCTTGATGCGGGATGCATATAGTGATTGTCCTGTCCGTTCTTCCGTCCGTCAATCCGTCCTTCCGTCCGTGACAAGGTTAAGTAGATTGTACCGTTTCGTCTAACACCAACACCGCTTACTACAACACTTGGATACGTACACAGTTGTTTCTTATGGCCATTTCCTATCCACCCATATCACCCAACATCACTTTGACCCTGACCTTGACCTAATTTGCACTTAGAATAATTTAAATGTGCTGTTTCTTGGTTAACTAGAATTTACCAGTATGTCTAGCACCAACAAAGCTTGCTACAACACTTGGATTTTTACACAGTTGTTACTTATGACCGTACCCAATGCACCCATATCAGCCAACCTCACTTTGACCTTGACCTAATTTGGACTAAGAAATGAGCTATCCAGCAACAACAGGGGACATGTGTCGTTATCAAACACAGAATCTTGTTTTTTTTTTACTAATGATGCGTTTATTTAAAATGTAATTCGTTTAAAGTAAACATTTTATTGAATGGCAGTAACGGTCTATATATATCAAGTTTTAGTATTGTTTTTGTAATTGTTGACGAAATTCAACGAGCTAATTGATATACGGCCTGCTTTCAGACGTCAATGCCGGTGCAGACGACAAAATTGATTCCGTGACGACAATGACGCACGCGATGGAAACCAATGGAGGACATCACGATAATGAACACCAATTGATTCGACGAGCGTGGACGGTAACTTTTTTTTATAATTTTAAACTGTTCTTACTGTTTTTCGCGTGATAATATTTATAATAAAATAATTGCTTTGTGGAAGATAATTAACATGGCTCTTTATTCAATACGTTGAATTTCACTAGTTTGTGAATTGTTTTGGTCATACATTTAACGATACTGTGCGGTGAAAACGGTCAGTACACAAAACCTATTGTATTGTATCTTTAATTGTTAACACTCTAGGTTGCCTAGTATGATCATGTTTATTTTATTATGTTACAAGCCTTTGTAGCACCCATACGACAGATCCAAGGACAACCACACCCCTTTACCGAGGACAACATTATCCTGTTACCGAGAACAACCACACCCTGTTACCGAAGGCAACCATATATTGTTACCGAGGGCAAACACACCCCGTTAACGAGAACAACCACACCCCGTTACCGAGGACAACCACAGCCCGCTGCTTAGGAAATCTTCCCCCCTTTGCCGACGACAACAACACCCCGTTGCCAAAAATAACACCCAATTACCAACAACAAAAACACCCGTTGCTCAGAACGATAGCACCACGTTACCAACAACAACAACACCCAGTTAATAACAATAACACCCCGTTGCCGAGGACAACAAAATCTCTTTGCCAGCAACACCAACATCCCGTTACCGAGGACAACCACACCCCGTTGCCAAGGACAACAACACCCTGTTGCCAACAACACCCTGTTACTAACAACAATACACAGTTCCCGAGGACAACAACACCACACGTTACAAAGGACAACAACACCCCGTTGCCTACACCCCCTAGCCGAGGACAACAAAATCCGGTTGCCAACAACACCCTTACCGAAGACAACCATACCCAGTTACACAGGGCAACCACATACCGTAGCCAACAACTCCCCGATCCTAGCAACATCCCGTTGTCGAGGACAACAACACCCTGTTACCAGCAACAACACACCTTTGTCAACAACACCCCGTTTCTGAGGACAGTCTTATTCCGTTGCTTAAAATAACACCTCATTGCCAACAACAACAACACTCAGTTACCGAGGACAACAACCCGTTGCCAACAACACACCCCGTTACCAGCAACAACACCCCGTTGCCAACAGAAACACTATGATGTCAGCAACAAAAGCGCCCCCTTGCCGACGACGAGTTACTTCGATTTAGACGACCTGTTTACGATGCAGTGGACAGTCGGAACTCCTTGCAGACAGCATACAATGACGCATGCGGAAGCGACCAGCTCAGTACAATAAGACAACAGCAATACAAAAGAACGTAATAACAACTACCGTAAATTGTTATATGTTTTAGCGTACAATATAATTATTATCCTGCTATTTACGAAGCAATATAACGTTGTTTTGAGGAAAGAAAAAAACTCGTACGTTGTTTTCTGATAGTTTCATTTTAATAATCCAGATAAAATCGTCAGTTATTCGATAAGGTTAAAATATTAAAACATTTGTATAAACCATACTATATTAATATTATTACTCCTATTATTATCATTATTCATAGGAACGCACATCAACTTGTTTCAGACGACAACCCGATCCCAATGCAGACCAAGACAACCAGATCCCGTTGCCGAAGACAACAACACCCCGTTGCCGAGGACAACAACGCCCCGTTGCCGAGGACAACAATGCCTTCTTACCGAAGACAACCACACCCCGTTACCGAGGACAATCACACCCCGTTGCCGAAGACAACAATTCCTTGTTGCCGAGGACAACCACACCCCGTTGCCGATGACAACCACACCCCCTTGCCGACAACAATCACACCCCTTGCCGAAGACAACCACATCCTATTGCGGAGGACAACCACACCCCCTTGCCGAAGACAACCACGCCCCCTTGCCGAGGACAACCACACCCCATTGCCGAAGACAACCGCAGCCTATAGCTGAGGACAACCACACCCCCTTGCCGAGGACAACCACCCACCCTTGCCGAGGACAACCACACCCCCTTGCCGAAGACAACCACATCCTATTGCTGAGGTCAACCACACGCCGTTACCGAAGAAAAAACACCCCGTTGCCGACGACACCCACACCCCCTGGCCGAGGACAACCACATCCCGTTGCCGAGGACAACCACACCCCATTGCCGAGGACAAACACACCATGTTGCCGAGGACAATCACATCCCCGTTACCAAAGACAACCCAAACCCGTTACCGAGGACAACCTTACCCCGTTACATAGGACAACCATGTCCCGTTGCCGACGACAACCACGCCCCGTTGCCGACGACAACCACGCCCCGTTGCCAACAACACCTCGTTGCCAACAAAAACAACACCCCGTAGCCAACAAAAACAGCACCTCGTTGCCAACAAAAACAACACCCCGTTGCCAAAAACACTTGGTTGCCAACAACACCCCGTTGCCGAGGAGAATCACACCCGAGGACAATCACAACCGAGGACAATCATACGCCGTTGCCAAGGATAATCATACCCAGCTGCGGACGATAAGTACAATAACACAACAAAAACAGAACGACAGGACAAATACAGTAAATGTTGATAATATATTGTTTGCTATATAATATATTTTCCTGGTTTTCAAACGGCAATACAATATTATTTTGTTTTGGCACAAGACAAAAACATAGTTTTATTTTAATACTCTTAATAAAAGTTTCAGTTCTTTTTCTTTAATAAAGAATAAAGTGCTTGTTCTAAACCTCCACATTTATATGTAACGTGATCCCAAACAATACAACGTTCATCGGTCTCCTATTGACGCTTTCTTCCTGTTACAGTTTTTGTGCCGCCAAGTTGACAGATTTCATCGACCTCGTGCAGACGCATTGCTCGTTTCGACGGTGGCCCCGTTTCGAAACGATTGCGGGAACGAGGCCGGTTGCTATTGGAAACCAACAACAGATAAGTTATAATGAAATCACATGTTCATGTCATGTACAAGTCTCAATTTGGATTAATGGCACTACCTCTCAAATGAATTAAAAACTGTGAAATCTTTATTGTATAATGTATTAATCCGTTCGTTTAAAAGTATTAATTTAAGATCGCTTTGTCGAGTCCGTTTTCTGGGTAGAACCAGTACTTGGTGTATGTTGACAAAAATCATTCGAACGCTTCCAAGTAGGGATCGAACTCGCGATCTCCCTAACGCAAGACGGACACCATTGCATCACTGCCACATCTATTAATCCGTTAAATATACACTTTCTAAATTGACTTTGTGTACGCAAATGGCAGCTTTGACTCAAAATTCGGTATTGGGATGTAAAAATAATGTGATGTTTTTATAAATGGACGACATTTATCTGTTTTATTAAGTTTTAAACTTTAGTTGAACTGAATTTTTTTGTCGGAAAAGAGGAATGTTTGTTTCTGTGAATTCTCAAACCTAGGCCCGGTCAAATCAGGCGACAAGATGGATAGGGCGCCCCCACCCTGTCATCGAGCTTGTCCGGGTCATGACCTGTGAAAAGGAATAAATACGAGTCTTTTCTGACAATAAAAACATCGGGATTGACAAAACATTTAGATACTTGCGTCGAAAGTCTTAGTTGCCATTTGCGTTAATTAGAATAATTATAATAACAAACTGTAGGTTAATATTTTATAGCAATGAGCACAATGCAGTATAAAACAAGATTGTGGCATTCAAGAAAATACGCAATAAATTATTGATTTGTTTTATTTCAGCGAGATATCGAGATACCAAGTGATTGTGATGTTTCTCCGAGCTCGATACTGACGACACCCCAAGGTCCGTTTTGTCCCATGCAAACGACAGTCAAAGTTTAAGACATGCGACAATGACCCAAGGTAGGTCTTATTTGTATATGGGTGATGACTATTTTCAGATAATCATGCAGGAAACCAGAGCAGGATAAAAACAAGTACCATTATTCGATGCAGACACCAACCATAGTCCTGTGCAAACAAGAGTTTCATGCAGACGACAGTGAATGGCGAAGACAATCCGAGCTAAGTTTTATGTTTCTACTGTTTGTAAGAAAGAGTTCCGTGCTGACAGTCAATAGTTCTATGTCAAAGACAATCAGGAGCCAATGCCGACGACAATCCAAGCAAGATAAATACAGCAAAATTAACTGCCCGTGAGTTCCGTAAGATCAACTTTATGTTTCTGCTAATTTCATGATTTAGCTACACACATTATGATAGTTTTAAATGGTCGGTTTAAACATTAAAATTTATCTAGAGAGAGATAAATAGCGGAACGATGAACGACGAAAATGTAGGCTGGCAATAACAAAATTGTAGAATGTTTATTTTGTAATGTGTTCATTAATGCACAAATCCGTCCCATTTTTAGATAATTTCAGCAGAAACGAGTGTAGTAGTTGAAAGCCCGAGTCCGTTTCCTGGGTAGAACCAATACTTGGTGTCTTTTTTTAGAAAGTTCTTTTGAACGCTCCCCGGGTAAGGATGAACTCCAAATCTTTCGATTGCAAGGCGGTTAGTCGGACACCATATTAATTAAACCACAGAGATTTTAAGTGGTTCGTTAAAATTTAAAAATGAAAATTGAGAAATGATTTGTTATGAAAGAATATAGGCTGGCAATAACACTATTTTGTAATAGAGATAACGAGCATTGTCGTAAAGTGTTTTTTTTTAATTTTCAAGTATAAGAATAAAAGCCGGGTTTTGCGAAAGATCGGCGTTATATTTCTGTTAATTTATTTTGGTTGTACTATTGATTAGAATTCTAGTTTAGTTTTAACTTATTTAAGCACGATTTTGTCGAACGCCTGCGCTTGGTGAGACGCCTTTAAGTCCGTTTTGTGGGTATAACCTGTACTTTGGTGTCTTTATGAAAAGTTTTTTCGAACTCAGGACCTCCGAAGCGCAAGGCGGACACCATATCAACCACACCATTGCGACACCGCTGTGATTTCAGGTGATTCGTTAAAACTTTGTAATGTATATGGAGATATTAATTGCAAAACGATGAACAGCGAAACATAAGCTCGCGATAAAAAAGTTTAATTTTTAAATTGTAATTATTTTTCTCTTAATGTGAAATATTTGTTCCATTTCCTTGTTTTCTGCAATTTTAGAGTATTTGGTAGCAGACAAGAACACAAGATAGACAATAACAATGACGCATGCGCGTGCAACAAATGGAGGACAACAAAAACTGGTTTACCGAGCATTGAAAAGCCGTGATTTGCGTAAGATCAACGTTATGTTTCTGTTGATTTCATGTTTTGGTTATACTTATATGAGAATTTAAGTTTAGTTTAAAAATAGTTAAGCTCGATTGTGTCGAAAGCCTCAGCTTAGTAAGACACTTTCCAAACCGTTTTCTGGGTAGAGCCAGTAGTTGGGTGCCTTTTTGAGAAATTTCTTCCGAAAGGCTTCCCGGGTAGAGATCAAACTCTGGACCTCCCGATCGTAAGGCGGACACCATATCAACTACACCACTGCCACCCAAATTGATTGGTTAAATCTTGGTTAAAATATTAAGTGAATAACCAAACGATAAATAACGAAAAACAGAGGCTTGAAATTGTGTAGTTGTCCACTTAATGTGAAAATAGTTCATGTCTACAACTCGAGACCGATGCAGACGAAAGCCGGAGCTCCATCCTCTGTCTCCACTCACTCGTTGCGCATGCGCAGGAGACTGTTAAGGACAATAGCGACACAACGGAAACCAACAGACCTAACGAGCATCAAAGGTAAATTTCTGTCACAATTCTTCACTATAATTCAGGGTTGTTCCTTTTCTTCTGTTTGCATGTTAACGTTTATAAACAAATTATGCTTACATTTGCTGGATTACAAAATGTTAACTTTTGTGAATATAATATACGATTGTAAAAATAAGTTGTATTAATAAATATACATACTGTTGTCGAAATTTTACAATGATTAATCAAAATTTTAAACATGATTGTAACGATAGATACAAATAATGGTGATGATGTTGATTATGTCTTCATGGTGTTATGTTATGATATTGTTATGGTGATACTTGTCATGATATTGATGATAGTGTTCTCGATGAAGACTACATTAGCGAAAGATTCCGGCGACAGTCTGCGGACGATGCCGGCGATAAGCAGCGGACGATGCCAACGACAAGCAGCGGACGATGCCGATTAGCATAAATGGTAATTTTTTTATCAATAGTATTTTCATGAATTACGGTCAATATCACATAGCTTCATTTGTTTTATTTTTAAGACCTGTATTTGTTAAGACTGATTTAAAAGTGATTTTCAGGGGTCATGGTGATTTGAAAATGTTAGCTTTTTTGATTAAAATACATGTATACGATATAGTCATGGGAATATCAATTGTAGAAATAAGTTGTATTTGTAAATGTATAAACTGTTGTCCAACATTTACAATGATTGATTGAAAATTAAAAAATATTGTAACGATATTCAACTAATGATGATAGTGATTATGTCTTGATAGTGTCATGTTATGATGTTGTTATGATGATGCTTGTGATGATATTGATGATAGTCTTCTCGATGAGGACTATTCCGGCGACAACCTACGGACGATTCCGACGACAACCTACGGACGATTCCGGCGACTATCAGCGGACGATACACGTGACCACCAGCGGACGATACCTTCGACAACAAGCGGACGATGCCGGCGACAACCAGCGGACGATGCCGGCGACAACCAGAGGACGATGTCGGCGACAAACAGCGGACGATGCCGGCGACAACCAGCGAACAATGCCGGTGACTGGTTGTCGCGGGCGATGCCGGCGAAAACCAGTGGGAGATTCCGGCGACAATCAGCGGACGATTCCGGCGACAATCAGCGGACGATTCCGGCGACAACCAGCGAACGATTCCGGCGACAATCAGCGGATGATTCCGGCGACAATCAGCGGATGATTCCGGCGACAATCAGCGGATGATTCCGGCGACAATCAGCGTTCGATTCCTCCGACAATCAGCGGTCGTTTCAGGCGACAATCTGCGGACGATGCCGGCGACAACCAGCGGACGATGCCGGCGACAACCAGCGGACGATGCCGGCAACAACCGGCGGACGATTTCGGCGAAAACCAGCGAACGATGCAGCAAGGAGCATAAATGGTGATTTTGTAATAGTGTATTTTCAAGAATTCACGTGAAATATATCTTGATGTAGAAAACGATCAATTATCAATGATATGCAGTTTTATAAAATGTTGTAAAAATGCGATGCCATGCAAAATATTATAGAACGTTTGTACAATATTTGATAATCACATAAATGTTAAACGATAGAGCATGGTTTCACCGTGTGGTAAAACGATGATTTAGATGGAAAAAAGAATTATGATAATGATGATGATGATTATGATGATGATGAAGATTATGAATGTTTTTAGCTCGACTATTCGAAGAATAGGAGAGCTTTCCTACTACCTCCGGCGTCGGCGTCCGCGTCTGAATTTGGTTAAAGTTTATATTCAAAAGTTTTGTAACTTCAAAACTTACACAAGTTATTCACTTGAAACTTGGAATATAGCCTTGTCATCAACTCCAGTGCCATGGGTAACATTCCGTGTAACTCGGGGGCAACAGTCCCTATAACTCTGTTTTGTATTTTGACAATAGTTATGCTCCTTTTTCACATAGATTTTCAGGTTAAAGTTTATATTCAACAGTTTTGTTACTGCTGAACTACAAGTAATACACTTGAAACTTGGAATATGCCTTTGTCATCAACTCCGGTGCCATGGGTAACATTCCGTAAAACTCTGTTATGTATTTTGTCAGAGTTATGCTCCTTTTTCACATAGATTTTCAGGTTAAAGTTTATATTCAACAGTTTTGTTACTGCTGAACTACAAGTAATACACTTGAAACTTGGAATATGCCTTTGTCATCAACTCCGGTGCCATGGGTAACATTCTGTATAACTCTGTTTTGTATTTTGTCAGAGTTATGCATAGAGTTTTCTCGTTAAAGTTTATATTCAAAAGTTTTGTAACTTCAGAACTACATAAGGTATTCACTTTAAGATAGAATCATACCTTTATCATCAACTCCAGTATCAGGGGCAACCTCCATATAACTCTGTTTTGCATTATGACAATGTTATGCCCCTTTTCATATAGATTTTCTTGTTAAAATGTATATTCAAAACTCTTATAACTTAAAGACTACACACGTTATTAACTACATAACGTCGAAACTTGGAAGAACTTAATAATTGCAATAACTCAGTGTTGTTTTTCAATACATTTATGACGCTTCCACTTTCCAGAAATATGTACCAACTGAAATACTTCGAATAGTCGAGCGCGCTGTCCTCTGACAGCTCTTGTTTATTGATACACACGAAAGAACGTCGAAATCGGTGTTCATCTATTTTATTTTATTTTTTTGCAGAAATGCCTTGAGTGGAAAAGCGCAACTGAGTTATGAAAAAGATGGAAGAACAACAAATGGTCTAAAACTCGTGTCAGTTGAAGAACAAAAGAACAGATGATTGAAGCGTCATAGGAAAACGGACAATTAACTGTGTACAACTCCGAAAATTTAACAACAACAAATGATCAGTACGTAAAATACAAACAGACGAACAAATATTTTATAGACGAATTCAAACCAGTACATTGCCATTTATACGTGATACTTTTATGCTAGTAATCAACACGTCTTTGAAACATTAAATTCGATATTAGACTTGTGCGAAATATGTTATTCATTTTTCCAATGTAACACAGAGGTTGGATTGGAAACAAGGAAACGAATTGAACTGACATTACCATTGAAATTAAGCATCGCTAAATATTGTGTGTACACTGTTTTAGATATTTGTTTATCCAAAGATTCCACGTGTTAATTAGAACAAATACAGTATTTATACTAGTTTGTAAACCTAGGCCAAAAAAAAATTGTGTGTTTCGGGCAACAGTCTTCAACAAGTTAAGTAGGGTCGGGATTTATTATTTTTATTTTTTGTTAACTGACACATTTCGGTCAGAAAAAAACATTGAACATTTTCTAAAATCTGACGAATACGGATTTCACGGTAAACAATCGTGCCTAAAAACTTTAATTTCGGTGGCTTTTCGCTAGGTAGAGTCGGTTGCCCGAAACACAGAATTTTTTGTTTTGACCCAATTTTTACAATATTGCAACATATATAGTTGCATAAATGCAATTAACAAAATAATCAAGCTAGTTTTTAATCACCAAATAGTTTTAGTCTGTACAGAATGCATGTATATACGTTGACTTGGCAATTTGTTTAGGTTATACACCACTAATAATCGATGCAAAAGTCGACACTAGAAGTTTTTTTTATTCTGTATTAAAGTGTTTCTTTCGTTGCTCGTATCGTTTTCTGTTTGATTTTTATTTGTAGTCACTTTCATTTGCTTTTTCAAAAAAAATGTATACGAAAGATCGTACATACACACTTTAAAAGTTATAACTTCTTTTACATCTTTATGCACTTTCAAGTTGTTAATAGTAGCAGTTAGGTGTTATGTATTTAATATGTAATAAAGCCCAGCATTGAACAATGAAACATGACAAAACATTTTACTAGGTTATGTGTTTTATTTATTTTTACGTTACTGATTACTTACTTTACAGATTAAAGACACCGAATCCTTATTGAATATCAGCATTTTTAACAACTGTCTTGTATGTAGAGATTAAACGAAATTACAAAAAAAGAATAGGTTTTGACGACTAGTCAAGACGTTTTTACAAGCTGAATAATTCATTTGTTTACAGGGTTGGCGTTTTGTTATTAAGTAAAATTGTGAAATCTTTCATTTACGGAATACTAGACGAACGAAGAAAATTGTGTTGAGAAAATGCTTAATGCGTTCACACAAAATATATATTTTAAATTTATAGTTTATGCTCAATGCAGATTAGGTGGCTTTAATTACACGTTGACATTTTAGCTGCGTTATAATTTGTGTGTTTTAGTATTTCTATCAATATGAACGTTATTTTTTGTAATACAGAGATGAAATGCAAATTAATGAAACAACACAAATACTAAGCAGCAGCCATAAACACAACCAAACCGGCAACATATTTTTCCACAACAAACAACATATTGCTGTAACTACACGAATAACAAGAGCAACAGCTATTTCTACTACTACTAACAATCTATTGCTATTATTACGTCTGCTAACATTACTACTATTTCCATTCGACCTTTGTTGCTGCTGCTGCTGCTATTGCATATACTGCTGCTGCGACTACTGCTGCTGCTGCTGTTGATACTTCTACAACTACTGCTGCAACTGCCGATGAAGCTGCTACAGTTGGCAACTACTGTTGCTAATCATAATAATAATAATAATAATAATAATGACAATAAAAATACTCACAATTATACAAATAAAATAAATGAAGAAAATGAATAAGTAAATAAATAAAAAAAAATTCAATAGATACAATAATTATAACTACAGTAAGAATAATAATATAAAACTAGGGTAGGCTAAACAAGGAGATCGGATGGCCCGAGTAGTTGCTGTGGGAGTGTGGGGCGACTTGGGAGAGAGGTGTGGTTAGTTTTCTGTAGGGTAGTGTAAGGTAGACGGTGCCTCTGGTCTGGCTAGCCTTGTTTGCCGAGAAAAAAACATTGAAACGGTTCAAATCAGTTGGACGTCAATATGTAACATGTAAATAAAAAATAAAAACTGTCGAAATAAAAGAAAAAATAATATAAAACTAAAATTCCTGAAATAATAAATGTATTATATTAATCAAATAAAAATATAACCTATTTTTTTTATATGCAACAGCTGCTGCTTTCTGTTGCTGCTTCTACCTATGCAACTACTGCAGCTTGAACTACTATTGCAACTACTGAAACTACTGATGCTTCTACTGCTGTAGCTGCTACTTCTACAACTGTTTCTGCTGCAAATACTGCTGCTGCTACAGTTGCAACTGCTACCATTGTTGCAGCTACTACTACTGTTAAACCTGCTACTGCCGCTGCTGCTGCTGCTGTTACATCTACTGATGGTGCTAATGCATCTACTGCTGGAGATGCTGCTGCTACTACTGCTACTGCTGCAGCTACTGCTGCTACTGCTTCTGATACATCTGCAGCTGCTACTATTGCTGCTACTACTATTGCTGCTACTACTATTGTTGCTGCTACTGCTACTGTTGCTTTAACTACTGCCTCAATTCTGCTACTAACAACGCATCTACGTCTACTTCCCCTATTTACTTCTACTATTAACATTAATACCAACTACTATCACTGCTGCTGTTGTTGATCCTGGTAAAACTTGTTATAAATTACTGATTAGTGTACTTTCCTAGGCTGTATTTCGGACATTTATCGATTTCATGATTACTTTTATCGCAGTATTAGATGATTTTAATAGATTTGATCGTTCCTTTACTATGTTAACCCAAACCTTTTTTTTTTTTATCTCCGCCAATGTGGTTATGTTGTTGCTGGCATTTGTTTGTTTGTTTGTCTATATATTAATAAGCAACTTCTACATATTAATGCGCAACTTCATGCAAAAAGCTATAATGGATTTGCATGCAATTTTGTAGGAAGGTGAAAATGGGTCAGTGGTTAGATATTGGTGGTGATCCGGATCATCGTCTGGATCTAGGATATTTGAATTCATAGGAAATTGGATAAGAGAGCTAACCAAACACTGAAAAAGTCCATTGTTATGTAGGGTTAGTGGAGGTCTGTGCTCTTCAGATGCATTTTAATTTACATATAAGAAAACATGAAAATTAAATAAGTTTTTACTTTTGTTAGTGTAATGTTCTAATGTTACTATTCTGGACTCTTAGAGGGATGGTTTATTCAAGACCCAACAGGGATTAGTTTTCTAGCAAGTTTATTCGGTACTACTATCAAAGACGAACTGATCACAAAACAAGCATCTAAAATATATAGCAAGCATCTTATTCGCCGCGCCTGGCTGTAGGCGGAGCTTATCAGGCATCGCCGAGTAGCTTACCATTACAGTTAGCACAATTTGTGTCTTAATTGCTTTCATTATTAGTTATTTTTCCACTGGATTATATAAAACATGTTTAATATGTTCATATATTTTCTATTTGTATTTTTAGTTTATATTTTTGTTTACAGTTTACATGTTGCATGTAACGTTAAAGGGGTTTATCTACGGTAGATCGACAATTACATTTGCAAAAATAAAGTTCATTAACAGAAAATTAATATTGAAGCATTGTTAAATATGATGTCATTGTGTCTATAAACAGTTGACCAATATATTTAATTTCAATATTTACTAGGCAAATCTCCCAACGCATATTTATATTTGACCATAAAACCTTATTCATAAATATATATAAATAAACTTTTCATACATTACTGCCATTTATCAAATCTTTTCAACATAATAATTATTGGTAAAATTGATCGGTCAGCTAAGGTTATTGTGTTTGACCCATTTGTTGTTTCCGCTTCCATGTAACATACTGACAGTATTTCTGTTATGTGCGTTAGGAGTTTTGCCTAGTATATAATATTTATGGGAAATACCGTCGATACGCCCCTTTAATATTATGTTGACTTTTCAAAAGTGGTTTATGCTATTAACTTGTATTAGCACAATTTATTTATATTAGCTCGACTATTCGAAGAATAGGTGATCTACCCTACTACCCCTGGCGTCGGCGTCCGCGTCCACGTCTGAATTGGTTCAAGTTTTTATTCAAAAGTCTTGTAACTTCAAAACTACATAAGTTATTCCTTAGATACTTAGAATGTACCTTTGTCATCAACTCCAGTGTCAGAGGCAACATTCCCCATAACTCTGTTTTGTAATTTGACAGAGTTATTACCCTTTTTCACATATATTTTCTGGTTAAGGTTTATATTCAAAAGTTTGGTAACTTCAAATCTACATAAGTTATTCACTTGAAACTTCGAACTAAACTTTGTCATCAACTCCAGTATCAAGTGCAACATTCCATATAACTCTGTTTTGTATTTTGACAGAGTGCTGTCCCTTTTTTCACATAGATTATCTGGTTAAAGTTTATATTCAATAGTTGTGTAACTTCAATGCTACACAAGCTGTTCACTTGAAACTTGGAACTAACCTTTGTCATCAACTCCAGTATCAGGGTGAACATCCCATAACTCTATTTTGTATTTTAACAGAATTAGCCAACTTTTTACATAGACTTTGATGTTAAAGTTATTGTTTTAAACATTTAAAAAACTATTCAAGGCTTCAAAATCTATGTATTTTAACAAATGTATGTGCATCTACTATCAAAAGTATGTACCAACTGAAATACTTTGAAAAGTCGAGCGCGCTGTCCTCTGACAGCTCTTGTTGCTTCCGTTATTATTTTTGCCCAGTCGAATATTTATACGATTTTTTTTTGTTTTGATTTTAAACATAATTTTATATAGTCTTAGGTTTATAAAATAATATAATCATTTTATGTGATAATTAAAGCTAAAAACTAAGAACCGTTGTGTTTCGTTATTATATTTATAAAACCCATTATATTAGATATAGAACAAATCACAAAACATTAATTGAGGTGACGACGAGTGCGTATGTTAAGTCATTTGAATCTGTCAATCGAATGGTCTTCAGACCAATTTGTCTTGGGACCGAACTGTCTTGGGATTAAATGATACATTACTTCCGGTAAAATGGCTGAAATGTCAACACAAATTTATACAGTTGCAGTTTATGAAGGATTTAGCAATTAATTCGGACGTGACCAAGGTAACATTTGATTGTTTTAATTTCCATATACAATAATGAAACAAATTACATAAATAAACTGTACTGACATATGTATTTAATACAGAAAAAATTGAAACAAAGTCATCGTCAAACGTACGCTTGATACAGTATATGATTTGATTAGAACAGGCACTAGGTCTGGGATGCACCTATCAATAGTTTCTCCGGAGGGGGGAGCGGGGGGGGGGCTAACCCATGGGCAATTTGACTTTTTTTGGAATAATTCCCCAGCCAAGAACCAAGCATTTTTGTCTAATTCCCCACAGTGGGAAATGGTTGTGGGGGGGGGGCTATATTACCAGGATCTAAAATCCGACATAAGTCCTGGGACCTAGAATGATTTGGCGTGTCAAATTCCCACCTGTCTGGAATCTCTTTCAATCTTAATTCTCGTATATGCCCACCCACACAAAAATATTGATAGGTGCAGGACACATACTTACTTTAAGCAGGCACTGAATAACTTGTTAGGCCCTTGGTAAATATTTATTTTAGTAACTATATGGGCAACAGTTACCAATATATAAATGGATGTCCTTACCCTGGATAGTCTAAATTCTTAGTAATAAGATGTGCAACTAATTTAGTGTTACTTTTTATATAGGACTATATTCTAACTAGACGATACTGCCCTTATCAAAAGTAGCTCACTATTGGCGACCAGAGCCTTACAAGTAACGCTGTACCGTTGCAGATATACAAGTCACAGACCTTACCATTGAAAGACCATTTTCTTGGTGGAATGTTTTGCTAAAGTATGAACGCATATTGCAGTAATAAAATATCTGTTTACTACTTTTACATGCTGAAATAACATAGTTTGCGGCAGTTAGCATTATTATTCAGGCAAGTTGAAATTTTATGGTCTATGCCCGAATGGGCAAGTCTTTGAAAAAAACTGTTGTGAAGACTGATACTATAGTGTAAATATTGTGTTGTAAAAGATGAATTTGCAGCTTATAAAGCTTAAAACATTAATTCATAATTAAAAATGCTGTTGGAAACTGACATTAAACAAAGTAAAATTGGTATTTACAAAAACATAAAATATGAAAAACTTTTAACATGCATGAAAAATAAAAAACACAACAAAATTCGTATTTATTGGGAGTATTATTCCTTGTGTCTAATAAGGTCATTTAACAGCGTTGTGTACCATGATATAGTTGGATAAGTACACAGCATGCAAACCATATTGGAAGAGTTGATAGGCAATATTATATATTGAGTGCATATAATATGTCATGTTTAATGAATACACTGTTCATACCAGGGTTTTCATAAAACCCGCGTTTTATAGTATTGACCGGCCCAGGTGGGTAATACTGGGAAAAACGGGGTTTTACAGGGTTTACTGGGCAATAATGGGGAAAAAAGCTACTGCACAATTATGTTTAAATTAGATACTAATAATTAGTTTCTACATATAAACACATATCTAATAACAATTATATACTGTAAGTAACATTGTATATTTTTATGTTATAAAATATTTTAGTTGATGTTATGTTGCAACAAGACCCTCTTGCAGCCCAGTGCTTGTACGTTAAATTAATGACACAATGGTGTGGTATCATTTATGATGCATCCACAATATGTACATCCTCTTAAACAAACACAAACATTGAATGAATTGACAGATGCATGTGCTCAACAAACAGTTAAACTGGACCCTTAAATAAACATTAGACCTATCTCAATGATTGTGGGGCCAGGCAAAGACCCATGTCAATTAGGGGCCTTTTCCAAACCGTAAAAACATGCATTGAATGGCACCTTAAGTGACTGATTCCTGCTGTTAATTGAAAGTAAGTAATGAAATTAGAAGATATGAGTGATTTGTCCAGTCATCCCCGGTATCATCCCCGGTATAATACCAGATTATTAAATAATAATGACCGTGCTTGCATTATTATCCATAGAAGTTTTATTGTTAACAAAAAAAGAACAGTTCAGTGCAAGAAATAAAGAAGGATGAATAAGTGTAGACATATATCAATATCAAGCGGAATCATTTCACAAACAACAGAGAAAATATTTCATGATAAGCGTTGCAATAGACAAATCTATAAATAAACCAGTGGATATGTGCCGCCACTGAAAAAATATTGTAACTATGCATATATTAGATCTGCAAAACTAAACAAGTCATTTTTTAATGACATAAGGTAACTGAGCATACGGTAACTGAGCATTTAGATTTATAAAAACAATTAAAACTGCATATTAAAAAACAGTAAAAAACAGTATTGCCCAGTAATGACCAGTATTGCCCACTTTCAAAGTATTGACCGGGGCGGGAAAAACGGGTAAAACCTGCCGGGAAAACCCAGGGGTGAGTGATACATGCCAGCCCTGGTTCATACTTGTCCATTTAAAGAAATCTTGGGCTGCAAGCTTGCAGATCTTCAACTACATGTATCTACAAATTTATTTTCCTTGCTATTCATTTGTAAGGATGTCCAATGCAGTGCCCAACAAATTTTATGCAAAATTCGGTCCATCCAACCTTCCATCCACCCAGAGGCCCAGATAAGGGCGTACACATGTAATTTACGCACAAATACTTGGAAAATACGCAGAGAAAATAAGTTGGGTGTACATTTACGCGCATTTTTTTCAGATCTTCGCATACAGGGGTGACTGGAAGACAGAAACAGAGACAGATGTTTTGACATACCTGCCTATCTGAATGTGCAGTTGATATATTCAGGAGTTAGCAATAAAGTCTTAAAATGTTAAGAATTATTTCTTGTTACATTTTTGTATTCAAATGACTGCATTAAAACTGATTATTTTTACATTGTATACTACTCTGGCCTTCTGCTCATATCGTAAACATTGTATACTACTCTGGCCTTCTGATGATATCATAATGTATTGTTGGATGTAAATATAGCCCACAAATCCTACATAGAGTGTACATTTACCCCCACACATTTACTCCCACATTTTCAAAAATAAGCGTACATTTACGCTTATTTTACATTTACATTTAGTTTCCACTCAAGATCTCTGGAACTAATAACTCAGATGCAATGAAACTTTATATGCAGCATCCATAACAAGAGGACATGCACATAATGTCAGATTCTGGTCTGATTGTTTTTCATGGAGTTACTGCCCTTTGATTGTTAATAGAACATTTAAACATATATTTTTGTTTCCGTTCAGGATCTCCGGAATTAATAACTCAAATTCAATTAAACTTGATATGCAGCATCCTTACCAAGAGGACTTGCGCATATTGTCAGGTCTTTCCAGTCTGATGATTCTTCAGAGAGTTTTTGTCCCTTGATATAAAGTAAATAGGATTTGTTAATAGGAAATTTTTGACGCACTACTTCTCAGTAACTAATGACTCATTTTCAATAAACTTGAGCATCTCCATCACGAGGACATGCGCAAACTGTCAGATTTTCCAGTCTGATTTGATTATAAACATAATATTTTAATCAGAAATTCTTGTTTTCCGACCAATTCTCAGAAACTAATTACTTGAATTCAAATAAACTTTATATGCAGCATCCCTGCCAAGAGCACTTGCACATATTGTCAGATCATTCTGGTCTGTTGATTTTTCGTCCAAAGTCTATAATTCGTCAATTATGGGCAGGCAATAAAAACTTCTCTTTTCATTCAATCTTAACCAAACTTACACAGTTTATGTATGACCATACAATCTCAGATAGGTTCGATAATGGGCCAGATCGAACCATTTGTAGCCGTTTCTGCTAGTGTTGTAGTAAGTCCAATAGTTTTCATCCGCTCTTTGCCAAACTTCATTAAAATCTTTATTCTAATATATCGGCCAAGTTTGATCATCATCCAAATCAATCCTGAAATTGTTATGACCCTTTTAATTCTCTAAAATTGGCCTTTTTAGCCGTTTCCGTACTAAGTCAGACAGTTTTTATCCGATCTTCACCAAACTTGGTGAAAATCTTTGTGGACACAATATCTCGTTCAGGTTCGATAATCAAACAAATTGTCTCAGTAACTGTGGAGTTATAGCCTGTGAATTATCTAAAATTAGTTTTTGTACCTGTTGCCCTCTAAGTCCAGCAGTTTTCATCCAATCTTCACAAAACTTAATGAAAATGTTTAAGGTTATAATATAATATTTTAAGTTCAACGAACCACCAAATTGCCCCAGGAACTGCAGAGTTATGGCCCTTGATTGATCTTAAATTTGCCGTTTTAACACCTTCAGCTGCCTGTGTCCAACAGTTTTCATCAAGTCTTCACCATAATTGATATTTTAAAGATCGCTTTTAACCAAGAGGGGGCATAACAGTTTTACAAATAGCTATTGTTTCATTAAATATCTCAAAAGTTTAAGCGAGGAGTGTACGTAAATCTTTTTTGTATATGGAAGTGTGCCGGGCCAGGCTAACTCAGTTGGTAGAGCTCTGGACTGTTAAACCGTGGGATCGTTAGTTTGAACTCCAGCCCGGAGACATAACTTGTTTGGGGATTTGGTCATGAAATTATTTCTACAGCCATTCTCCCCCTACCTCATATCCAAGTAGGGCAGTTGTCAGTTACTGGCGTAAGTATGTGCACTCAGTACTGGTAAACCGAATAGATCAGCTAAGCTTGCCCAGGAAAAGTGTGAATAGGTTAACTGACCATTGTGATATGACTGAACGCTGTTAAAAACGGCGAACAGTCCAAACAAACAAACCAAACAAACAAACTTACAAGTATATGGTAGTGTGTCATGTATTCTTAGCGTGTACCAAAGGGTAAGTTGCGCTTGGATGCCATTCACTGGCAAATTGGTCCCAGTGTATTACCAGTTGATAATAAGAGCTTTCTTTTCCAGAGAGATGCCTGAAACTCATGCTTTATCTGTCCATGTCGGCTTGGTCAGCCTTGTGCAAGTTTTGCTTGTCAATACATAAAAAAATACAATTTTTTTCTTAAATTTCAGAACATGTCCTGGTCTTAAGCAGCTGAGTAACTGTGATTTCCTGCCAAATAAATGGTCTCAAGTGGAACATCGGCTGTGAAATAATTTTCCCCAGCTCAGAATCATTTCTGCCGGACAAGGCCTGTATCAGTTGCTTGACCTGATTGGTACGGCTTGTGTTTATTTGCCGTACAGCGAGTAGATATACATTCAGTACATCTTGCATGTTTATACATTTGTAGAGAACACATGTATTTGTTCGGTCTGTTTGATGTATCGTTTGGTGGTGTTTGTAATTGGAATGTGCACAGGTCCTATGTCAACTTCTTGAATGTGTAGTGTGGCCTATTCAATACACTTTATTTGTACAAGAGTGCTATCAGGAATGTTTCAAAGGTAAAGCTAGATGCATTTATTACTGCAGTGTGGTTAAAGCATCATTTTAAGGCTGTGTCTGCAGCCATTTGCAATTTCATGCACATACTATTTCACTTGATGCAGCTAGTGACAAAGTGAGAGAGAATATCTGGTTTAAACGGATTTAATTTGTGAATAACAAGTGCTGAAAATTATTGTTTAAAATGGCTATGTGTACAAAAGTGTATATTCATTTAAAGCATATAACGTCAGATATTACTGAATTAAAATCATGAAGAAAAATCAAAACATTCAATGGTAAAAAGGAATGAAGCCCTCACAAGCAACTGGTGAAAGTTCTTTGACAATTTGAGCTATTCTATTGTGGTTTAGTTGCACATACATTGATTTGATAAGAACTCTGGTGTTAAACTGATTTCAATTGATATTTTATTTTATTTTCAGCAACAGAACATGCTGATGCACCCGAAAAATTCAGATCCGACAGTTCCATTAGCTTGTCCATGACCTACCAGGTGGGTGTTGTTCCTATTGTTGCTGTTTTCACTGCTGACTTCTTAATTGCTAATGAGGAGCTATCTAATACAAAGGATAAGAAATCTGCTAATCTTAACACTTAACCCCGAAATGTTATTATTTTACATGTAACACAGTTTTGACCCCTCACCACCCATAATCAGACTTAAATTAGATTTTACTTTGTTTTGTTCACCGAAAAACAGCCAGTTTTAGAGATTAATATGAATAAAAGCATCAGCAATTGGTCATTTAAGGACAACATACAAAATACACCAAAAACGATAGTGAGTCTAATAGTTTATCTTGTGCTAAATCAACTTTAAAAGAATATAAATTATCATTCTGCCACTCTTTTGTACCATTTCGACTTATACTATTCCTTTCACCACAACTATTCTCAGTATTATAGTTCTGCAAAATTAACCTGAACTTTTTGAATAAATATATTAGAAAACCATTACGATGAAAATCTTGACATAATTTTACTACTCGAATCGTAAACAGAGTATAAATATACGAAATAATGCTGATAAGAATTCACGAATGTCAGGCCAGGTCATCCTAGCTACACATGTTATTCATGCTACAACTACTAAAATGAATGCTGTTACTGCTTATAATCCTTATTGTTTAGCCACACATGCTGTTACAGCTAATGATTCCAGGCTCTTTTGATGATGACTTTGGTGGAGAAATTTACAGTCAACTAAGTAAACTCCACTTGTAAAGATATGGCTTGTAATGATATATGGATATAAAGACACTGATTCCAAGGTCCGGAACCGATCCCTATATATTTCATTTGATATTGGTCAGTGTCCCTATAACTGCCTTGTTAAAACTGGACAAAGTTCAATATCAATAGAAAGACCATTTATTGCTTATGGCAGTATTTAGTGACATCACAAGCATTAAAATTATCATTGAAACGTTATATACAATGTACTCGTACACATGCTGCGAGTAGCTCATCCGTTGTCTAGTGGTAAAATATTGGTTTCACAACCCAGGATTCTCAGGTTCGAGACCACGCTACACCCTAACCTACTAACAGAGTCTTTGACATGAGACATTAAACTGAGGTGCAGTGTACTAGGTGCTTCTCACCGGGCACTAAAAGACCCAGGGTAGCCTCTGAAATGGGGCATCTGTATCTCACATTATCCCCCATTATACAACTAACGTGTCTGCTGTAATATGATTGGTGTTGCGTCTCTTGCCTGTATTCTATGTCAGTGTGGTTGGTTGCCTTATTTAGTATGTGAAAATATTCTGATATAGGGATATAAATTCTATGGTCTGCTCAATATTGTTCCAAGCGAAGTTTACTGTATAAAACATTGTTATAACTTGAAATATAATTTATAATGATAATGCACTATAACCTGCAGTGTTGCAAATAGATGGTTATTATGTTGTTTTTGTTGTTGCAGATAGCAGCCCATCCACATTTAGGGACAGCAACGAACCCGATCCTGACACAGAAGCATTCCTGAACGATGCCGAAACCATGCACATACTTTTTGCAGCAAAACATGGTAGCAGCCAACAATGTTCCGCCATAACTGGTGGTAAACGTTTTGAAAACTTTCAATGGCCAATTATTTTGATGTTTTGCGCAATACTGTGGTATTTTCTTTCTAACAGAACATTATAGAATGTAACAAACCTATTTGTTGAAATAAGTTAGAATCTTCAAAAAGAACATTTAAAAATTATTTTTTTTTGTTAGACACATTTTTTTTTTTTTTTTTTAATTTTTGTTGTAAATGCAGATTTATATAATGTAATGCATTTTAATCGACATTTGATTCCATACATTTATATTTTCATATGAACAACATTTTTATACATCGAAATAAGCAAGGAAAGTATTGATGGTTTATACCAGGATTTGAACTCCCGTCCCACAGCTCCGTAGTCCACTGCTCTATCCACTGCACCACTCTGGCTTGTGGTTTCATGGGTGTTGAAAAGGGATTATATGGATAGAATGAGTGCTAAATATAGCAATCACATGACTTGGACGTGGTCACATGACCATTGTCCAGGTCATGTGATTTTTTTTACTGTTATGTTTTATTGAAAGGATAAATAAATGTTTCGAACAGCTACTAGCAGAAGCCTCAATAGCTCAGTTGGTAGAGCAGTGGTCTTGAGAGGCTTGGTGTGTGGGTTCAAATACCGCTCCGACAAAGGGGAGTTTTAAACAACTCCTGGGGGGGAAGGGGGGGCAGAACCACCACTTTCCAAGGGAAAGTGGAGGTTCTACCCCCCCTAATAAGGGTTAGTTAAATATATACATTTTAGTAGAAAATGAAAAGAAATAAAAACATTGTATCATTGTCCCTACCCCCACGTCGTAATTTTTTTGTGCAAATAAAAACAAACACCAGGAGTCTTTAGTTTTTTTTATTGATCTTAGGATTTGTTTTTTTTTTAAATTGATGACAAATACTTATAGAATGTTTAGGCCAAGGAAAAAAATCAGTGGTTCAGGTTTCACGACAGACCCTACTTGCATCACCTCATCCTTAAGAATGCTTGAAGCGAAAAAAATTGTTAGGTATACAATTTCTCAAAGATTATCATAATATGTTCTAAAAAATATAAGCAGTGGAACCTGAACCACATATTTTTTCCTTGACTTAAACTATACATTGTATGCTAACCATTAAATATTTATTATATATTTCCAGAAGTCAATCACTGAGATGTATCGTCACCTGAGTTGCAGCAGTTATTGATCAACAAAGCAAGCCAATGCGTGGGGCAGGATTTAAATGGAAGACGTGAAATATTGTTTAAATTTCTGTTTTCTATTGACCCAATTAAGAGTACTTGTTACAGCTTAAAATTGTACTGTGAATATGGTCTAATAAACCCATCAGTTTCAATCTCAGTGTCGTCTTCGAGATAAAAAGAATTAGTTGTCTCATGGTATCATTGTCAAAAGAAGATGAAGATTTTGTAATACCATCACTCACCAATTAATGTAGGCAATAAAACAGTTATATTTCAAAACATAACCTAAATACAGGCAAAAGTCATGTTTATGGTGAGGCCAAAAATATAAATTGTGTATTTCGGGCAACCCGAGTATAGCTAGCGTAAACCCCCCGACCCTAAAGTTTTAAGCGACGATTGTTGTTTTCCATGATTCCAGCGTAATTCCCGTCCCTATAGTTATTTTCGATGATCGTTTTCCATGAATCCAGCGTACCCCCCCGTCCCTAAAGATTTTAGCGACGCTTGTTTTCCATGATTACAGCGTAAATCCCCGTCCCTAAAGATTTTAGCGATGATTGTTTCCCATTAATCCAAATTCGTCCAACAAACTCAATCCCGACCTACCTCACTTTTTTGAAACCGCTGCCAAAAACACACAATATATTCTTTTGGCCTGAGTAAGTAATAAATCCCAATAGGCAAAATTACATGATTTACATTAAAGCAACCAAATCTGTTTTCAATGACAATATTGTCAACATTCTAAGATTATTTAAGCATCAAATTTAATGTTGAAGAACTTTTCCAATATTTGGTTAATAAATGACTCCTGACAGAGAGACAGACACACCTAAACTATATCCCTCCACCTTCGGGAGAGGATGAAATCCTACTGATGCATACGACTTGAATTATAAAAAGAAATTGCTTGTTGTTGCTGTCAATGGATCTTGCACAGTCTGCGAAAGTCTTTTTTTTTTCCAAAATGAAGCAACTGCTTCTTTGTTACTGGCCATTGGTTTAAAAATTTCAGTTGAAGTATCAGTTGTGCACACAAAGTTAAGACGACTGATGACGCAGGAAAGGTCTCGTATTCCAACAGCTCACAATGAATGTCGTGTTCATGGAGCTTAACTATATACTGAACAGTAACAAAAGCATTCCATTGATTACATACGCTCAAATACATGAAAACATCCGTAATGCACACATGTATAATGAGACAAAATCTATACACTTAAACCAAAAAAGAAACCGGACGCTTTACAATTTGTTCTCTTTTTGTTAGTGGATTATATTGCAACCACTGCGTCATAAAACAATAATTTATGTATGAGAAATATGGCCGAGTATAAATAACCATAATAATATTCAAAGAAGAAAACAACATATCATCAGTGGTGATTTGCTCAAAACTAACTGACAATTCAGCTAACAGTGGTTAGAATCTGGATGAAATTATTTATGAAAATAATTATGACATGAAAATTTTGAAAAACGAGTTTAATCTGAACAAACTGCAAATAATAAATTTTAATTAAAATGAGCATGTTGTTTGTAATATTAATTATATTTACAATGGAAGTTATCTTGCCATGGACATTTAAATACACCGAACCCTATTCTAAAAGATTTGATAAATATGATTTTTTGTGTAATGTTATCAACTTAAACACCAAAGTTGGTAAAAATATAACATCATTGGCAAAAATAATAAACAGTTTAGTTTAAATTCAAAAAATAACAAACAATGGCATCTTTTATTAAATGAAAAATGCATGCACCACAATCAAACATTCAAACAAGTAAATAATTTTATGAAAGTTACAATTTTCAAGTAATCAGTCAGATAAGAAAACACTTCTATACAGTTCTGATAATGTTCCCAAAGAAATGTTCACATGAAACATAAAATATGATTGCTTTAAAGAAGTAAGCGGATATAAGTGTCTATTAATTTAAAGTTTAATGTGAATCACAATTAATAATGTACGATTTGTACCAGAACACATTACAGTTAGTAGATAATATGAATGAACTGAGCTCTTTGGCCTTCTCAAAGACGTTGCAGTAATTCATGACCCACTGTGACCAGCTTGCCTCGACTGGATCAACGCTGCACGTTATAGGGCCTGTAAAACAGAAACATAAACACACTGAAGATGGAAGAACAACAATTTGTGTTTTTAGACAAGAGTCACGTTTCAAAACTTTGTATAAAGGGTAAATAGGGGTTCAAGAGTAAATAAAACAACAACATGATTTATCATGAACAAAATACTGCACTTTTTTTTTAATTTTGCTTTCAGCTGAAAGTAACATTAAAAATGGCCAAAAAATACCTATATTGACACAAAATGGCAAAAAACAACAAATACTTTGTATGGCAATTTAGCAGAAACAGTTGTGTCTTGGAAATTTTATTCCGATTTTATTTGCAAATTGCCATATGATTGGACAATAGAAAACTAATGCTTTAACACATTTGAATTTTATCTTTAATGAATTAATACTTGAAAGACAAAACAGGACATGGTAGGCAGTCAAAGGCTCCTTGACATGCTGATAGGGGCACAGTCAATGACCTGTTTCAGTTAATAAACAATTAATTGACTTGTTTTACTTTTTTTGTACTGAAACAGAGATTGAAACTACATGAGTTAAATAAATGACAGAACTTAACACACACAAAAATTCAATATGAACATATATCAATAGCACACTGAGCATTTTAAACTCAGGTGAGCTAAAAGAAAACAAGAGCTGTCAGAGGAAAGCATGCTCAACTATTCAAAGTATTTCAGTTGGTGCCTTATTTGGTGGATTGGGCATAAATCTGTCACAATACAAAGCTGAGTTATGGTAACTATTGCACTGGATGCTGAAGTTGATGACATTTTGATATTTCCAAGTTTCAAGGGAAAACCTTGTTTGTTTTGTTTTGAACTTAAAAGACTTCTGAACCTCAAATCTGAAAATCCAAGTTAAAAGAGGGCATAACTCTGTCAAAATAACAAACCAAATTGTGGGAATTGTCGCACCTGATGTTGAAAATTATGAAAATGTTTAATTCCAAGTTTCAAGTAAATACCTGCTGTAGTTTTGAAGTTATAATGATTTGAATGATATGTGAACTTTAATGTGAAAATGTAAGTTAAAGGGGACATAAATACGTCAACACACAAAACTGAGTAATGGGAATTGTTGCATTTGATGCTGGCATTGATGATAATGATATCTACTAAGTTTTAAGTGAATGTCTTATGAAGTATTGAAGTCATTGGGACTTTTTAATCAAAACTAACCAAAGTTGAGACGCGGACACCAACACCGGGGCAAGTGGAAAGCTCATCTATTCTTTCAACAGTTGAGCTAGAAACTGTCTAAATAAAAGGAATTAGCAGTAAACATTGTCATGATATATCAGTATATGATTCTTAGGGTTTGGTTCACCTTTCAATCCATTACTATATGATATGGTACAGTGTAACAAGAGCTGTCTCAGGACAGCGCGCTTGACCATAAATATATTCTTTGTCAGAGTTATGTACCTTGGTCAGCGACCTAACATAACCACACTGAAGACATGTGTGAAGTTTCAATTGAATATCTGCAGTAGTTTACCGAGATATGTACTTGTTGCATGCAAATATTTAACCTGAATTTTGTTATTACAAAAAGGGGCATACTTTTACTGAAATGCTGGTGACAGCTATGGGCCTAGCGAGCCACCTTACATAATGACCATGAAAACATGTGTGAAGTTTTAATTTAATATCTATAGAGATATGTACTTGTCGAAGTACAAAAAGGGTCATAATTCTGCTTAATTGCAGGTCAGAGTTATGGGTCTTGGTCAGTGACCTTACATAATGACCTCGAAGACATGTGTGAATATCTGTAGTATTTACAGATATATGTACTTGTTGCATGCAAACCATAACCAGAGCATGACGGCAATGCTGACATCGATAGAGCAGATTAGAAGAATAGCTCAGACTATTCAATGAATAGTCAAGCTAAAAATAAATAAGTCAGTAAATACAAGTATAAATGTCTGGTTTCTGTACACAATTTTTTTTTTTTGCATTGCATTCTACACATTGTAATCGACCAAACTGGTAACTGTTGATTCTTGTCAATAGTACATTAGATTATTGGTGCATTATTATTTTTGGTACGATATATTTAGTTACTGATTACATGAAAAACCATGTATCATGATACATACCGGTATATCATATCACAAGGTGTGCATATTGTTACACACTTTGCGGAAATCATTGTCTGTTTCTATTTGTTTCTATACTAATACAAATTTACATTGGCCAAATATTAATGAAAGAATGAAAATGACACTTCATACCTCTGGTGTTGATTTCTGTGGCAGCCAGGGAATGTCTAAGAAGGAGTTGGTCAGATATCGATACTGTCCATGATTGTCATCAGCTGCTTCGAGGTCGGCAAAAACTCAACCTAGAGATGCAGAATAACAATTTGTTGACAAAATATATAAGATAGAAGTTGTATTCTGATGATTGTCTTTTAAATAACATTTGATTTAAATGGTAACTGTACAAATAAGGAATGTAAACTGTATAGTGTATAAATACTGACAAGAATATTGGTAAAACAGATAGATGCACTCTGATGCTGCTTTGACACTGCTTGACAATGTTGACAAGTTAAAAGCACCACACTGTCACACTGAGGCAATCATTTGTCCCAAATCATTGAAAAATCCAAATTTTGATCTTTAAACTTTCACTCTGACCTTGACCTTTGACCTACTGAGCTACCGTTCCTGTGTGTGTAAAACCGTCTCATTCAGGTTAACATTTGTGCAAAGGTACTTTTCAAATCCCTCCATCAATGGCCAAACCAAATATTGACCTTTGATCTGTGAGTGTGACATTGACCTCGGACTTACTGACCTGATTCATTCGTGTGAGATGCAGTTTCATTGAGGCAACTATTTGTTCCATTTAATTTTTAAATCCCTCGATCCTTGGCAAAGATATAGACCGGGCAGGCAGAGTGCCAATTGTGACATTTGACCTCTAAACGTGACCTTGAACTTTGACTTACAGACCTGCTTTATGCGTGTGACATGCCTGCTAATTGAGACAAACACATGTATTAGGTAATTTGAAAATCTCTTAATCTTTGGCAAAGTTAACGCCTGGAAGTGCTAATTCTGACCTTGACATCTAAGAGTGACAATGACCTTTAACCTACCGACCTGATTCATGTGCAACTCACCATCTCTCTGAGGCAAACATTTGTGAAAAGTAATTTAAAATCTCTCCACGCATGGCCAAGCTATAGCCCAGGCAAACAGTGTGACTATGAACCTTTAACTTCTAAGAGTGACCTTGACCTTTGACCTGGTTTATGTGTGCAACATGATGTCTCATTGAGGCAAACATTTGTCCAAGTTCTTTTATAACCCCTTAGTCCATGGCCAATTTACAGACCAGAAAGACTAAGTGACAACTTTTTGCTCGGCCGAACCTTTCCAGGGAGCATAAAAATGGGCGAAAGTTAAGTCAGTTTGACAAATTGTGATGTTGTAAGGTTATGTTAGAATCAAAATAATTTTTGCATTTTTGTTGTTTATTGTCTAATAAATACAGATTTGTCATTCTGATGTGGTATATTAAACAACTTAGGCAACAGTCCGCGTGGTCTAATTCATACCCATCAGAATTCCAACTCTAAATCGAAAAACAATTGTGAAATAAAGTGAATCTTTTACAAACAGATAACGTATTGAAACCATGTATTCATTCAACCCTACGGGTCTAGTTTTCTGACCAAATTGGATTGTAACAATACTACAGCAATAACATCTTTTTCAGAAATTTTACTTGCTTCTTTTCTGATGCAGTCTGTAGCCTTCTGGACTTGACATAGTGACTGCTTCACGTTCAGTGGGAACGCCTCTACCATCATCGTGTAGTGATGCTAATGCAACTGATCCTGAAATATGAGAGTAGCTCTGATTAACAGAAGACTTTCTTGTGAAAGCTTGAACAAAACCTTTACTGGACATGTAAGAGTAAAATTGTTCTTCTATATTGTAACCATACTTGAATCCTAACAAATCTCGGACTTTTCTACGACGTCCTCATAAACCTTACAAAATTGAAGCACAGGTTTGTAAAGAATATGTATATGAAATGACTACCCAAACAGCAACAAAAGCAAGATATCAAGAGCAATAGAGTCTCAGTGGTGTAACGGAAATGGTGTCTGCCTTGCAATTTGTAGGGTCCTACTGGGGGAGGTTCAAAGTGTGTCAATAAGCCTTGAGCTACAACAACTAGGGTTAAAGTAAATGTGCGAAATAGTAAATTCTGGGAGGCTAAACTTAACTCTGTGCTCAACCTTTGTTAATGAAATTCACATCCAGCTACATCAAATGTTTGTACAACTGTAAATATGTCTTGTCACTGATCCACTGATCACTGTTCTCCCACTTGCTCTGATGACGATACTGCCCATGAGTGTAACCAGCTGCTTCAAGGTTGGCATAAACTCGACCTAGAGAGGCAGAATAATGTAACTTTAAATATTGGCACAAATCTGAGGGAACATTGTTGCAGGCATTACTGGTTTTGTTTATTTGTTTTGATTTTATGCCATATTTAACAGTATTTGAGTCATAAAATGGCGGCCATTTAACCTACTCACATGGGCAAGCTTAGCCGATCTAAGCGGTTAACAAGTACTAAGTGCACATACTTATTCCAGTAACTGACAACTGCCCTACTTGAATCAGAGGTAGGGGGAGAATGGCCGTAGAAATAATTTCATGACCAATCACCACGAAAGTTATGTGACCGGGCCGGAAAGTAACCTCACAAACCCCAGATTGGCAGTCCTGCACTCTACCAAATGAGCTAGCCAGTCCGGCGCATGCATTAATAAATCCTTTTATAAAAAAAGATGCAGTTTAAAGAACTTTTATATAATTATAATGAAGTCTTATTTTGAAGCAAATGGGTTTCAGTTTGTATACCATTTAAACAATATAAAAAGCAAATTTTAATTTATTTACTTAAGTAGAAAAGTATAAAATCTACAAATAGAGAAAACAAAGGCGCTAATATAAACTAGATCGTAATGTTGACAGATTACAGAAGATCTCAAAACTAAAAAATTCAATACACTTACAGTTTATAACAAAGATTGTACTTATTTTACAATGGAAAATAAGGGCCTTTAATGAACTATTTTTTGTGCAGTGATGGGAGTCCAATGTAAATTTTATTTAGTGAAAACAGCTGACATTTTTTTTTTTACTGTTGTAAGAAATTCATAGCTTGCTACTTAAAAACACAGACCATGTCCCCGTCATAACATCCTGAACAGAGGGCTGGGGTCTGATTTGCAGATGTCCCTGGTGACCATTGAGATTTCTGGTAGCAACAACTTTGCGTTCACGGATTGGCAAATTGAACATTTTCAATTTTGTTGACACAGAATTAAAAAAAGAAAAGTACATTGTATACATAAGCGAAATAACACATCTGACACAGAAATATATAGGAAATATAGGGTCATTTATGAATAATCATCAAATGAAATGGCTAAAATTATTCAGCGTTTGCAACGCTTTTTTTCGCTATTTTGGACAGCATGTGTATCACTTACGTGGCATTAAAATACATGGTTATATTTGAAAGTCCCAACTGGCCAAGTAAACTGGCCAAGTGAACCTGAAGGTCGTAGGTTCAAGTCCAGGAAGAGGCAAATCATTCTACTTTGTTTTCTTTATAATTATAATACAGGTACATCTTTTTCGTTATTCCAGAAGGTTTATTTTTTTAAGTTTAAACATGTAGTGACATTTTTTAATAATACGAAACAATCTTTGAATAAGTCTCTGAGGGTTTTCCCTTGAATTCTGAAAATGGGGGTCACAATGACCTCCATGTTTAGGTTTTGGGGGACATTTGAAAATTTTGGGGGTCATTCATGAAACTACATTTAATACACATTGCCAAAAATTATTGATATTTTACTGTCCTTTCAGATTTTTTACTGTCAACTTAAAACAAAAACATATTATTTCTAGCATCATAAAACAAAATGCAGAAAACCGCTGAGTTATCTGAATCAGTTATAATAATATATTAGAATCCACTCACGTTTACTCAGGACATTTCTCTTACACAAAAGTCACTGATTTTCTACTTTCACTTTCATTTTCACTACATGCATTTTCTGACGGAAATGACATTTAGGTCAGAAAACTTGTAGACCTAATTATGATAATTAACATTGTTTAAAGAATAAAAACACTGTTTTCATTTCAGTTTAACAACAAGTAATTAGCAAACAATGAAACCAACATTCACAGAAGATCACGCTGTCTGCCATTTTGTTTCAGCTTTGCACCTGTATCACTATACTCTTTGTGTAATTAGTGATCAGGTGTGAAAAACATTTCTGTGTTGCCTGAACCAGTCGTATATAATGTTGTACAATAACTAAGTCAGTTAACTGAGCATTATCACGTAATTAGTCTGAAAAAAAAAAGTTTTTATAATGGAGACGTAAATAGAACTACAGCTCCACCTTGTTTATTGGATAACGTGAGAAACAATCTAAATGGAGTTGTTAACTGCATTACGATTGGTTGATCTTACATCAAGTGTAAATATTAATAGGTTACTAACTTTGGATGACTCTATGTACCATACTTTTGCGAGTCAAATTAACGTCTGCAATGTAGAATTTTGGGAGCCAAATTCATGTCAAAACCCATAGATAAGGGTCAATTCATTGCCTTGGAAATTAATGCATTTCTTCAGAAATTGCGTGGACGCAAAGGAATTTTTGTTGGGGGTCATTTGATGAAAAAATGCGGAAATACGCAGTATTTGTGCGTCAGATAAAACCCCGGTCTCTTTAGAGAAGTAATAATATCAAGCATATCTGAGCTTTATGTAGTTTAAAGTGGCACTATCACTACTGGGTAGTGAGTATTTTTTGGTACTTAAAGATTATTTTAAATGAATGAGCAAATGAAAGGAAACTAATTAATGTTAAATAAACACATTTGGGCCGTCCTTAATAAATTGTTGGTTTGGCGTAAACCTACCCAGAATTTTAGAAGTGTGAAGGTAGGTAGGTTTTTTTTCTTTCAATGTAGTAAATTGAATATATAGTTCACGCTTACTATGTGACCGTTGTACTTGTGTTCTTGCAATACCGATGTGTTACTGATTTATAAATGTGTTAAAAATGGAAAAACTCTGATATAGATTTCTCATATTTGTTCTTGAATTAAGTTTTAACAAGAAAATTTCAACATATTCAATATAGGCAATAAAAAACTTTTACAAGTTAAACACATCCTAAATATATGTATCCTTGAAGACGACTTAATAAGGAAATCATTGGTTGTAAACAATGTTTGTTACTAGCATTATTCTAAAGGACATCCGTTAAAGACGATTCATACAATTTACAAACCTTAAACTAATGTAATTAACATCCGACACTCACTCAAAAATTGCTTTGAAAACATGTCAAGAAATGATATTCTACACAACCCCCATCAGCGTTAATCTCCAAAATGAAGAGCATCAGAGGGCTAAATTCCACAAAATAAAAAAAAGGACTTTAAATGAGCAGAAGGGACACAAACATAACAAGAACAATATTTTGTAACTCTTGATTACTGAAATTGTTTTGGGGACAGCAGACATTTTCATGAAAGGAAGGGTTACACCAAACAGACAATTTATTAAGGATGGCCTTGGGTACATTTTTTTGTAAGCAATACTACAGCTGACAAAATTTATAACCACACAGAACTAGGTCAATCTGCGACAAACACCCTTTACAGAATAGACATGTTTTTACATAAATACAAGACATCTTTGTCACACAAGGAAGTAATTTTAATGGCTAAATGCATTGCCAATCAAATCTCACCAATCTGTAAATTACCTTTGCACTGTTACTTTTAAACCCTTCAAAGTGTTTGTGATCTCAGTGGTTTGATAGATTGCTGGCCTGCGACTCGTCAAACACTGAGTACTCACAAACCTTGTGACTGTTGACCTTCAAAAGCAGATTCTCACTGGTGTTGACATATTGGTTGGAGATGTCCATATTTCCACCCTGACAACAAAAGGGATATAAGAAATGTTGTTTCAACTAGAACTGCCACTGTCATGCCGCAAATACCCCACCGCATGCAGCTTTGCCACAAGGATACTGATACAAGCAACATGTAGTGTTGAGGTGTTAAATGTTTTAGTTTAACTGAGGAAAGAAATTGACAAAGGGGAATAACTCAGAAATTAATGCAGCTAGAGTTACAATTCTCCACTCCACCTAACAAACATTTATACATGTACAATTTCCTCAGTAGTTTTTGAGAAAATGGCTGGACAAGGAAAAAATGACAAAGGGGAATAACTCCGCAAATAATGCAGGTAGAGTTGTAATACATGTGCACTGCACTGCCCCTTACAAACATATATCCATGTATGAAGTTTGAGGTCAATCCCTTCAATAGTTTTTGAGAAAATGGCCAGACAAACAACAAGAGCTGTCGGAGGACACCGAGCTAGACTTTTCTTGTGCTTGTGAAGAGTTACTGGCTTTTTTTTATCTAAAACAAGAAATATGGAAATTCCACAAAAACCAAATTTTTCTAACGAAATGCATTTAAGTCAGTACATCAATAAAATTTGTAGTAATAGTGATTTAGACCTTGACCCTACCAACCCCATATGCAATCCCAAGCGAGGTCGCAATATAAGGTATGTATTTATTAAGTTTCATAAAAAATCTCAATGTCTTCTCAAGCTATTGAGCGTAAACTGTTTGTCTGTTTTTAGTAATGGTGACCTTGACTCTACCCATCCCATATGCAATCCCAAGCGAGATCTATATACAAGATATCTATGTATGAAGTTTCATTAAAATATCTCAATTTGTTCTCAAGCTATTAACCGAGACCCATTTTGTATTTTTAGTAATGGTGACCTCGACCTTGACCCCACAAACTCTATATGCAATCCCAAGCGAGGTCTCGATATATTTTATCTATTAAGTGTCACTTAAATATCTCAATGCATTCTAAAGTTATTGAGCGGAAATCGTTTTTCTTTTTTTAGTAACAGTGACCTTGACCTTGGCTCCACCCACCCCATATGCAATCTAAAGCGAGGTCTCTATATAAGGTATCTATGTATTATGTTTCATTAAATATCTCAATGCGTTCTCAAGTTATTGAGCTGAAACCATTTTCCAATTTTTAGTAGCAGTGACCTTGACCGAGACCCAATCCACCCCATATGCAATCCCAAGCGAGGTCTTGATATAAGGTATCTATGTATAAAGTTTCATTAAAATATCTCAATACATTCTCAAGTTATTGAGTGGTAACTGTTTTTCTATTTTTAGTAACAGTGACCTTGACCCCACCCACCCCATATGCAATCCCAAGTGAGGTCTCGCTATAAGGTATCTATGTTTGAAGTTTTATTAAAATAGCTTAATCCGTTCTTGAGTTAGAGAGCGGAAACATAAAGTGCAGAAACTAGCTTACAGAAAAATGTTAACCTGCCCACAGAGCTTATATGTACAATTTCTAAGAGTAAAAAAGGCCCATAATTTTGACAAATTTCAAACTAGATTTATCAAAATTGGCTTTTGAGTTCATTTTAATATAGGGAATAAGTGTTCTTAGTTTGAATGAAATCCCTCAAGCTATTCCTGAGAAACCAGCTTACTGAAAAACTTTAACCTGTCCATATACATGTAGCTTATATGTAAAATTTATATGTGTAAAAAGCCCCATAATTTTAACAACTTTTAAACTAGAATTACCAAACTTGGCCTATAGGTTCATTTTAATGCGGGGAATAAATGTTTTAAGTTTGAATGAAATCTCTAAAGCCATTCTTGCGAAACTAGCGTACCGAAAAACTTAAAACCTAGCTCGGAGGTCAATATCTTCAACAGTTTCTTAGGAAAATTGACAAAGGGTAATAACTCCATATATGATGTAGAAATTATAAATCATGTGCACTGCACATGTGTGGAGTTGATATCTAAAAGGGTTTGAAAGTTTATAGAGGGTTTAGAGAGACACTGTCGAGTCCGTTTCCTATCCACTACACCAATGTGACCTCATGTTCAAAGGAATGTTGTTATTTGCTAATACAAATTCTTGCATCTGAGTCAGGAAATAATAAGGAATAAAATGTTTATGAGGCTCATAGTTCTTAAAACTTATGAATGAAATCATAGACTCTGACTTCATGAAAATAGCTGTTTAATACAGTTGTAAAAGGCATTGAAAAAACATGACATACATTGTATGATTAATCATGTTTTGAATTTTGTAAATTTTCTCAAAGTCAGGGCAAGGTTTAGGCAAAAATCATTAAATAAGATAAATAAGCTATGTTTATATGCAAACATACCACTGAATCTGCTTCTACAATCATACACAGTGTACCTGACAATTAAATCATTTATATAAACTTACAAATGTCTGCCCTTAGTTGAATACAATCAAACAAGACCAACAGTGCAAGGGAGATAATCTAAATGTCAGAGAGATGACCAGTATACAATCCAGTCAAGAAAATATACAAGAACAGCTACAGTACAGTGTGTATTAAGGCATTTCAGCAACATCTACAGTGACATCTTACCCTTAACTTAATAATCATTATTTTTCTTAAAATATTTATACCACGCTTTCATGTCTTTCTGCTTGGTAGTATTCCCGCTTGGTAACTTAGCTGAAAGTGATTTACAAATATATATGACAGTTTAAAAAAATCTCAAATCAAATATCTACACTTAAATGAAAATATTTTTTTTTAGATTAACTTAAGATGTTTCTGGAATATGGCCCCTGATACTTATCAGATGGGATAACACCAAACCTTGCAGACAACAAATGTATTTCTCACTAACATAGAGCAATCCTGGACTTAATACATTAACTGAAATTAGCTTTGCTGTGGTCTGTTGTGAAAATTTGGATGTTAGCAGTTTATTATTATCTGTATAAAAATATTAAACACTGGTTGAACCAAACGTTAGACAAAGACATAAAAAGTCAAAGGAAAGAAAATTGTTATGGTTTAAACCTGGGCATGATGGACTTGAGCAAACATCACAGGACATACCAAGTCAATCAGCACCTGTAGTTGGACCTACTTAGACACAGACCGAGCAGCGACGTGCAAGAGAGACAGCAAACAGCAAACACGCCACAGGCGACTCAAGTGAAACTACTCTCCTGTACCAACTGTGACTAATACCTAAAAGAGAAGACAGCATAGACATGGCAGATGTTGATGAAGCAACCTAATGCAAGAAGTTCACAGACAATCTTGCAACAAACCCAGTGTTGGAGCCACTATTGCACAAAGAATGGGCCTCTGCATATCAGTACAAGTCAAGTGTAGCAGTTGCTGTTTTAAATAATAACTTGGATAACTCCGGTGTCCTCAATGACATGCTTCTGTAACCAGTCCTCAAGTCCAAACTGGGAGTGGAAACACTCTTTATATCTGTCATAATCTTTGTATCCAACTAGTGCAGAAAGTATGTGAGCCAATGCACCAGGAAATGGAGGTGCTTGCCTGAAACTGTGGCACGAAGCACACCATAACGGGGCAGAAAATGCCTAAAATACAAGCGGCTGCACTCAGTGAATGTTTTCTATCATTTTTATAAGTGCATACGAAATTTTGTTAAAAAGAGTGGCTTAAATAAAATGCACTGGCCTTTAATATTGCTAAAACAGCATGAAGTATTCAAATTATTTCATAAAAACTTTTCTAATAAAATATGCATACGGTTATATTTGCCATTGTCTAACACATGGACCTCTAAAGCAGTTTCATTAAGAAATGCATTCATACAAATGACATATATAATATGTACATAAGATATTTGTCATAAAGATGCATTTCATGAAATAATATTTTCAGTTAAAGTGCAAAATTATTAACCTGACACTCATTCATCTTCGTGACAAACCATAAGTCTGCTCGCTTGTTTGCGATGTTTTGGACATGTTTTGTTATTGGAATTTATGTTGATATAGATTTAAATATGAGGTACCGAGTGTGGTATCTAATGGCCACGTAGTAAAAGTACTAGCGCCACATGCCATCGAACCGAGTTCAATTCCTTCTGACAGCGACCGTTTGTAAAATGTTTTATGAGTTATTCTTAAAATATGCAGATCACGAAATATAAACTGAAACATGTAAAATATTTTATTGTGTTACTATAATTTTTCTCTTTAAAAAAAATATGTTAATTGTTCATTTACCACGGTTTCAATTACAATCACACACTCAATGAATAAATTGTGAAAAACGTGGTTATACTATGCTCAATAATTGTTGCGGTATCTATAAATAATTCCCTTATTGCATACGGAAGATTCACGAGTGTCAGGTCAATAATTTCACACTATACCTCCCTATATTGGAGCCTTATTGTCCCCATTTAATGGTAAACTTTTTTTTTACTGAAATGGTGTCCCAGACAGTAAAGAGAGAAGTAGAGCAGAGTTTTCACAGCAATTGGATGTTTTCTGATAACTTGTCATTTTATCTTCAAGGAGCACTGAAAGATTTCATGAGCCTGTGAATTCTTCGGACAAGGGTCAGGGTTCAAACCTTCTTGGAAACTTGGATAACACAAACACCTGGAAATAAACATGCCACATGCTAATTGCTTCAGTTCATGATTCCTTTGTAAATGGAATGAATCTATTATAAACATGCCCAAACATATATTTTTCATACACGACTGCCAATAATTTGGCAGAAATCTATGCACTTTCCGACAGAATTCCTGACCAAGTTAACGATAAATTACAACTTTGCTGAGAATATGAGTGGTGACTGTAATATATGCATAATTATCCAAATACTTATTTTTCTCAGAACAAACTGGGGGTCACTATTCAGTTTTTTAGGTTTTTCTTTGCATTTGTAGGAATGCCCTTTTAAAATACACTGCCAAAACGATATCCAGAATTAGGAATCATCATGTACTAATTTGAACAGTAAGGTAGCTCACAACATCAATATACTTTACAAGGGCAACATTTTCGAACATCACAAACATACAAGACAAAACTCAAGCACTCTCATCCAATACTTATGACTGATAAAACAAATGCAGCTCAATTTCACAGTACATGTATACATATTCTTTAGAAATGTCTCCCCTGCCAGTTCACATTCCGTTCACACATGCCAACTAGAGTTTTGCAGGGATCAACACCTTTTGAAGTAATATGATAAGTGGTTTCAGAAAAGATTTTTAATGGAAACTGTTTACGACAGACAACACATGACCAATGATGTACAACAACTGACCAAAATGGCTCATCTTAGAGCATTTAGTGCTCAGGAGAGCTAAAAATAAAACTTTTTGAAAAACATTCATATATTTACAGAGCCAGATATTCATTGAAAGAACTTGTCACTACAAGTGTGAAAGACAGTAAGGCGGACGGACATGGCAAAACACAATATACACTGGAAGTATTTGGGTGGATGGGAAAAAAAACTGGCATTAGCCTGCACAATCACTGATGGCAGGATTAAAACTAAAGTTATCTAACCATCATTTTCATAAGCCTTGGAGAATCATCAATCAACAGAAGTATTGTGCAGCGAGAGGTTGAATACTTTCTCTCAATGGGCACACTGTGAAATAGCATGAATTGTACCTCAGAGCAGCAATGAAGCTATTTGACATGGCGATATGAAACCTAAAACACATTTTTTTTTATAATCGATAAACAGATGCTTTCCCATTGGTCCAAACAGCCATTGGTGACTGAATATAAAAGTCAGGTCACATGGCCTAAACTCATGTCTTTCGGGCAAAAAATTGATTTGATATTTCCCAAAATTTGGCCAATATGATTTTCACCCAGTGAACATCAGACCATGTCCAATGGCCATCTAGTCCATAAATGTATAACGTAATTACCCTAAGTATTTGGACACCCTAAATATTGGGACACATCCCTAATTTTTTGAAAAATATTTATTTTTCGCGCCCCTTAATATTGGGACACATTTGAAAGTTAAATTATTTCCTGTCCCAAAATATGGGACACCAAAATAACACCTTAAGTTTTTACTGTATAAACATTCAATACCCTGCCACTACGCTGGTGCATAGTGAATTGTGACACGGTATATTATTACTGTATAAACAATCAATACCCTGCCACTACGCTGGTGCAAAGTGACTTGTGACACGGTATATTGTTACTGTATAAACATTCCATACCCTGCCGCTACGCTGGTGCATAGTGACTTGTGACACTGTATATTGTTACTGTATAAACATTCAATACCCTGCCACCACGCTGGTGCATAGTGACTTGTGACACTGTATATTGTTACTGTATAAACATTCAATACCCTGCCACAACGCTGGTGCATAGTGACTTGTGACACGGTATATTGTTACTGTATAAACATTCAATACCCTGCCACTACTCTGGTGCATAGTGAATTGTGACACTGTATATTGTTACTGTATAAACATACAATACCCTGCCGCTACGCTGGTGCATAGTGACTTGTGACACAGTGTATTGTTACTGTATAAACATTCAATACCCTGCCACTACTCTGGTGCATAGTGACTTGTGCCACTGTATATTGTTACTGTATAAACATTCCATACCGTGCCACTACGCTGGTGCATAGTGACTTGTGACACTGTACATTGTAACTGTATAAACATTCCATACACTGCCACTACGCTGGTGCATGGTGACTTGTGACAATGTATATTGTTACTGTATAAACTTTCCATACCCTGCCACTACTCTGGTGCATAGTGACTTGTGACACTGTATATTGTTACTGTATAAACATTCAATACCCTGCCGCAACGCTGGTGCATGGTGACTTGTGACACTGTATATTGTTACTGTATAAACATTCAATACCCTGCCACTACGCTGGTGCATAGTGACTTGTGACAGGGTATATTGTTACTGTATAAACATTCAATACCCTGCCACTAGGCTGGTGCATAGCGACTTGTGACACGGTATATTGTTACTGTATAAACATTCCAAACCCTGCCGCTACGCTGGTGCATAGTGACTTGTGACACGGTATATTGTTACTGTATAAACATTCAATACCCTGCCACTAGGTTGGTGCATAGTGACTTGTGTCACTGTATATTGTTACTGTATAATCATTCCATATCCTGCCGCTACGCTGGTGCATAGTGACTTGTAACACTGTATATTGTTACTGTATAAACATTCCATACCCTGCCGCTACGCTGGTGCATAGTGACTTGTGACACGGTATATTGTTACTGTATAAACATTCAATACCCTGCCACTACTCTGGTGCATAGTGACTTGTGACACGGTATATTGTTACTGTATAAACATTCCATACACTGCCACAACTCTGGTGCATAGTGAATTGTGAAACGGTATATTGTTACTGTATAAACATTCAATACCCTGCCGCTACCCTGGTGCATAGTGACTTCTGACACTGTATATTGTTACTGTATAAACATTCAATACCCTGCCACTACGCTGGTGGATAGTGACTTGTGACACTGTATATTGTACGGTATAAACATTCCATACCCTGCCACTACGCTGGTGCCTAGAGACTTGTGACACGGTAAATTATTACTGTATAAACATTCAATACCCTGCCACTACGCTGGTGCATAGTGACTTGTGACACGGTATATTGTTACTGTATAAACATTATATACCCTGCCACTACGATGGTGCATAGTGACTTGAGACACGGTATATTGCTACTGTATAAACATTAAATACCCTGCCACTACGCTGGTGCATAGCGACTTGAGACACGGTATATTGCTACTGTATAAACATTCAATACCCTGCCACTACTCTGGTGCATAGTGACTTGTGACACGGTATATTGTTACTGTATAAACATTCAATACCCTGCCACTACGCTGGTGCATAGTGACTTGTGACACTGTATATTGTTACTGTATAAACATTCCATACCCTGCCACTACGCTGGTGCATAGTGACTTGTGACACTGTATATTGTTACTGTATAAACATTCAATACCCTGCCACTACGCTGGTGCATAGTGACTTGTGACACTGTATATTGTTACTGTATAAACATTCAATACCCTGCCACTACGCTGGTGCATAGTGACTTGTGACACGGTATATTGTTACTGTATAAACATTCCATACCCTGCCACTACGCTGGTGCATAGTGACTTGTGACACGGTATATTGTTACTGTATAAACATTAAATACCCTGCCACTACGCTGGTGTATAGTGACTTGTGACACGGTATATTGTTACTGTATAAACATTCAATACCCTGCCACTAAGCTGGTGCAAAGTGTCTTGTGACACGGTATATTGTTACTGTATAAACATTCAATACCCTGCCACTACTCTGGTGGATAGTGACTTGTGACACAGTATATTGTTACTGTATAAACATTCAATACCCTGCCAATACGCTGGTGCATAGTGACTTGTGACACGGTATATTGTTACTGAATAAACATTCAATACCCTGCCACTACTCTGGTGCATAGTGACTTGTGACACTGTATATTATTACTGTGTAAACATTCCATACCCTACCACTACGCTGGTGCATAGTGACTTGTGACACGGTATATTGTTACTGTATAAACATTCAATACCCTGCCACTACGCTGCTGCATAGTGACTTGTGACACGGTATATTGTTACTGTATAGACATTCCATACCCTGCCACTACGCTGGTGCATAGTGACATGTGACACTGTATATTGTTACTGTATAAACATTCAATATCCTGCCACTACGCTGGTGCATAGTGACTTGTGACACGGTATATTGTTACTGTATAAACATTCAATACCCTGCCACTACGCTGGTGCATAGTGACTTGTGACACGGTATATTGTTACTGTATAAACATTCAATACCCTGCCGCTACGCTGGTTCATAGTGACTTGTGACACGGTATATTGTTACTGCATAAACATTCAATACCCTGCCACCACGCTGGTGCATAGTGACTTGTGACACTGTATATTGTTACTGTATAAACATTCAATACCCTGCCACTACGCTGGTGCATAGTGACTTGTGACACTGTATATTGTTACTGTATAAACATTCCATACCCTGCCACTACGCTGGTGCATAGTGACTTCTGACATATTGTTACTGTATAAACATTCAATACCCTGCCACTACGCTGGTGCATAGTGACTTGTGACACGGTATATTGTTATTGTATAAACATTCCATACCCTGCCACTACGCTGGTGCATAGTGACTTGTGACACGGTATATTGTTACTGTATAAACATTCCATACCCTGCCACTACGCTGGTGCATAGTGACTTGTGACACTGTATATTGTTACAGTATAAACTTTCCATACCCTGCCACTACGCTGGTGCATAGTGACTTGTGACACTGTATATTGTTACTGTATAAACATTCAATACCCTGCCGCTACGCTGGTGAATAGTGACTTGTGACACGGTATATTGTTACTGTATAAACTTTCAATACCCTGCCACTACGCTGGTGCATAGTGACTTGTGACACGGTATATTGTTACTGTATAAACATTCAATACCCTGCCACTACGCTGGTGCATAGTGACTTGTGACATTGTATATTGTTACTGTATAAACATTCAATACCCTGCCGCTACGCTGGTGCATAGTGACTTGTGACACGGTATATTGTTGCTGTATAAACATTCAATACCCTGCCACTACTCTGGTGTATTGTGACTTGTGACAGGGTATATTGTTACTGTATAAACATTCCATACCCTGCCGCTACGCTGGTGCATAGTGACTTGTGACACGGTATATTGTTACTGTATAAACATTCAGTACCCTGCCACTACTCTGGTGCATAGTGACTTGTGTCACTGTATATTGTTACTGTATAAACATTCCATACCCTGCCACTACGCTGGTGCATAGTGACTTGTGACACGGTATATTGTTACTGTATAAACATTCAATATTACATATCGTTACTATAAATAGTAACAAATTGACGTCACGAGCGGGCCGATATTCGTATCCGCCGGGCCAATATAATCATATTGGCCCCGGGCCGATTTTCTATATCTGAAAAGAATCAGATCGCGCGACGTCAACGACGACGACTGACGTAATCACTAGAAAACATGGCGGCGTCAGAAAAAACGCTAGAATCGTTAGCAAATCGTTTAATGGATCTCGATGCAATAATACAGTGTAATGAGACCATAGAAAGGCAGAAGATTACCAACAAAGATACATATGACTTTGTTGAAAGCAAAAAAAATGAGAACACAAGAGAAAAAACGGAATATGATGTACGACATTTCCGGGAATGGCTTACGCTGGAAGATGAAGTGACAGATTTTGAACAAATGGAGCCGGCAGCTTTGGATATGTGTATGGCGAGATACTTTTTGAGTGTCAAGAATTGCAAAACAAAGAAAGACCTTGAACCCGGCACTTTAAAGGGAATTCAAGGTAGCATCAAGAGATACCTGTGTGACAAAAACTATGGTGTTGACATTATGACTGATCTGCGGTGTAAGCACTCCAGGAATGTTCTGAGGGCCAAGGCCGTGGACTTGAAAGAAAAGGGACTGGGCAACAAAGCCAAGCGATCCGATCCATTTACACCAAGAGAGATTGACATTCTGTACAAGAAAAAGCTACTTGGTACAGGTATGTTAGCGTGTTCATGCAATCAGCTGATTCCTGTCAAGTTTACTATTTACTGTTGCATAACAACAAGGGAAGTCACTCTGAGTTCTGGAAATTTCGCAACCTCTACATTTCGTACCCGGATTAACTTTAATTGTGACGCATTTAATACAGTCTTAAAGATAAGAAAAACCGTATTATATTGAATTTGTCAATAACATAAAAACGTACATTGTTGTTCCGGATAAGTATTAAACACATTTACTGAGTAAATCTATATATTTAAAATAAACGTACATCTCTAAACTTACTTATAATTGTTTTAGATAAGAGATACTTTCGAGCGTTATACGGTTCCGAAAAATATATCATACTTGAAAATTAACAACATATTTTCCAGAATCGCCAAAGTCCATTATCAACACACTCTGGTTGAACAACACCCTTTACTTTGGCCTCAGAGGCAGGCAAGAACATATGAACATGCTTTGGGGGGACCTGGAATTAATGCAGACAACAGATGGAACCAGATACGTAGAGTACACAGAGAGAGCCACTAAGACCAGGAAGGGAATAACAGACGATGCACGAATGTTCAAGCCCAAAATCTTTGAGCAACCAGGTAGTAAATGAAGTTGATGTTAACATCGAATTATTGATATGTTATTAATCTTTCTTTACACATGTCTTATATATTGAAAAGAAATTGTAAATTATACTTAAAATGCAATAATGAATAACATTTTATTTAATCTGTATGCTCTTATCAAACTGACAATTCTATTGTTAAGTGTAATACATATTGTTTGAAAAACACAATAGGTTTAACATTATTCAATGACTTGAAATAAACAATGTATTTTCAGGAGATGAGAGATGTCCAGTGAAATATATATGGAATATGAAAGCAGACGCCCACTTACAAGTCTGCGTCCTGACAGTAGGTTTTACCTACGGCCCAGTGATAAAGCCCGAGGTGAGGACCACTTCTGGTTCGTAAATCAGGCCATTGGTAAGAACAAACTTTGCCAGATAGCAAAAAACATGAGTACAACTGCCGGATTCACAGGAAGACATGTAAACCATTCCGGTAGAAAGACATTAGTTACCTCCCTTCTGAATGCAGGGGTTGCACCCACTGAAGTGGTTCAGGTTACCGGGCATAAAAACATCATGACACTCAACAGCTATCATAGCTTGAGCATTGACCGGCAACAACAAATGGCTAACATAATTCACAAGAATTGTTCTACAAGCACAGTTTCATCTTCTAATGAGCCAGGACCTTCTGGTGATCATGATGACGACATGAGTGATGCTGAACTCCTGCAACTTTCCCAAGAGATGGATCCAGTTGTGGAGCAGACATTAAAACAAATAAACCACTATGAAAATGTACTTGACTTGCAGGTTGTTCACAGTCCAGGTGGCTCATTGTCCATGCAACACCTAAAAACCCCAGGCAAACTGTTTTCGAACTGCACATTTAATGGTGCAGTGAACCTGAATTTTAAGAAATGATAAAAACCTAAAATTTGTGACAGCATGGTGCATATTTGTAGTTTGATTTCCATTTCATTCAGCATATTGCATAATAAATTTGATTAGCACTATCTTTGTTAATTGTTTTATTCATAATATTAATGTCATGTACTTATACAAATTGTCACTGTATTTGCCTTTCTCATTAAATCTGAGATCTTTGTTATGTAATTACAGATTATTACATAAAACAAACCTAAAAAGCTGTTTGCAGATTTTTGCACAAAAATAGTTCTTTATTGTTTGTTCCTCTAAATTAATGTTACTAATATAATGAATTTAAATATGAGCATTAATTTTAGTCACAAGTTTCAAGTTTCAAGTTTTTTATTGGAACATCGGCAAAACGCCTTTGACCATTTACATACAAGTAAACAACATATAGTCAAAGTGCATCAGTACAATACAAATACAATCATGTTAATAGACATAAACTACAGTGAAGAGTGTTTAAACATCGTGTACAAAAGTGTATGTATTAAAAACAACGCAATGAGAACAAACAAGTAATAAATAGACAATATATTTAGTGTTTCATAAAATATTTATTAAGAAGCAGCAAATACCTGTAATTTTTCCTCACGGAGTTTCATAGCATCGGTAATGAATCTGGCAACATCGTTAATGACTGTAGTATTTTGACAAGAGAGAATGTTTTTAAATTTTACTAAATTTGGCCAGTTGGATCGAATACAATATTTTGTTCGAAGATCTTTGTTGATTGAGCAAGTTAGAAAGAAATGATATTCGGATTCAACAGTGTTTGCATTACATAGTTTACATTTGCGTTCATCTCTAGGTACGTTATTATATCTACCAGTCTCTATTTCCAATGTATGGGCGCTAAGTCTAAATCTTGATAGCTGATGTTTTTGATTTTTATTATTAATGCAATCTAGATATTTTTCATACACGAATTCCGTCTTAAACATTCTATAGTACTCTAGTTTCGGTTGGTTATTAATTGTAACGTGCCAATTTTGGATAAACTGATCTTTTATTCTCTGGTTAATTTCATTAGAATAATTAAAATTGTCGTTTAAGTTATTGAAATACATTCCGTGTCCTAGTTGTTCTAATGCTTGTTTAACAAATACACACCACAGAGTATTGTTATTGTTATTATCCCTAATAGAATCGTTGTAGAGATCACATTGTTCGTTGTAAACAATGTGCATCAAAGATTCGGGTTTTTGCTTAATTTTAACCCAATAACTAAGGGCACGTTGCTTGCATATAATAGAGAGAGGAAATCTGCCTAATTCACCTAAGACAGCGGCATTAGAAGTCACATATGATGTCATGTACTTGTATAAATATAATTGCATTTTTTTAAATCGTATATCTTTGTTATGTAATGTCATAGTCTTATGAAATAAATGAAATTAAAAAAAGCTAATAGTCTGTTAATAAATAATTTTTAGCACAGAAATGGTTCTTTAGCGTCTGTTAATAAATAATTTTTAGCACAGAAATGGTTCTTTAGCGTTTGTTCCTTTTAAATAATATTTTATGATAGAATAATAGAAATATTAGCATTTATTGTATATGTCATGTCATGTACTTGTACTAATATGATTGCCTTTCTTGCTAAATTTGATGTTATTGTTATGTTACTGGTATGTTAGATTTTATATTAAAGAAAGCTAATACCGGTAGTCTGTTAATAAAACATTTTGAGCACAGAAATTGTTCTACACTGTATTGCTTAGTAAATTTTCTAAATTATGACAAACACCTTTACAGTTAAAGCTAATTCCATAACCATCCAAAACGGAGAAAGGTAAACATACCCGAAATACTATTCCAAACACTAAAGTCACGATCCATTAATGAACAGCATTCCGCGCGTGCCTGCTGATCGTTCGAGAACTTGCTAGTAACCATTTTTAACTCTACAATGGCAGCTAGCAAAGCACTCGATGTGTTTAACGAACGAAAAATATTTACGTCCATCTTGTCGTGTCCTCTGTGTTAAATTGTCTCCCTTTGCTAAAGGTAAAACGGTTTCGTCAAAACGGACACAAGTAAAATGGTTATGTTGGAAAGAGAACGATTAAATAATGAGCGAACTGGCATAATACCTTTAATAGTTTAAACAAACGTGATATGTAATATAAACGATAACATACGGGAGAGCCGGGCCGGACGTCTATATATCGGCCCTAGCCGAATAACGGCACTCGGGCCAAAGGCCCTCGGGCCGTTATAGCGGCAGCGGGCCGATATATAGACGTCCGGCCCGGCCCTGCCGTATGTTATTCTCTAAATACCCTGCCACTACGCTGGTGCATAGTGACTTGTGACACTGTATATTGTTACTGTATAAACATTCAATACCCTGCCGCAACGCTGGTGCATTGTGACTTGTGACAGGGTATATTGTTACTGTATAAACATTCCATACCCTGCCACTACTCTGGTGTATAGTGACTTGTGACAGGGTATATTGTTACTGTATAAACATTCCATACCCTGCCACTACGCTGGTGCATAGTGACTTGTGACAGGGTATATTGTTACTGTATAAACATTCAATACCCTGCCACTACTCTGGTGTATAGTGACTTGTGACAGGGTATATTGTTACTGTATAAACATTCCATACCCTGCCGCTACGCTGGTGCATAGTGACTTGTGACACAGTATAGTTACTGTATAAACATTCAATACCCTGCCACTACTCTGGTGCATTGTGACTTGTGACAGGGTATATTGTTACTGTATAAACATTCAGTACCCTGCCACTACTCTGGTGCATAGTGACTTGTGTCACGGTATAGTTACTGTATAAACATTCAATATCCTGCCACTACGCTGGTGCATAGTGACTTGTGACACGGTATAGTTACTGTATAAACATTCAATATCCTGCCACTACGCTGGTGCATAGTGACTTGTGTCACGGTATAGTTACTGTATAAACATTCAGTACCCTGCCACTACGCTGGTGCATAGTGACTTGTGTCACGGTATAGTTACTGTATAAACATTCAATATCCTGCCACTACGCTGGTGCATAGTGACTTGTGACACGGTATATTGTTACTGTATAAACATTCAATACCCTGCCACTACGCTGGTGCATAGTGACTTGTGTCACGGTATAGTTACTGTATAAACATTCCATACCCTGCCGCTACGCTGGTGCATGGTGACTTGTGTCACTGTATATTGTTACTGTATAAACATTCAATACCCTGCCACTACGCTGGTGCATAGTGACTTGTGTCACGGTATAGTTACTGTATAAACTTTCCATACCCTGCCGCTACGCTGGTGCATGGTGACTTGTGTCACTGTATATTGTTACTGTATAAACATTCAATACCCTGCCACTACGCTGGTGCATAGTGACTTGTGACACGGTATATTGTTGCTGTATAAACATTCAATACCCTGCCACTACGCTGGTGCATAGTGACTTGTGACACGGTATAGTTACTGTATAAACATTCAATACCCTGCAACTACTCTGGTGCATAGTGACTTGTGACACGGTATATTGTTTCAGTATAAACATTCAATACCCTGCCACTAGGCTGGTGCATAGTTACTTGTGACACGGTATATTGTTACTGTATAAACATTCCATACCCTGCCGCTACGCTGGTGCATAGTGACTTGTGACACTGTATATTGTTACTGTATAAACATTCAATACCCTGCCACTACGCTGGTGCATAGTGACTTGTGACACGGTATATTGTTACTGTATAAACATTCAATACCCTGCCACTACGCTGGTGCATAGTGACTTGTGACACGGTATATTGTTACTGTATAAACATTCAATACCCTGCCACTACGCTGGTGCATAGTGACTTGTGACACGGTATATTGTTACTGTATAAACATTCAATACCCTGCCACCACGCTGGTGCATAGTGACTTGTGACACGGTATATTGTTACTGTATAAATTTTCCATACCCTGCCACTACGCTGGTGCATAGTGACTTGTGACACTGTATATTGTTACTGTATAAACATTCAATACCCTGCCACTACGCTGGTGCATAGTGACTTGTGACACGGTATATTGTTACTGTATAAACATTCAATACCCTGCCACTACGCTGGTGCATAGTGACTTGTGACACGGTATATTGTTACTGTATAAACATTCAATACCCTGCCACTACGCTGGTGCATAGTGACTTGTGACACGGTATATTGTTACTGTATAAACATTCAATACCCTGCCACTACGCTGGTGCATAGTGACTTGTCACACTGTATATTGTTACTGTATAAACTTTCCATACCCTGCCACTACGCTGGTGCATAGTGACTTGTGACACTGTATATTGTTACTGTATAAACATTCCATACCCTGCCGCTACGCTGGTGCATAGTGACTTGTGACACGGTATATTGTTACTGTATAAACATTCAATACCCTGCCGCTACGCTGGTGCATAGTGACTTGTGACACGGTATATTGTTACTGTATAAACATTCAATACCCTTCCACTACTCTGGTGTATAGTGACATGTGACAGGGTATATTGTTACTGTATAAACATTCAATACCCTGCCACTACGCTGGTGCATAGTGACTTGTGACACGGTATATTGTTACTGTATAAACATTCAATACCCTGCCACTACGCTGGTGCATAGTGACTTGTGACACTGTATATTGTTACTGTATAAACATTCAATACCCTGCCACTACGCTGGTGCATAGTGACTTGTGACACGGTATATTGTTACTGTATAAACATTCAATACCCTGCCACTACGCTGGTGCATAGTGACTTGTGACACGGTATATTGTTACTGTATAAACATTCAATACCCTGCCACTACGCTGGTGCATAGTGACTTGAGACACGGTATATTGTTACTGTATAAACATTCCATACCCTGCCACTACGCTGGTGCATAGTGACTTGTGACACGGTATAGTTACTGTATAATCATTCAATACCCTGCAACTACTCTGGTGCATAGTGACTTGTGACACGGTATATTGATTCAGTATAAACATTCAATACCCTGCCACTAGGCTGGTGCATAGTTACTTGTGACACGGTATATTGTTACTGTATAAACATTCCATACCCTGCCGCTACGCTGGTGCATAGTGACTTGTGACACTGTATATTGTTACTGTATAAACATTCAATACCCTGCAACTACTCTGGTGCATAGTGACTTGTGACACGGTATATTGTTACTGTATAAACATTCAATACCCTGCCGCTACGCTGGTGCATAGTGACTTGTGACACGGTATATTGTTACTGTATAAACATTCAATACCCTGCCGCTACGCTGGTGCATAGTGACTTGTGACACGGTATATTGTTACTGTATAAACATTCAATACCCTGCCGCTACGCTGGTGCATAGTGACTTGTGACACGGTATATTGTTACTGTATAAACATTCAATACCCTGCCGCTACGCTGGTGCATAGTGACTTGTGACACGGTATATTGTTACTGTATAAACATTCAATACCCTGCAACTACTCTGGTGCATAGTGACTTGTGACACGGTATATTGTTTCAGTATAAACATTCAATACCCTGCCACTAGGCTGGTGCATAGTTACTTGTGACACGGTATATTGTTACTGTATAAACATTCCATACCCTGCCGCTACGCTGGTGCATAGTGACTTGTGACACGGTATATTGTTACTGTATAAACATTCAATACCCTGCCGCTACGCTGGTGCATAGTGACTTGTGACACTGTATATTGTTACTGTTTAAACATTCAATACCCTGCCACTACGCTGGTGCATAGTGACTTGTGACACTGTATATTGTTACTGTAAAAACATTCAATACCCTGCCACTACGCTGGTGCATAGTGACTTGTGACATGGTATATTGTTACTGTATAAACATTCCATACCCTGCCACTACGCTGGTGCATAGTGACTTGTGACACGGTATATTGTTACTGTATAAACATACAATACCCTGCCACTACGCCGGTGCATAGTGACTTGTGACACAGTATATTGTTACTGTATAAACATTCAATACCCTGCCACTACGCTGGTGCATAGTGACTTGTGACACGGTTTATTGTTACTGTATAAACATTCAATACCCTGCCGCTACTCTGGTGCATAGTGCCTTGTGACACAGTGTATTGTTACTGTATAAACATTCAATACCCTGCCACTACGCTGGTGCATAGTGACTTGTGACACGGTATATTGTTACTGTATAAACATACAATACCCTGCCACTACGCTGGTGCATAGTGACTTGTGACACGGTATATTGTTACTGTATAAACAGTCAATACCCTGCCGCTACTCTGGTGCATAGTGATTTGTGACACTGTATATTGTTACTGTATAACCATTTAATACCCTGCCGCTACGCTGGTGCATAGTGACTTGTGACACTGTATATTGTTACTGTATAAACATTCAATACCCTGCCGCTACGCTGGTGCATAGTGACTTGTGACACGGTATATTGTTACTGTATAAACATTCAATACCCTGCCACTACGCTGGTGCATAGTGACTTGTGACACGGTATATTTTTACTGTATAAACATTCAATACCCTGCCACTACGCTGGTGCATAGTGACTTGTGACACCATAATGTATACCATAAGGGGTATGTTTGCATGGAGTTGACAATTGGTTAAAACTGTGTAATCTACTAGAGCATGGTCTTCTCAATTAAGCTCCTCATTTAATTACCATAAAGCCCCCAGCAAGAAATAATTGATCATATAAATATCAGTCACCTAAAACATTCCTTCTAATTATTTATAATTAATTATTTACTCTATTTTAGTAAGCGAATATTATCCCAAAGAAATAAAAATAATGAATTGGTTCAATACATAGTTAAATGCAAAATAGATTGTATCATATATTGCCCTAAACGTTGGGACACAATTTCAAGAAATATTTTTTTATGTCCCTTAATTTTGGGACAATACAAATTGTAATTATTTTTAAGTGTCCCAATACAAAGGGTAAATACGGTAATGTTGCAAATTAAAAGAACATGAAGAAAGAATAAAACATTACACACATTTTATTTAACATCTGCAGGTTTGTTTTATCTACAAATGCTGGAAAATGGGAATGACAGACAACACTGACCACAACAGCTCACCTCAATTATTGCCAAAGTTAGCTAAAATCTCAGTATCATCAAGTTTCTTCAGCAAGGTCAATAAACAGCTAGCAGTCTGACCCGATACTTGGCTAGAAAGTTATGGGCAATGGGCATTGTCCTGATTGGAGCCTGATTCCTTATGAACGTTGGTCTTAACATATATATTTAGTATTGAGTTATGCTAAAACCTTCGGGTTATGCTCTTCACTGCTTAGTTCTTTTGTCATACATTTAACTATACCTCACACCGCTAACTTTCTGTCCAGACCCTGACAGCATTGCAGTGGCAGGCCGAGAGGGATGTCTGTTGAATTGGTTAGCTGGTAAGGACATTCACTGAAATCATATTTCCACGCAGAAAAAAATAATTCACACAAATCATTTGCTTGCAGTAATTGATAAACTTATCTGTTATCGTATCCCAAACTATTTTGTCAGTTTGACAATAAGCCTCACATAGGGCCAGAGATATAAAACTGTCATACAAAAGAAGTCATTGTGTTAAACAATAATCATGTTTAAATGACTTACATTAGAAATTTTTTCTTCATCAAAATCGTTTGCTTAAACCAAAGGACTCAAATACTTCTACTGAAAGATACTGGATGAATTGGATGAATGTCAGTCCAGTATTTACAGGTGTGTCAATAAAAGGATCTCTGATAAAACTGCATCATCATCAATATCATCGTCATCAATATTATCCACATCATGGTCATCAACATCATCATCATCATTTTACTACTGTTCTGGTGTGTAATAAAAGAACAATTTTAAATGTTTATTTCATTCTTGTTTCCAGCATCTACAGCTTTCTGGTACAGCCATCACGTCCTAAAATTGCAGACCAAGCATAGGCTGACTGGATGGTAGCTGGTCAGTGGTCACTCCAGAGGTACTGGTTGTGTTCCTCCATATGGCCTGACCAGCACGGCATCCTAGAATGGCATCACATCAGAGTAGCAAGCGAGCGCCAGGAACAGGCTGACATTTCATCACGATGGTAACTGAAGATAAGACTTAATTGACAAAACATATGGCACAGTCGACTCCCTTACCTTGACGTTGCCCAGACAAGCACAACAGCTTTGAGCCATCAAAACTTTGAGCTAACCTGTAACTGTTTTTAGACATCATCTGTTGTTTTGCGTCTGTTACCCGCAAACCTCCAGACTAAATTTAGTGAATTAATTTCAGACAGAACACAATATAGGAATGTGTGAAAGTTTTGAAGCCAAATATTATTTGTTTTCCACTGGACACTAGCCTGGTCATAGTATCCATTAGCGACTTGACTTGACTTCGCTACAAACACAATTTAAGGAAGGAAAAATTAGACCGGGACCATGCTAGAGCCATCAGAAAATTCCAGACATTAAAATTTGAGGCAAACAGTAGAAATTTATATGAATATATTCCAAAACAGTTGTTACTTTCAAAACAATTGATACAAATGGTAAAATTCGAGCCAACGAGAATTTGCAAATAGCAAGTTTCCACTAAAAGGGATATGACTGAAATCACTGTCAATAGCAAATTAATTAATCTGTCTATGTTATTGTTTAAGTTCTTTTGATAGTTAATTCATTTAAGTCTCTGTGTTGCTCTTTTATCAGCGATGTATTGTAGCAGTTCTACAATGTACAATGTCTACATGATTGTAGATTCGCAGTGGTGTAGGTGTCTGCTTTCTGATCATGTGATCGTGAATTCAATGTAAAAAATCATGCAAATGTGACATCAACGCATATACCCATATCACACCAGAGTCCGTTCTTACCACGTCAACCACATCCTTCAAGGACACATTGAGGATGACGTGTTGAGAACGAGGGATATACATCAAGGACCTGGTTATGTCTTTGTGGGCGTGTAGGATGTGGGGCAGTTATGAGCATGCACAAAACTTGCGCAGTGAGAACAAAGATCAAGGACGTAGTGTGGACCGTTTAATGACGCACATGTATTAGTGACAGGTGAAGCGCGTTTATGACATACTAATGACGCAGTATGGACTTCATGAATGTAATACGTACTGGGGACTTCTGGCAGTTTGTGCTACGCATCCGCAACATGCTCATTTGGACATCTCTGCCTCACCATAAAGACATGCTCAGGATTACTACAGGTTAGTATCAGGTCTATGTACACATTCACAACATTAATGAAGTAATTACTATGCATGTAGTAGTCAGCACTGTATCAGTGGTGGGTAAACCACTGTTTGAAACGTAAAATGTAAAATTTGACTTAGAAAACAAGGCTCTACGTTAGAGTGTGGCGACCTTTTTATAGGACGAGGTTGACGTGGGTATGGCGTATGTTTAGTGCGATAATAGCGGTGTACAGTATTCTAAGACGTGCCGGATACGCAGAAGCTGTGCTGTATGAACTGATTTGGCGTGAAGCACGACGGATGATGTGCCTGGCAAGGTATTAGTGTTGACTGCCTGGTCATGTTGAGGACCTTGTGTAATTAGTATTGACAGGCTCTGGTGTGATATCACCATTATTTACAGATCACTATTCACCAACTGATCTAATTACAGTTCTTCCTCCCAGCCATCACTGTCCTCACTATCATCCTCTTCCTTTTCATCATCATCGTCAATATAATCATCATCATCTGATAATGGAGTGTACATGCTGGTCCCTGCTTCTTGGCCTGTAAGAAGATGGATATCTGAATAGTGTGCACACCAGCAGCAGCAGTTTCAGTAGTTTACATAATATTGCATTGTATTTATCATCATCATCATCATCATCATCATCATCATCATCATCAAACAGTGCGCAATAGCAATTATAGTTCATTACAGTTTCTAGAGAGCAGAAACCGCTATAATGGCCAATGTCAGTTAATTCAAGGGCCATAACTCCACATTTCCTGGGTAATTTGGCTGGCTACCTAACTTTGCCAAGATATTACATATCATAAAAAGATTTTCATGCAGTTTGGCAAATATCGGATGAGAAGTGTAGGATTTAGAGACCAAAAACTGCTAAAACGACTAAAAAGGGTAATTTGAGATAATTCAAGAGCAATAACTCAACAATTTCTGGGTGGATTTAGTTATCAAACTTTGCCAAGATATTATTGTTACAAACATTATCATGATGTTTGGTGAAGATCAGATGAGAACTGTTGGAGAGAGAGTGGACAGGGCTAAAAAGGTCAATTTTATATTTAATTCAAGGGCTATAACTGCACATTTCCTTGGGTGATTAGGCTGATTATCAAACTTGACCTAGACATTATTATTACAAATATGTTCATTAAGTTTGGTTAAGATCAAATGGCAACTGTTAGACTTGGAGAGCGAAAACGGCTGAAAAGGCCAATTCAAGAGCCACAACTCCATTCCTCTGGCGATTTGGCTGTTTATTGACTTGAACTAGATATTATACCTACAAACATTTCTATGAAGACTGGATAAAAACTGCTGGACCTAGAGAGTGGAAACGAAAGTGTTCTCCTGACAGACTTACCGACCGACATTAGCAAACCAATATACCCCGCCATCTTCGATGGGCGGCATAACTAGCAGTGTTTATCTTACCTTATGATACTGAAATGACTATTTGTTACAATTCAACATTAAACTTAAGGAGTTTTTTATTTACTAGAATGTTGCCTCCTACAAACATAAACAAAACAATAAACATATGTCTTACTGTAATGTTCAAAAAGGCATTTTTTTCAGCAACATACCCGAGATATCGAGTGACAAGTTTAGTCCATTCTGTAAGCACAGGGTCTCTACATTCCTGACGTTTTTGCTCCTTGCGAATCCCTTCAGGTTCTGAAATCTAAGGAATAATGGTACATGTATCTCTACGCTTCAAACAAGTTCTGAAGTTTAGGAAACTCACAAATGTACATCTGTGTCATGTACGATTATAAAGTAATACACATCTATGAAGGTGGTCAAAAATATTTTTTAGTCTACACACTTCAAACTACAAAGGTTTTAATTACAATTTGAATTATCTGAGTTTTTTTTAATGTATGATTCCCAAGCAATGTCACTCCATGCAGAATCAAATGACCTTGTCAAGTTCAATATAACCTTCTGGTTTATTTTTTGCCAGCTGCAACATTTTTGTTAATGTCATTAGCTGATTTACCTTCTGATACCAAATTAGCATGTATATGTTTTGAGCCCACTCGGTTCTGAATGAGAGGCAAGTGGACATGAAGTAAAGCTGTGTATTGCGCAAACATAAAATAGTTGTCTATCAGTTGTACACGTTCTCGTAACTCTGCAGGATTTTGAGGCGATTATCAGCTACCACTCAGCATTACTCCACTTAGATTCGCCGAGTAATTACTCGCATCTAACATTCCGACCCTGTGACAGCAGGTAAAATATCTATTTCGCTAGAGCTGTACTGTACATCCTGAATTTCTGCCACATTTACAGTTTCTCTAAACATTTTCACAATTAAATGGAATTTCCCAATGTTCTGTACTGTCTCAAACTGCCTATGAAATAATTAATAATTTATGAGAGCCTATATAAAAGAATAGAACAATGGCATATAGTAAGTAGAAAGTTAAATATTGGTCACATAATTACTAAAGCTCTGTAAGTTTCTACATGGAATAACTGCACATTAATTCCCTACCCCGGTATGGCACTGTATCTGTACCAGAACGCAGCAACTAGTTTCTTCATTGGTTTATTATCGCCAAAAGCTGTAACAAAATGAACAGATATTATATAACTTGACAATTAATTTGACTAGACATGTAAATACGATAATCAGATACTAGAGCTCTGTAAGTTTCAACATGGAATAACTGCACATGAATTCCCTATCCTGGGATGGCAGTGCATCTGTACCAGAATAGATAGCAAATGCGTTTAATCCCAGTTTCACATTAATAATAGACTTTTAACAGTTAATGTATTGTTACCAAGCAAAATATGGCCAAAATACTAAATAAGAAAACAAAGAAGCCTTAAGGTGAACATTTCACCTCAAATGAATGTTAAAGTAATCAAAATGGGCATGTTTCATATAAAATGCACGTGTAGAGCACATATTGACACATGATCAAACCTAACGTATATCAGCCGACATTAAGTATGAATCTGTAGTAAGTTTTCCATTATGAACAGTGGAAAAAGAGAATTGTACATACATGACAAAAATAAGACTAAATTGTCTTACATTAAGGACCAACACGGCTTCAAAAGGCTTTTCAATCAACAAATTTGTGCAGCAACAATGTAACATGCCTAAAAAGTGGTTGCGGAATAACTTCTTTATAAAGAGCTTAAATTAACCAATCGTGATACATCGACTATCTCCGGAATGCTCCGTAAGATAGATCTCGTGTCTATTGTACAGCCATTTTGGCTTCACTACCCAAGTTCCAACGCGTGATCCGTCTATTGTTATGAGGCTATATCCGACGCGCAAGATATAGTACCGTAATATAGGCAGAATAAGTATATTTAACAAGAAAATATCACTAATTATGTACGTTTTTGTCTATAACTCCACCAAAACTTTCATATATATAGACATACGTTTTCAGATAATTAGTCCACATCGTCACCAAATTGTACATGTGTTGTTTACAATTCGTTGTAAAATGGACATGGAGTCTGACTTTAAGATTGATTTGGAATATGCAGTGAAAAAGCTCAAGATAGATTTCAGTTTTAGCGAATATCAATTACAAGCCATGAAAAGCCTGTATGAAAACAAAGATACGATCGCGGTCCTTCCAACCGGCTCTGGAAAAAGCCTAATATTTCAGGTTGCAACATGTTTTCGCTACATTCAAATTTTATTTAAATTTGTAATTTAGTAATGAAAATTGAACGTATGTCCACAATGCTTAATAACGATTGCCCGGTCGAAAATATCTCTATTTTGTTTTCCAGGGTTAACAAGTATGACTATTGTAATAACTGGCACCTTCCTGATCTGTCATTTTTATGTTATTTATTTATGAGATATATTATGGATGTTAATTTATATATGTATATTAATGCCTTTTTATTCATTATATCAACAAGACATATCAACATTATAATGATAAAGGTGCAAGTATTTTGATTTTTATCGGACAAGTTGTTAATTTTTTCTTTAAAGCCAATGAAAGTTTCTATTTGTATATATAATCTTAATTTGTTATAATTTTTAATGTTTGAAATTGATAAAAGGAATAAAGAATTATTTTTCAGACGTTACCATGGCTCCTTCAGCGAAGAATGGCTGCAGACAGGCCCATGATCGTGCTTGTCATTTCTCCATTGAATTCGTTGATGCAGGACCAAGTGATCTCCCTGTGTGAGAGGGAAATTGCAGCATGCTATATTAGCATTGATGCCTCATCAGTGACTGCTTGCGAAGAAGTAGAGGAAACTGAGTACCTATGAATGCATCATATATCTTTAAAGATATATGGAAATTGAAAGTTGGATTACAATTTTGAAGATGTTTTTATCACATCTGCTGACTGACAGATGTATGTAATTGTTTTTTCTTTATAGAAAAAAAGTTATCTCTACACTACATACAATAAAATGCTGTGTTGGATGCAGTTTATTGATTATATCAACACATTATCAAATTTGTCAGAAGAAATTCGGTAAATGCTTATATTTAAATTTTTAGTGATGACCATTTATTTGCAGATTTGAAGAGTGTTCAGATGAAGAAATTGAAATGAAACTCAGGACAAGTGCTGGTATCGAGTCAATTAAAAATGGAGATTTTAACATAATTTACATGCATCCAGAAACAGTTTTTGTAAAAGAGATAGGGAAACTGTTGAGAAGCTCTGTCTTTCGTGGTCGCGTGTGCTGCACAGTGGTTGATGAAGTTCATATGGTCGCAGAATGGTAAATGTCACTTTATTGATCAACAGAAAGCTTAGTTTTAAAGAATTTCCCCCGATTAACATTAGCATATCCACCTGAACTTGTCAGCAAGTGGAACGCTAATCTAGACTTAACAACAGTTCCTATGATTGCAATTTTTAATGTTATTCATTTTGCTGCATTTTTATGGCATAACTTGTTACTACCATTTACATTGCACTATTTATTTTCTTTTGCTTATAGTGCTCCTGTTGATTCAACCATTATTTAAACAATTATTATTTTTTTTTTAAAGTTCGTTTAAAAGGAAGTATGTAACAGTATGTAACCTTTATTTAAACAATTATAATTTAAAAAACAATTTTGTTTAAAAGGAAGTATGTAACAGTTACTGAACACATATTAACACATGTCTGTTATTTTGGTTTTACAGGGGGTCTGATTTTCGCCAGTCTTTCAACAGACTAGGAGAACTGACTTGTTTGTTCCCCATAGTACCTCACTTGGCAGTGACAGCTACAGCAACCCCAAGTGCACTAGAACAACTAATTGAGACTCTACAGTTTAAGAACTGTACCAAAGTATTAGCCAACCCAGACCGCCCTAATATTTTTTTGGAAAAAAAAGAAAGACTTCCAAATATTCACAAGTACCAAAAGTATGATTTAATTATGAATGAAGTGCTGTCCCAGTTGAAAGACGAATATATTAACTTTCCAGTCACCATAATGTACTGTGATAATTTGGAATCTTTAGGCTGCTGTTTTCAACTACTATGCCATGAACTTGGGAAACGTGCGCATTATCCTGAATCTAGTACACTACCAGAAGACAGAATTGTGGCACAATTTCACAAAGATTATACAGAAAGAAAGAAAACACACATCATTTCTGAGCTTCGAAAGCAGAATCCAAAGATTCGTTTAGTGCTTGCCACAGTTGCTTTAGGAATGGGCCTCAACGCGCCTTCCATTGCCAGTGTTATTCATATGCGACCACCAACAACACTTGAAAAGTATATGCAAGAAATAGGCAGAGCAGGTCGCAATGGTAAAGCTGCAAAGGCCTTGTGTTATTTCAATAATAGTGACATTGCGAAAAATAGAAAAGGTCTTGACAGTGCAATGCGTGCTTATACCCAGAACAATTCAACATGCTTACGATTACATTTGGTTGGTCATTTCGGATACAACAGTGTATTATTTTCATGCGAAAAAGCAAGTTGTTGTAGTAATTGTAAAGTTACTTCAACTGACTAATCTTTATTAAATTGGACATTGTTAATAAAATCACATGAACCGTATATTCAAAACAACATAAACCACAGTGCTTTTTTAAATACGAATATTTATTCAAATATGGTACTGTATATACATGTTTTTAAAGACAACAATACCCCTGTAATATAGATCATTAGCAATTAATGTTTAAATGTCGATTGTTTACGGCAAACATGGTAAAATATTTTTTTCAACTGTCTACCATAACATATGTGCAACTTGATTAATATTACGCATGTCAGTTTGTACATTGGTTTAAGTTTTTGGTACTACAATTATGCTTGTTTATCTACGTCTGTACCACAGTTAGATCAAATTAAAATTGTTATAACAATAAACAGTTGTAGCCAATACTGATGTTTTAAGCTGACTTTACAAATGGCAGTGAGTCTTGACAAGAATACAATTTGATAATTACATGATAAACTATAATAGCTTTGTCACGAACGTGACCAATACCCCGGAAGCGTGTGAAGCGTGATACTTTTGTTCTATATTAAAGAAACATGCGCTTACCTCCAAAGAATGTGTTGCGAGAAAAATCTTAGTAGCACCATGTTTATGAAACATAAGTTAAAATCACTATGTTTCACAAAAATGACACTCAAAAGAAATCTACAGTTCAAACCTCTGTTCATCAACGAAGTAGCCTAGGTTATCCAATGTAAGACACATCTCTGTTTTCCAATATTCCACTTCTGAAAGAAAATAGTTTTTTTTACTATATTCTGGCTTCACGATAAAATGAAACATATTGAGCAGCTTTTATCAGGGATTTTTCACATTATTGCAGGACACAATAATTATTCTATTTAAAGCCCCTGTACATCAAAAATAATTCAATCCATGCTGATATGGCATCAGTTCTAAATAAGAAAAATGAGGTTAATTTCACTAAATACTTTTGTGTTCGTAAAAATAAAAGAACACTGTACACCAGGGAGCGAAATGACACTAATGGCGTAGACTCAGTATGAAAATACAGTTTCGTTTATGAATAGTGATCATTTGAAATTGATAAAATTATAAAGCATTACAAACGCCAAACGATTGAATAATTTGGAATGTTTCTGTTGTTTCCGTTAAATTTTGTAACAACACGTGGATCACTTATATCAAGTATTAAACGCAGGCTTCTTATAACAGTCCGGATGGCCGAGTGGTTATGGCGATAACCTTTTAATCCAAAGGGCACTGGTTCGAGCCCCGATAGGGACAAACTTTTTTCTTTTAATTTCTCTTTTTTAATTCTATTCTTGTTATTATAATGGAGCTCTAGAGTTCCGATGTTTAAATCTAACAATTTAAGGCATTTAATGACACACTTCAAAAAAATGTCCCAATCTGTGAACAAGTCCCTTTAAATTGATGCAGTTTGTTAAAATGAGGCAGTTTGACTATAAAACTTCAAAACTGTATTAAACCTCTAGTAGTGATGTCTAATATAATTAAAACTTATGCAACATAGCCTAGGCGTCTACTGTTCTTATTATTTTAATAATAATATCAACACCAATTAGTCTATATTGACTACAATTAGTCAAACCTCCAAGCGGTAAAAAAGCATTTATAAGGCATAGGAAGCAATTAACATTAGAAAGCGTCGTATTAAATGAATGCAACTTTATTACCTAAGGAATAAGACACTTAACTGTCAAACAAAACGTTGTTAATTAAAACGCTTTTTACTGAATAATTATTAACTATTATGTAAGATACTTGGTAACTTGCCTCCTGAATAATGCAAACTGATGCAATTTGCGCCAACAGCATCTGCAAATAATTTTTATATTGGTTTCAAAATTAATGTCCACAATCTGCCTAACCAAATCACAATCGGCATGTCGACCTTCAAGAGCAAACATATCTCTGTCTGGTTTTAAACATAATTTACATGCGGCCAAGGGCGCCGCCATTTTTTCTGCCATTTTGAAAGTAGTCCAAAATGTCGCTCAAGGTTACAGTATACTAAATATTTCAGGTGTGCAATGCTATACTCTCTAAATAAATCAACACCATTTATTTGAAGACCCAATTTTCTGTATAGTCACTTGCCATGACTTTATTTTTGAATATTTCTTTGTACGTGTGGTAGGAAAAACATTGTTGTGTACTAAAAATTCACTGTTTCGCTTGAAGGTTGGAGACTACATGACGAGACTTTGACAGTTGGCAGTATACCTTCAACTGGAGAGTAGCCGGTAAAAAGATGGCCGTAAAACAGTGAACTTTGATTCGCGTCGAGTTCTTTCTTACATATCACATGACCTATCTTTTTTATTGTCTAAATCAATTCGGCTCGGAATGCTCTTTAAGAAAAGGTATGGTTATGAGGGTCTCTACGCGCAAAATGTTGAGTTTATTTTTTGTTGAATTTATTGCTTTTACATTGAATTTGTTAAGGAAATCTTTTAGTATATTGTGACCTCAATGTACCAGAGATTGATTTATGCAATAAATCGTCTGCTGATCCAGAGTGTAAATTAACAACAACTCAATAAGTTTACAAATCACTAATACTAAACGATTTAGCGGTGACATTCTCTCACAGTATCAGTCAACAATACATACATGGCTTTGTGCATGTTGCGTTCACCAATCGAGTAATGGCGACAAGAAACACTGCCGGAGCCTCTCTGTGCATAGTGAATGGGAAACCCTGTACCTTCCATGGTGAAATACAACTGCTGAAACCAAGATATAGCATAAATACACATTAAATTACATAAATGAAGTTTTGTGAAATACATAAATTCTGTACGGTAATTGCAAATGAGTATTCACCAGATGGTATATAAAACATGTTTAGTGAATGGAATTTAGGGCAGTTCCAACAATCTTGCTGTTTGGCCAGCTCTTTTTTGCTCTTTTAAGTATCTGCCTCTCACGCTGTCGACCTGGATTCAATCCACCAAAGATGTTCTTGGTTTTATATCTGTGACCGTCTGGTTTTTGTGTTTTTAGTTAGCCATTTGTTTTTAATAATTAATTGAAAAAAATAGACAGACAAAATTAACATAGCATACTTTTATTTTAATCTTTATTCAGTAGTTTCACAAAAACTGACCGATTCCCAGGTAAAATTACAAAGCAATCAATTTCAAAAAACGACTGTATTGTAACCGCCATCTTGAAATCATCGGTCTATTTTCGTGAAAGAAGGTCAATATTTTGCGGAACTATTTTATATGTTCCACTAAATTTTAAATAGATAGAAACTGCAAACTCATAATCAACAAATAGGGCATGAAATATGTCTGAAAATGTTTAAACATCGTTTTTTTATGTTTTATTTGACCTTAGTGTCGTCAAGCGACGAAAATGTCCCTAATCAAATAATAGTGGGTCAGCTGACGATCAAGTGGCATCCTAAAGCAAGAATCAATGGCGCTTTCCAGGTCTTTCTCCAGGTAACGCTGTGCCTTAATTTCCAAATCCTTGTAGCCGCAACGCTTAAAATTCCAAAATCAGTATACTGCATTAGAAATCATTTGTGACCCATTTTTAGTTATAAATAGACTATGATTACCGCCTTATTTTATGACATCATGGTGACTTCCTGTCTTGCATTACATTGTAAACAATAAACATGACAAAAATAAGATAGCAACATCAATATGTTGGTCGAAGACACAAAGTTGCAAATGGAGAGGAAATAAGCAAGATAATAAGTGGACTTCTGGTGGTAAGATTTTGTCATCTCAAAAAAGTGCATCGATCGATAGTGTCTAAGTACGAGGAAATCGTGGAACGTGTGGTAAATAAACTATACATGGCTTTGGCATTGAAGGTTAAGGTGAAGCGGAGGCTCGAACCTGGGAACCCTAGATTGTGAACCTTGTGCCTTATACGAAATGTCTTATAATCTTACAACTGCGTCATCATTATGTAACAATTTACAGTGAACCCACAATGAATAATCCTTCATTTAATCACGGTTACGGTGTATTTTTATTTACATATTCTTAGACGAGTGCAGTTAGCTAAATACGTAGAAAGGAAATTAAATGAGCTACATGTACATGTATATAACACATTATGCACCTATCAATATTGTTCCCCGGGGGGGCAAACCCAGAGGAATTGGACTAATTGTATTTTTCGGGTTCAAATTCCCCTCCCTAGAGCCAAGCAGGTTGTCTAAATTAAATCCCTTCACTGGGAGATGCGTCTTTCAGTCTATTTCCCGGCACACGTAATAATTCGGCGTGTCAAATTCCCGCCTGTCGGGAATTGCTTTCAGTTAAAGTCCCGTATATGCCCGGCGCTTCCCCATGGGGGAAATACATTGAAAGGTGCATATATTCGGAAAAAAAACACCATATAATGTACATGCCTAAATATTTAACACGACAAAATGTATATATTGTGTGTTTTTGAATGACATCAATAATAACGCAGAAGAGCAATTATAACAAGGAAGCTCAATCGTAAACAGGAAATCAAGCATTAAAGGTGACATTTAAATCACAACAGAACTGAGGTGAGATCAAGTACAACAGGGGAGATCAGTCTTTATGCACCTATCAATCTTTTCCCCCAGGGAGGGGGAGCGGCGGGCATATAGGGGACTTAAGGCTGCAAGCGATTCCCGACAGGCAGGAATTTGACATGCCGAATGATTCTGGGTCCCGAGGAAATATACGTTGGTCGGAATTTAGATCACGGTAATATATGGTCCGGGCCATTTAATAGATATATAGCATCTCCCACTGAGGGATTTAGACAAATATGCTTGGCTCAAGAGTGGGGAATTAGACCCCCCCAAAAAGCATTTAACAGATTCCCCTAGGTCTGCCCGCCGCTCCTCCCTGGCGGAAAATATCGATAGGTGCATTACAGGGGATACGCGTATCAACCATACACGTCATTGTTCATTATAGCAGACATCGTTCAGAACAGGTTGAGGTCATGTCAGTGCGATTGGTCAATCATAACAGGGGAGATCAATCATAACAGGGGAGATCAATATATATTTGCTGTTGCTTGCATATATATGAATTTGTAATCGTAATTATAAAGATATGCTATTTAGTATAATAAAGTTCTTAATTGTTAATGTTTCAGTACTATGTTTGGAAATCGGCAAAATAGCTAATACTAGTATTTGTTCTATGGATTGAATAGTTGCGCGCGCATACGGATGTTATGACGGGGTTTACATTAACGGTTCCAGGAAGGTGTTACGATCACATGGATCCAGTAATTTGCATTTAAATTCGTCTAATAACTATAATGTGTCTGATTCACATAAGCATTAGACTTCTGCAACGTTAGACGTGGTGTATATTCTTAAAAGCACGAGCTGTGATGACTCGATAGTAAAGAAACGTTCTGCAGTGCTGGAATCAACACAAGGCAAGTAACTCATCTGTCACAGATTCGTGCATTGACCACATCGTACATTTTACAAAGAGTGATTAATCTTAATCAGGTTGATTATGATTAAATGTATGAGGTCATACTTTGTTGCAGCACACAACTCCCGAACTTTTCCACAATAGTAAGTTTTCTTTTCAGTTGTAGTAATAGTATTTGACATAAAATGAATGAATTAATCACTTAAATTGTACATAAATAATCATTACTCCTATATATATCTGAGGTAGGTATACACCGACCTCATATCGGCAAGAGCTATTTTCCTGTGGCAACATTCCGACATGAATTCATGTCGGAAGTTTTTCCAGCTGCAATTTCATATTTTATCACTCATTATTCATTTAACAATGATTCAACATTAGGTAGAAACATTAATTTACCAATTGCATGCCAAAAAGTCAACATAAAACTTACTTGAACACTTAATCCTTATCCAAATGCACGGTTCAAATTGTATGTAAAGTCCTCCATATTGCACTGAGTAAACAGTCTAATAAATGAGACGTTTAACGCGAATTTAGTGCTACCTTTTAAAAGGGGCTAAATTCGCTAGAATAAATTAGACGTTTAACGCGAATGTTTTGCTACTTTTTAAAAGGGGCTAAACTCGCTGGAACGTCTCATCACCGAATGACCATTTATGTGGTGGAAAATCAAAATGTAAAATTTTCAAAAATATCGCTCAGATATCAAAATAAAATCATCTGGTCGTAGATGCAACACATGCTGTGTAGAATTCACGTAATTTCATTAAAAATATAGCTTGAAAATGATCTTAAATTGGAAGTTAAGATATGTTTACATCAACGGTGTTTTCTCGACAGCCATGATAAAAGTAGCTCAGGTGTATTTAACTATCCAATCAGAACGCAGATGCTACTCAGCACGGTAAATAAGGATGTACGCGTAATTTTACAAGACATACTATTAGCGGTACTTAGAAATAAAGTGACGGACTGGTGCTATTAATTAAAAAAAAGAATGAATAAAACACATAACAAATGTTTATTGAAAATTAAAACAAAACATTATTTTTAAATATGTATTATATGATAAAAACTTGATAACATGCAATAAAAATGACAATAATATTGGCGAGAACATCCAACAGATTGTGTTTCATAAAGTAGGTCCACCGGTACGTTTCATTTATTTCAAAAAGGAACACACAGAAACAATACTGTGTGTGTGACGGAGAAATAACTGCAATAATAAGACTGCTCAGAGTGGTACCGTAAACCTTGACCTATAATACTCAATTTTAACTGAAATGGACAGAGACGTTTATAGGTCTTACATGAAAAATTAAACACTTTATAGTTTTTCATCGCAGAATTCACTATACAAAGAACATGAACATTTATCAGATTGCATGAATTAACAACAACAAAGTAGTAACGTTAAGACAACATAAAATAACAATATGTGCGCTGCATACTGTACACACATCATGAAAAAAAATAAAAACATATTGTATGAACATTATAATAAGCTGTCATGCGGTGGAGGGGGTGGTTAAGGGACGTCATCATTGCATTTAGCGAACAACAGAATATATATCTGCTGGATCAAAATGTTCAGCCGAGGGCAGTGGCAATGAACAGTATATTTTCGGTCTTAGCTTTTCATTGCCTGTAGAAGTCGAGCGGTTTAGAAAGATTCAACAGCTTTGCTTTAACTTGTTCATGTTCTTTATATTAGGAAAAGATTTGTAGAATCGTCCATTGGAAGGTCTTGTCAGATGCTCCGGTTTCAACAAGGCCTTCATCGCAAACAAATCACTTTCGTGTATGTTCTTTTGTGGATGAAGTTTCAGCTGGAATATCGGTTAATTCGCCATACACTTCATCCAGTCCACCTGTGAGCTTACCGTGGCGCTCTACGGTGCGCTCTGTTAGGTTGGGTCCTACAGAGCGCAGACTTTCTGAGAAAGAATAGAAAAATGAAATTTAGTCAAAGAATCTTTTATCACCAAAATTGCAGTGTCAGCATAATAATAATAATAATAATAATAATAATAATGATGATGATGATGCTGATGATGATGATAATAACAATAATAATAATAATGATAATAATAATAATAATAATGAAAATAAATAATAATAATAATAATAATAATACCTTTAAATTCCTTATGAAGGAACTCATTGACCAGGTCGTCTTTCACATTCTTTCCCCTTCCGCCAGAAAGGTTGACAGTCCGATTCCATATCCAGTCTTGTAATATTGAATTATAATCCACTGGGGTTGCCCAAGTAGTCCTCTCGTCTTCTGGCAAGAGACTGGTCGAGCAGGTAGACCTGGACAACTGGTACTAGCGGTCATGTACCGCTACCCGCGCTGATTGATTAAACGAGTAACGGATGAATCCATTGTGCGCATTGCAAATGGTTAAACGTTTATAAGGCTCTCCGTCTTGGAGCACCTTCTTATGGCACCTGCCATTTACCGCAGTACATGATTCTGCAACAATATAGCGGAGGCGATTTATCGATCGATCAGTACACAGCAAGGTAAAGCGTGTGTTGTGTTGTTTGTGGTAGTGTGTTGATTTAAATCACAAATGCAATGAAAATGGATGTATTACAATATAAATTTATACTGGACATTAATGTGGAATAGTGTCTATCCACAGGTATGTAAATTTTATTGCAAAATTTTAATGATGAGTATATTTTTGCCAAGTTCAAAAGTAGCGACAAAAATCCTGTCGCTACTCTATAGACATATAGGGAGAAATTTCCACCACAGTTTTGGTCCTTCGGCGGTTGGACCCTCCAGCCCAATGTTGCCCATATAAAAAGTAGCTCAATATTGGCTGGCACAGGGCCTAACTTGTTGTGCTAGGATAACCAAATGTTTTTTAGGAAAGGATTTCATTGAAAAAGTGTAATCCATCAAACAGAACATTCATTTACAAGTTCAAAACAGTTTATTTTTTTAGAAAAGGTCAAAAGATGTAATTTTCATGATATTTTCTTTTAAATGACCCTGAAGAAGACAAAATGGGCATTGAACAAAACATGTCCAAAAATTTGTTCCAAGTGTTCAACTATCAATACTTGCAAGAACTGGTGGTCTTGAATGAATTTTGTAAGTTTCTGCAATACAGTCTTCAACGTTAAGCGGTGGACCGTTGACTGAGTCCACCAAAATTTCGCTCGGTCCATCAAAAGTTTCAAGTAAACTGGACCGGCGGTCCAACTAAGAAATTTCCCTTGATAATTTTGATACCAGAAATCCCTGAAAATGTTCATCCAATGATTTTTGGTAAAGCTAAAATCAACTTATTTGGATCCATTCTTTTACGAAAAGACGCCATAAAATTTAGCGTCAAATTCGCAACCATTTGTTTTTCTACAACAAAGAACGCCTACTCTGCAATAAACACGCTCTCGTTCTGCATCAGCGTGTCAATTATCTATAAAATCTGTAAGCAGGAGGAGCTAGATTTACTACAGTCACCTAGTCAGCCAATGAGAATGCATTAAATTGTCAATATGTAGATGAGTGTAGGTGATAGAATGTTTATCACCCCGTCATTGTTGGTAAATCTGAAGAAATTGGTAGCACATTTTCGTGCATGTTGTTACCTGCGTGTTTGTAACACCCACATTATAAATAAAATACTACATACTAAAATAAGTCAGTATATTATTGTTTGCAAAATGGTTAATTAAAATACGAAATGGGATGTTGACAAATTGTGTTTGCCGATCGCATAGAATTTTAGTGTGTAATGTCAAAGGTATGTCTTCATTTGTTTTAAAAGAAAATATTGCTATGACTACGTGTGTTTTCTAATGAACGAGCTATACAAAAGTATAACTATACACTGATTACACCCAAAAACTTATGCTCCCACATTTTCATGAAAGTTATCGAATGTTAAGTTAGTGAAAGTAAACATGTTTTATTACTCAACAATGGATTAAAAAATATTAATTTTTTGACTCAAAGCATTTATAGTTAAAGGAGTGGGTGGGGAGGAGGGGCTTTAGTAACAATTACTGGGACCCCAACTCTTTAGGACGACACTTTATGCACGTGTATTAAGCCTGGTTTTCCCAGGACACGCCTCAATTATATTATAAATGAAAAACAACTCAATTAATTGGAATATATATCTAGCTGAATGTGATTATTTGGATGGCGTTTATTGTAGATTTGTTTGTTGAATTGTCGGCAACCTTACTTTTAAGTCAGATTTCTTTAGTTTAGTTTTCTTTTTTTGTCCTTCATAAAGATCTTTGTATAGATGTTGTAACTCTGCAACATATTAAATTCAACATTTAAGTAAACTAAAGTCAGTATTTAATACTACATACTTGCTATATAAAAAAAATATTGGCAGTACCATATTGAAGAACCTTTAAGTTATTTAAATATCTTTATACAAAATAAGTATAATCCTCTAGATGTGTTTGTTTTTATGGCAGTAGTAAAAGAAAATATCTAAAGTTATAAATGACTTATTTGAAAAAATACATAATTTTTTCAATATTTGTAACTTTATGAAACAATAAATCTATTATAAATTTGATGATCACCTTCATTGAGAGTCAGTATGTTATTGAAACATTTATAGTCATTTTCATCAAGCAGGCACATATTGTTAAGAAGGAAAGAATATTTTTAATACCTGTATCATTTATTATTTTTTATAAACTATTTATGAATAATAATATAGAAGTAATATGGAAAGCCATTAATTTGTAAGCTTAATTTACACATGTACATGCATTATATTGTCTTCTTATTGTAATCTAAGAAGGTGTTTTATATTATACACGTATTATATTGAGTAATTATTGTATGTTTTAAAAATGCAAGCCTTATTCTTGAGTATTAATACTATTTTCATAGTCGTGCCTGTAGATTTTGCATTTTAGTCAGCCCTTGACAGTTATAGATGCCTTTTTTATCAACATGGAGCCTGTTAATTTCATTTAATCTCCAATAGACATTATCAAATTGTCAAGCAGTCCATTCATTAAACAAATGTCTTATGTTTGTCTCAGGGAATACATATAAATAATAAGTTATTACAGTAATGAACAATACCAACATGGATGCCTCCATCTTGGATATACATGTACAATTATTACCTTATTTAGTTATCTATGAATTATTGATAGATTACAGCTTTTGATTGTTTTGAAATGAATTGCATCATAAAGACAAATAGTTTGCCATTTAAAATAATACCACAATTGGAATGGAGCAAAACATTTTGATGGAAAAAAAAGTGAAATGAATTTTTATTCTGGAAATTTCTAGGTTTTGCATTCAAATTTTGTGGAAAAAAAACGCTGGTGCACCACAGCTTTAATGTATTAACTTTTATTATTGATTAGCAAGAATTACTTCAATCAATGTAAAAGTCTCTAGAATCGCTGTAAAAAACACCCTACAAAACGACCAGTAACTGTGACAACTTTTCTGCCAAGCAGTAAACAGCGTCATACGCAGTTACCTCCCTTGTGGTTATACCTTATTCAAGTTATCAATTCACCACCTAAATAGTACATGAATATTCATCATTTGAATAAGCATGAATATCCCCGTTATACCCAAACTCCACAGAGTCATTAAAAAAGTCAGTGAAAAAGTCTTGAGCAACTGTGGAAGATTGCTCCAGGATCCTCTGGGAAAGAGGCGGACACTAACCCCGTGGCTAAAGAGCTAGCCCCACCGTCTTTTTTTAGTCCAACAGCAAGGCTGTTGGAAGTGCCGTATAGGCCAATCACTACACTATCTTAACCTAAATTAATTTTGTTTCTTCTGTAGAGTCATCCAATTGACGCTTAGGTCACTTCTTGTATATTACTTGACAGCAAGAAAGCTTGACAAGACTGCCTATATAACTGAGAATCAGAGAATCAGCCCGGTTCAAATATTACCAGTGCACGGCTTATGGGCTGGTGCTTACTTGGACCACTGCTTTATCGTGATATGTAAAATTGAGAAACATTACCATCTAGACAACATCAAAATGTAAGGTTAAAAATGATATTTTTTTGTCAGCTAACAATTTATTGTTCCAATTGTAAAAAACATAGAGCATGACACTCATTCAATAACAAATGATAGTTTCTTGAGCAATCTTCATGTGCTTATTAGCTCACGTGAGCACACATTGTTACAGGGACTTGATCTGCATTGTATTTTTTTTGGCTACATAAGGCAATAGGGATTACAATTTTTATCCAGACTTAAAGCAGCAGTCCAGAAATATGTAATAGACATTAAATTTTGCAGAAATCCTTTCTTACGGACATCTTACCAATCAAAATACAAAAAAACGCATTGAAATTGATAAAGTAATAACATTTTTGTAAATTTTTGTCGTATAGTTTCTGTTTGCAATAGCTGGTGAATAAGAAACAGTTTTAAGTCAAGTAAACGTCATTAACGTTCGTTAGAAATAATGCCAATTGAAGATGTAGTGAACTATATGGACTGCGGCTTTAAAGGGACTTGTTCACACAGTTTTGCATTTTTTGAAATATGCCATTAAACGTCTTAACTTGACAAATTTAAGCATCGAAACTAAAAAGCTCAAGTATAATAACAACCAAAGGATTTAAAAAATAAAGAAAAGAAAAAATTTGTTCCCAACAGGGTTCGAACCTGGAACCTCCGGATTAAAAGGCTATAATTTTAACCACTCGGCCGTTTTGATTTTTATATTTCATACGGCATTTTTTATTTTATGTAAGTTATCCACGTGTTGTCAACCATTTCAACGAAAACTACAGAAACCCTCCAAATTATTCCATCGTTTAGCATTTAATACAAACGCTTTATAATTTTATCATTTTTCACTGATGATTATGCATAAATGAAATGGTATTTACAGTATATTTCTATGTCCGTAGTGTTATTTCGCTCCATTGTATACACTGTTCTTTAAGTTTTGGAATCTGTGACAAAAAGTTGAAAAAATGTGAATTCGTCTATCTGTGAACAGGTCCCTTTAACAAATTTGAACAGTTATGTATGACCAAAATATAAAAAGTTTGGAAATCGGCTACATTGAGTAACTGATAAAATTAAAAGGTACCCATCATTGTCAGTAGATTATTTCAGTAAAACTAATGCCAATTTTAGATGTAGTAGACATATTCTATGGACTGTGGCTTTAACAAACTTAAACAGTAATGTATGACCAAAATATAAAAGTCTGGAAATTGGCTAGATTGTGTAACTGCTATAATGAAAAGGTATCCATCATTGTCAGTACTCAGGTGAGCACTTTTGACCATTATGAAAATCTTATGTGAAACTGAATTTTAACATAGTATTGACACCGATTTGTTGGTTGCAATTCCTGCTTTGTATAGTGGCCATACAGGGACCAATAAATGTTGGGTTCTGTATGAATTGTCCCGCCCCCCTCCTCTGTCTCAATTATGCCACTTTGGTATTGAGAAATCATATCTGTCTGTTTGTTGTGCGCCTGTTAATTGAGCAGAGCATTTTTTGAAAACATGAATGGAGTTCTTCCCCTTTGTCAGTTTTTCTTGTCCGGCCATTTTCTCAAAAACTACTGAAGGGCTTGATCTCAAACTTCATGCATGGATAGATGGTTTTTAAAGTGAGTCCAGTGTTAAGAATTAGAACTCTAGCTGCATTATTAGTCCCCTACTGGTGTTTCACCAGAGGGGACTATAGGTTTGCCTTCCGTCTGATCGTCCGTCTGTTAAAGATTGAACTATAGGTTTGCCATCCGTCTGTGTGTCTCTCTATCTGTTTGTCCGTATGCTTGTCCATCCGTCTGTCTGTCCCCAAAACCTGGTTCCTTATTTTGATGAAACTGGGTATACATATAAACAGCAATGTGACAATGTGAGGATTTTTTTTCACCAGAGATCAAAGGTCACGTGACAGTTACCAAAAATAGAAATAAACTAATTACTGTAATAATTCGAAATGGACATAAGATATGACCATGAAACTTGGTACAGAGATTGAACTATAGGTTTGCCATCTGTCTGTGTGTCGTTCTGTCTGTCCGTACGTCCGTCAGTCCCCAAAACCTGGATCCTGTGATAATTTGGAAAGTACTGAAGACTCTTTGATGAAACTTTGTATACATAGCAACAGCAATGTGAGAATTATGCACGACCTTTTCTTTTTCACCAGAGGTCAAACGTCACGTGACTGTTACTAAGAAAATAGAAATAAACTTAATACTGTAATATTTTGAAAAATGCATAAGATATGATCATGAATCTTGGTACACAGATTGGACTGAAGGTTTGCCCTTCGTCTGTGTGCGTCTGTCTGTCTGTTCATCTGTCTGTCTCTATCTGTCTGTCTGCCCCGTCCCCAAAACCTGGATCCTGCGATAACTCAAAAAGTACTGAAGATACTTTGATGAAACTTTGTATACATAGAAAGAGCAAGGTGAGGATTGTACGCAACCCTTTATTTTTCACCAGAGGTCAAAAGTCACGTGACTATTACATAAAATAGAAATAAACTTTATACTGAAATAATTCGAAAAGAACATAACATATGTTCATGAAACTTGGTTCACAGAATGGACTATATGATTCCACTCTGTCAGTTTAGTATTGCAATAACTCAAAAAGTAATTCGAATGTCTGGTCAATGTTGCTAAAATAGAAAAGACAACAACTTAATACTGCAGTGAAAAATGGGAGTTGAATATGAAACTTTGTAGATCTAAAGATTAATAGCAATCTGACGGTATTGCACAATGTTTAATTAGTAGGGGTTTTCACCGGTAGGGGACTCCTGTATTGCTTGCAATACTTTCAAAGCCTTTTTTTTTTAGTTATTCCTGTTTGTCTATTTTCCTTTTGTGGCCTTTTATTGATTTGTCGGGAACTTAACTTTCAAACCCTTATACATGGATAGAGAGTTGTTAGGCGGAGTGCAGTTCTCAAGATTTATAACTCTAGCTGCATTATTTGTGGAGTTATTCCCCTTTGTCAGTTTCCCTTGTCCGGCCATTTTCTAAAAAACTACTGAATGGATTGAACTCAAACTTTATACAAAGATAGATTTTTTTAGATGGAGTGCAGTGCTCAACATTTATGACTATAGCTGCATTATTTATGAAGTTATTCCCCTTTGTCAGTTTTTCTTGTCCAGCCATTTGCTCAAAAACTACTGAAGGATTTACCTCACATTAACTGGAAGACAGAAGAAGATGTGAGGTTTGACAGGCCAGTCTACTTGAATGTGCACATGGTTCAGTAGTAAGGCTAGCAATCCAAGTCTTAAACTGTTCAGAAGTCTTAATTGTAACATTATTGTATTCAAATGGTGTTGCTTTACATTATTTACTCTTTTTTCCACATAATCTTAAGTTTGTTGGATGTAAACTAACCTTCAGTTATCAGACTGTACATTTACCCCCCAAAATTCTGGAGAGTGTACATTTAGGCCACAACAAATTGATCAGTTGTTCTACGGATTTTGTCCAAAAACAATTGGAGCGAGCGAGCGAAATAAAAATAAAAATATTTTTTTTCCATTTTCGATAAAATCGGAGGCGAGCGAAAAGCGCAAAATAAAAAAAAATCCTATCATGCCCATAGTGTTTAAAAATTACTCCCAAACGCCATCATAACTTGATATATTGTCAATAATTTCTTCTTCATCTGCTCTGTTCCATAAATTGTTGTCAATCAATATATATGTAATAAACTAAGCAACTAATTTCTCCATTTCTTCTTTGACCATGTCCTGCAAAGGGTTTTGCGCAACAAGTCTTCAATAGTGATTCTGCTATTAAATTAACGACCGGCAGTAAATACTAAATAGCCATATCTTAACTATAAGAAAGTAGACCTTATACAAGGTAATTGTCATTATCAAAATATATATTTGATACACCAAGTCATTCACTACCAACAGTTTAATAACATGAAAATGAAATGTCATACAATAAACACAAAACAATTTAGGAATCACTAGTATAAGATCTGTATCTTTAAATGACACGACGAAACAACTGGACGCCACCATTTTTTTAAACCGTAAACCAGGACTCACACTGGCTCTTATTTTTCTTGAGCCATTTTTTTTTATTGACTCGCAACATCGTTGCGTGTTTCCATGTCAGGGAATAGTTATATCTTACTGCTTTAATTGCTATAAAATTATACTTCACTGTGCTGTATTATATTAATTTATTATGGCATTAACAAAAGCATTAGTATACTTCGATTTTTATATTAACATTTTTCTTAATTGTTCATTGCAGTAAACTTGGATAATTATTTTTTATTTAAACATACACTCCTAAACTATCTACAAGATGTTAACAAAATATATCCATAAATAAATTAAAATTAATAACTAACATGCGGACTTGGCTTGCCCTGTTAAATGTACCTTAATATATAAAGGCTGAACAAAATGTACACCAAACAGATACGTTGAATTTATAAAATGGACATTGTCAGAAACAACTTATATGTGTGGATATTAGAAGTAAGAAATCAAGGACAAACCGCTGGTCAAAACTGTCCGAAATGTAAACATACCCGATAATCAGTCCATTTGACATAATCCAGACATCCAATTTCACACATCCTTTATCAACAAGATAATCCTTTAATTAACTGTTAATTAACTGCTGATATTACGAGAGCTTGCTAGCAATCATCTTTAATTAGGCAATGAATGCTGACAAACAGCTCGTTGTGTTTTCACAAGTTTGATAAAACATGATAAGAAATTGACGAGTTGAAATCCACATGGCAGTTGTGTCAGACTGGCTGTTGGCGATTAAATGTCTTGGTCATAAAATTGTGTGCTCTGGACATTAACCAGTCCCCGCAAAGTGCCTTATTCACTTCTATATCAGTACCAATTGCTTGTTATGATTTGGGTACACCACGAAGACGGCGTTTAACATAAAATGAGACTCATTAATGAAAACTTCATTTAAAAAAATCGGATGCGGGGCAAACTTGTAGGTGCGGGCGCAAAATAAAAATTAAAATATTTTTTTTTCGATTTACGATTTTAAGGTGCGGCAAATCCGACGAACATCTGATCAATTTGTTGTGGCCTTACTGCCAAATTTTCAGAAGTACGCGTAAATTTACCCCCAGTGTAAAAGCTTATCTGGAGCACTGTCAGCTAGACGCGGTAAAAAATTAAATTTTGACTCTGCGATGAGTGAAATTTACAAGGATAAGCAAACATTAATTGCATAATATTTTGTATTAATATGCATTAAGTGTTGGTGAAAGCAGAAATACTTTTTTTTCTTAGAGCGTATAGTTCAATAAAATACTCAGTTTGACTCAGCAATGTCAAGTTGGTGTTTCTAAACATAGCATATATTTATTCTCCTTCCATATGCGTCCAGTAAGACTCATCACGCGTGCGTGGCTGCAGTAGTGGTTGTTTTACTTAATTTGGGCGTTTCAACAATCAGCTAATGTAAATATATTGGGTTAAGCAAATTCAAATGCTTAATTATATCAATCATTCTTCAATTATTTGAAAAATGTTTGGGAAATACTTAAGTCTGACTGCAAGGCCCAGAGTATTCATATTTGGTATGCAGCATCCTTAAGTTGTCCTTTACAAAGATTGGTCAAATTATGCCCCTGGGTTCAAAACGGGCCACGCCCTGGGGATCACATGGTTTATATAGAATATATAGAAAAATGACTTTAAAAATCTTATCCTCTGAAACCACAAGGACCAGAGGTTTCATGTTTGGAACGTAACATCCTATAATATATAAACTTAAATAGCAAAATGTTTTTTAAAATCTTTTTCTCTGAAACCGCAAGGCCCAGAGGTTTACTATATGGTATATAATATCCTATCATAGTCCAATAAAAATATTGTTCAATTTATGCACCTGGGGTCAAAACTGGCCAGGCCCAGGGGGTCACATGGTTTATATAAAGTTAGATAGCAAAATGTCTTTAAAAATCTTCTCTGAAACTGTAAGGCTCAGAGGTTTCGTATTTGGTATGTAACATCCTATAGTGTTCCTCTACAAAGATTGTTCAAATTATGCCCCTGGGGTCAAAACTGGCCACACCCCAGAGGTCACATGGTTTATATAAAGTTAAATAGCAAAAATTCTTTCAAATCTCTGAAACCCGGAAGGCTCAGGTTTCGTATTTGGTATGTAACATCCTATAGTGGTCCTCTACAAAGATTGTTCAAATTATGCCCCATGGTTCAAAACTGACCACACCCCATGGGTCATATGGTTTATATAGACTTAAATAGCAAAATGACTTTAAAATTCTTCTCTGAACCTGCACGGCCTAGATGTTTCATATTTGGTATGTAACATAGTATAGTTGTCGACTACAAATATTGTTCAAATTATACCCCTGGGGTCAAAACTGGTCATGCCCTGGGGGTCACATGGTTTATATAAACTTTAATAACAAAATGACTCTAAAAGTCTGCTCTTCTGAAACGACAAGGCACACAGCTTTCCTATATTTGGTATGTTACATTGCATAGTGGTCCTCTCCAAAGATTGTTCAAATTATGCCCCAGGGGTCAAATCTGGCCACACCCCGAGGGGTTACATGGTTTGTATAGACTTAAGTAGCAAAATGACTTTTAAAATCTTTACCTGAAACCGCAAGGCCTACAGGTTTGTTTGAGATTGTTCAAATTATGCCCCTGGGATGAAAATAAGCCACGCCTCGGGGTGCAAATTCCAATTTGGTTACAAGGTCTCAGGCGAGCGTCCTCTTCTTTAAAAATTAGTTCAGTAAGGCTTTTGCAAACATTAATTAAAATACTTTTTGTACAATCATCATACAATTTTTCAATAGTTTTTGTAATCATTAAACCAATTTCAAGTTCGGTTTTCAGCATAATTGCTCATATCGTACTTGAGTTATGCCCCTTTAATAAAAAATTAGTCGAAATAAGGCTTGTGCAGACAACAACTTAAAAAAGTTTTTGTTCAATCTAAATGAAACTTTATGGATGTGTTATTAGGCCTAAAAGGATGGTTAAGTTGAATTGTCGGCATAATTGCTCTTATCGTACTTGAGTTATGTCCCCTTTTTAACTAAAGAAGTTCAAATAAGGCTTGTGCAGACACTAACTTGAGATGTTTTTGTGCTATCATTATGACACTTTAAAAGTGTTAGCAGGCATAACAGGAAGGTCAGGTTTGAATTTTGGCATAATTATATGACATTACAGCATAGACATAGACCTCTATTCTAAGACGGTTCTATAGCACCATTTTGCTTTTTCTACAGACTTTAACATTCCAGGGTTTAGCATGAAACTGTTTATCTGCTTAACATTTCTATATCAGATACAACAGTTTCGCGCCCGACCCTAAATACATGTATGGCAGTAGTGAAGTGAGTAGTAAGTTATAAAGTAGAAAAATAAAATGTCAAAAATAAATTAGACACTCCTAACATAATATGAATTATGTTTTGTGATAAGATTTATTAATCCGTGTGTTAAGTTGTTGAATTGCAAGGCCATTGGCAACAATCCACTTCCCATAGAAGGTCAACTGGACTAGCGACTCGATAAATATTGTTGAAGGAGAGGATAAGGCTACATGCTACTCACAACTACATAAATGTGTAGCATACAAATTCTGCTCTTCGCCGTATAAACTCGGCTCAGCTCATGAATTTCAAAAGATGCAGTATCCTGCTTTTTGATGCAAGCTAATTGGACATTTTTGTATGGTCCCTGAAGAGGGCGGGGGGGGGGGGGGGGGGGGCATATATAGTTGCTGCTTTGTCTGTCCGAATTCTTATCCAACTGCCATTCAGTTTTTCAAGATGTCAGACGCATTTGCCTGACAATTTTATCCATCATGCTCTGTGTTCATCCGTCCTTCCGTCCGTCCGGTACTTCTTTTCTGCGCGAGTTCTCATGAGTAACCAGTATAAAGAAACTCAATATCTGTTACTCCAGTAGTTTGACCCAAAGAATTTTCTGTTAGACCTTGGAAATTTCAAGTCAGGGGTCATTTGACTCCTGGTTTCAAAATCTGCTGAAATATCTGGGCAGTTAATACATTGTTAGTATTGCCCAGTGCATTCCTTGTTGTAATAAAATCATGCCAAGTCTGCTTTTGTTAGAAGTTATACAGTTCTTTAATAGATTTACATGAGATGAAGGTATTTGTTTTATTTTACTCAGTACAAAAGTCATAGAGACTGGGCATTTCATCTACAAAACATGTGCCAATTTGTGTACTTTTACTTTTAAAAAGAACTTACTGTTTTGCTAAATTTCATGTGTCTGTAAACGCCTCACTCTGAGGAAGAGTCTTTGTCTGCTGGTATGCCCAAACAAAGTGAGAGGCATTGTGCATTGCACTTGTCCGTGCTTCCGGCTGTACGTCCCATATTTTGTGGATTGAAGTCATCTTTAAAGCCGCAGTCCATAGAATATAATTCAATACATCGTAAATTGGCAATAGTTCTAATGAACGTTAATGGTATTTAGTCGACTAAAAAATGTTTCTTATTTACGAAAGGCATTTTATAATGTCTATGTTCAAAAACGCTTACTACAAACGGAATATACAATAATGTACATGCTGATTTACTCCGGAGACGTCACCAGCTATTGCATACTGATAACTTTACGATAAAAAGTTACTGAAACATTATTTTACCGATTTCAATGCGGATTTTTGTATTTTGATCGGTAAGATGTCAATAAGTTTTATTTTATTCACATATTTCTTGACTGTGGCTTTATATTTTGCAAATTTTTTTGCTGAGTTTCACAGCTGAAGAATCTTAAAGGAGGACTGTATGATTTTGTACAAAACCATCCATTGATTCTAATGATGTCAGTTTAGTTTTGAAATTATAATATAATAAATGTTGAGAATAACCTATCTTCAAAAATGCATATTTTAAGAGGATTTAAAACATAAAATAATACTTAGTTGCATAGTGAACTATTATATACATATAGAAACAGCATCTAGACCAGTCAGATCGGTTGATGACGCATGCGCAGTCCATATTTTCTCTTTCAAAACCAAATGTAGCTGTTGTTGTAGGATAAATGGGTCTGAATCAACAAGAAATATATATTTGCATTTTTCGATAAGAGAAATAGTGTTTGTTGATGTTGACGTTTATTTATGTTATATACAATGTTTTCTTGTTAGTGGCTAACAAAAGAGGCCTGAAACAAATGTGTAAAAGCAGACAGTCCCTCATCAATGTATGGGTGATCGTAAGGAATTCTGGCTGTGTCCAATGTTAGCCCTATTATGGCCCTTAGTCATTTTTTCCACTAAAGAACATGTATAAAAATAAATTTGTGGAAGCAAAAAATAATATTGCAAGTTTTAATTATTAAATGTCATTTTGGATCTGTGTAATACTGCATTTTCCTTTTCCAATATTATTGATGCCAGTATTCATTTCCATTTGAGATTTCTCAGAATCAAGTTTTGCTTTTGGTCATGTTTTATTCTTGTCACAATTCTGAAATTTCATTGGCAGCAAACTTCTTGGTTGGGCTGATTAAAACGTGCAATTTAATTCTTATTGTTTGCGAGACTTGCTTTGTTTAATTGGAAACACATGTCTGTGTATTGTTAGTAAGATGTGGAGAGACAACGGTGTCAGCAAGTTTTGAAAATAGCATTGGTACCTAATTATATGACTGGTTTACAAATATCGGTGTAACTGTCAATATATTTGGTGTTTACCCTCGAATCTTTGAATGAACAAGTAGCAGCTAGAGAGCTCAAAAATACAACGTTATTCAACTGTTATCTTGTTAACCATGTCGACAAATAAAAATCATTGTATGTTTATCGTAGATTGTGAATATTAGATTGCCCATCAATGTGCATTGATGTTTGGATATGTTGAGACTAAAATTTTATGGCCATAAAAGAATATCTAAGACAACAGCAAGACCAATATTCATTTTGGGTTATAGTTTTGCATGTACACTTCATTTAATGTTTCAGAGTGTTTAGAAAGCAGGATGCAGAAGATATAATTAGTTCCACAGAATGTGTCAGTAAATTTATAGAGCAGATAACTTGCCTCTTCTTATTCCAGGAGAGGAAGTCTGTTAGACTTCTAAAACTAAAACTACAACAGTGGTCTCCCTTGCATTATTCATATACTGCTACTTGTTGAAGTGAGGATTTCTCTAACAAATTAGTGATATTAAAATGTATCTGTACTCCTAGATAATCTCTGTGGTCACAAACAATATATATCCAAGAAAACAAATTACCAAAGCACATGTGAAGCTTTATTTAAGGAGTTTATAATGTTATTTATTAAACTATTGAATTGAATTCATTTCAAAGACTCTTGAGAATGGGAACAAAGTATGAGTTTGATAAGTTTAAGCCTGCAAACTGTAATTCTGATGTGTGTTTCTTTCACAGAAACATTTTGCTGGTGTTTACAAGTTATAGCTGTCTAAAATATTCACCAGTTCAGTGCAGGGGCATATACGGGACTTTAGACTGGCAGGAATTTGATGCGCTGAATGATTCTGGGTCCCGGATAAATAGACTTTGTCAGATTTTAGATCCCGGTAATATACATCCCCAGGTCATTTAATAAACATGTATCCACTGATGGGATTTAGACAAATATGCCTGGCTCTAGGCTTGGGAATTAGACCCCAATAAAAAAAACATTTGTCAAATTCCTCTGGATTAGCCCACCGCTCCATCACTATGATTGTTCATTGATTTTCAGATTTTCGTTTCATTCACTGTTCAGTTTACCCATGTTAAGCCTCTGGCTCAGATTCTTTTATGAACCCTTTTTGGTGAGTTGTCACGTTTGTTTGTGGTATGTGTGCATATGTCAGATCCTATCCAGAGTGTATTATGGGCTTACGTGATTCGATTATTCATGTGATTAGCACATATGTTTACTATGATTGAACAAAGTGTCACATGCACAATCCGTTATCCGGACCCATAGGTCAATGTCAGACTTGGTAATTTTGAATAACTGTGTAAAATAAAGTTGGTCAATGTTATAGCTTGGGTTTTGGACTTCCCCAGTAAATGAGTCCTATTCCTTGGTCATCACAGGTAACCGTCACACTGGATATGGACTGGGTTGGATCTTGGACATGAACTTTACAGACTTCACAACCTACGACCGCTGGGGTAAAAAATCTGTGGTGCTAACCATTCGGCCATTCTGACTTGTGATCATGGTAGCTATTTTTAACGCTATGTAAGTGATAGATGTGATTTCCAAAATGCTAATGAAAGTGTTACAATGCTTTATAATTGTATCCATTTCAATAACTGATCTTTCATAAATGACACTTTACATATTTTTCATTTATGATACAATGTTTGATTTATTATTGTTTGTCAGTAAACAATGATTTGGAGTTCTGATGCGTAGGAATTAAACCACGAAGGCGTTATCATTAGAATGACAAAGAGTTGTTTAATGGCCAATAAACAACGATAATGCAAAAATTATTTTGATTCTAACACGAGTTGACATATTTTTGCAATTATAATTGGGACTACTTTTTACTATGCTCCGCTCAGAAGCAGGACTACTTTTTGCATTGTTTATTAGGTAGTTTAACAATCATAATTTTGTTCTTTGTCTTTATAAAAATTAGCGAGTATCATGTTAGAATTTGGGATCTATGACAAACATTTTAAAATGTGTCAATTGCCAACCTGTGAACAGGTCCCTTTAAGAAGTCGTTGTGAAAATGGTGACACTACAACTATTAGGCCAGGACTTTTTGATTTTACGGTTTACAAAACCGGCGAACATAAATTTTTCCGAAAGTGAAAAAAAAAAAAATTATAATTACGATTTTTTTGTTACCGATGGGGGACGAAACGTTCAAATTTTCGAAATATTTTGAGTACGATTATAATAATTTGCTCGGTAAGTCCGTTTACTTCCGTGAAACTGCTTTTTGTTTTTGACGGTATCACACGATGATTGCCGATCGAGATCAACAAATTGTTCCGGAATTTCACGGACAATTTTTTTAAGCAAGGCGTCCGCCATTGTTTATGTACATGTATGCCATGTAAAACCCGTGTTTTCTACAAAAGAGTTTGAAATGTCTGCTGAAACACGACGTCACGTTCCATGCATGGAAAGCGTGCGTGTACCGATCATGTGCTTTACTAAATACAGGTCTTTAAAGACATTGGGTGTCCTAGTTTCCCGTCAAAGGAATGTTAATCCCATGCATGATTTTTGCAGGGAGAAATCCCGTTATTGTGGTCAGTGAGTGTTTCAAGTTTGAGGGTCGTCTCATAAATAAATTCACAAATGGAGAAAAAATAGGTAACTTATAAACAAATTGGCGTGGTTTTTCCATGCAAATTTACTTATTGGTGGAAAAAAATTAGCAAGTGATTTTTAGTTCGTAAATTGTTGAATTTATTATATATTGTAAACTTCTAATAATGTTCAACATGTTTCGTAGACGGCCCTTAAAATGACTTGTCCATTTGATGACAGTTAATATTACCGTTAGATGTACAGTTGTTCATGGAAAGAATGAAACATGAGAAAATCAACGCTGTTTTAAACAATAGAGTGACATTTGTCTTTAACATATGACGCGCAGGCACGATGTGCACGAGGAAAATTTCCCGCCGTTTTTGCAAGAACAAAGCATGTATATAATATAAATATATTTTAATCAAGATCTTTACAATTCACCAATTATCCAGTCAATACTATGTTCAACAGCTGTAACGATTAAAACAGTGTTAAAACACTAAATACATGCCCATATGAACATAATTAATCGAATAAAAAAGGCTCCATCAGTAGATCGAGTGTAACCTAAAGATTCGAGAACGACGAGAATAGTGGGTTTGGACATGACGTCACTGTGCGAATGTGATGCGCACTGGACATAAACATCCGGAAAAATCATTACTTTCAGTTTCGCAACAACAATGATGCTTTTGCTTTTAAAAGGCTAGAGGTATGCCGTTCAAACGGTGATGCTTCGTTTATTTCATTTCGTTTAAACCTGTAAAAAAAATTGAAAACATCTTAGCCTTAAATTTAATAGCTAAAACGCACCAGATAACGTCATTTGACACATGCCGCAAAAAAATTTGACGTACGGAGGGGATACCCCTCCCTAACCCACCCCTCTCGGGACGGGGACGCCAAAAAAAATCCTGTGGAAGGCACTTGATGTATATTTTCAGGTGGCATTTGTAACAAATAATATCATTAGTAAAAAGATCTTCTTGCGGGGACATCAAAACGAGGATGTGGCGACAGACAGCTTTGTCTCGTATACACTTAAAAGAGAAAGTCATGGTTGCATTTTGTTGATGATATATATTTTCGCGACACAATGAGAATTTCTTATTTGCCTTGTATTTTGTTTCTGTCACAATTGTAATGCAATAATTTAACACACACTAGCAGTTGAGTTTATATATGATAAATTTCATATATACATGAAGATTTAGCATATACACAGAGTTGAATATTTAAAAAAAAAATATGTTGAAACTGGTTTCTCCTTTTTAATAAGAATTAAGACTTAATAAGAATGCAGACAATTAACGTCATATTAAATGGACTTTTCTCTTGATATAGTTAAATTTAATATGTTTTTCGAGACCTCACAGCAATTATTTTCAAAATTTGCGTTGTGTGGTTAGATTAAGCTCGTTTTGCAAGGTCTGTGTTCGGGCAGTTGTGGATTCCAGTCCTGCGCAGGTTAACTCGTCTTCTTTTAAAAAGGCATCTCACTTTACATTTTGTAAATCCATACAAGTATACAACTTTGTGGTAAAATCAATTTTAATGATGCCGTTAAAATATATGCATCTATTACACTTATTTACTCTGTAAAATTCATAAATACAAATGGTTAAACTGCATATAAAACATTGGTGTAATAAAACAGTTTATACCATGTTTGACGTCTTATTATAACTTCACATAATAGTGTGTTTTAATGTTGATATTGTTATTAATTATAAATTGCTAATGGGAAATCGTTCGTTGTGTTAAGATTTTAACACTTTTTTTTTTTTTTTTTTTTCGACCTGCCAGTGGACATGTTCCCCAAAAATTTTTGTAAACCAGAAAATAAAAAGGGACTGGCCTTATGGTACCACGTTGTCGAGATGTTGATGTTGTAATGAAGTGGCAATTATGATAATAGTTGAATTCCAAACATATGATCCTAGGTTGGTTAAGAACACAAAGGTCAAACATCATTAAATGTATGCGCCATGTTTGGAGTGGCTGGAACGTTTTAAAACTAAGCTGATAGTCTGAGTCTTTAGTACATGCACATTGAAATCAAGTATCACTACTGACACGACTGGCTGGAACCTCCAATTCAAACAGTTAAACCGTATCAGTGGATAAATAGCATTTTTACTTCTACTAAATACTATCGTTAAAGCTATAAATCAGAGTAAAACTCTAACAATCAAATAATCTTTTTTGCACATCTGCAAGTTATTACATAATACGCTAATTCTTAAAGATGTGATTGTATTTCTGTTCACTAGTAAGTTGCATATTTTATTGCATTCAAATTAAGATGGTGCATTGACAGTACATGTAGCAGAGGTCACGCTTTTGTGTAGTGTGTACATTGTGAGGTAAAACAACAATTAAGAAATAAGTTTTATTCCTCCACAAAGTGGGAGACATTAAGCATTGCACTTGTCTGTCTGTGCGGCTGTCCTGAATTTTTGTGAACTCAACTCCTCTTTACCGGCTGGGCGGAATGTGCTCAAACTTTCACAGCTAAACAACCTTTATGTGTAGATGATCTTCAAGGAAGGAATTTTGGCTGCGACAAATTTTGGCAGAATTATTAGCCTTTTACATTTTTTTCCACTATGTATACTTCATGAAATTTTGTTGACTGAACTCCTCTGTAAGGGCTGGTTGAATTTTGCTCAAACTTACACAGCTGAACAACCTAAATGTGTAGGTAATAGCGAAGTAAGGAATTTGGCTGCAACCAATTTTGGCAGAATTATGGCCCTTTGACATTTTTTTCACTATATATAGGTCATGATATATTGTAGACTCAACTCCTCTTTTACGGCTGGGCAGATTTTGCTCAAGCTTTCACAGCTTAACAACCTTAATATGTAGATGATCTTAAAGAAGGAATTTTGCGGCGACCAAAATTGGTAGAATAATGTCCCTTTGACAATTTTTCCACTACAATAAAAAAATACATTTTAATTACTGCGTTTTAGTTGTTTATAATGTATATTTAGCCACCCCTTTATCGCTTACAAAGGAAAACTGGTAGTAGTTTAAAATAGATTCAGAAGCCCCGCCCTTTTACCGCGCTTTATTAGTTAACTCCGCCTTTGAGCGACGCCGCATCCGTAGCAATTAATCGCTTAAGATAGCTTTTGCGCTGAAAAGCGGTGAATTACGTAAGTCAGCGGTTGAAAACGGATGAACAATGCTGAAAACCATTTATAAACGAGCGAAAACGATTTAAAACATAATTTATTTGCAATTCTTTACTGATTAATTGCAGAACTTATTAATCGCTGACTCTACTGTATATATACTTAATGAAACTCCTCTTTAACGACTGGGAGGATTTCGCTCAAACTCTCACAGCTGAACAACATTAATGTGTAGGTAATCGTAATGAAAGGAATTTTGCCTGTGACCAATTGTGGCAGAATTATGGTCCTTTGTCTTTTTTCCACTGTAGAATGTGTATGACAATAAATTTGTGAAGGCAAATATGTGTTGGTGGCATGCCCTTTTATCTGTGTCCAAACATGCGTCAAGGGGGCATCAGTGTCTGTGACACATCTAGTTGATTTAGAGTTGTTTATCGGCTAATAAACAACGAGTCTGAGTTCTGATGCGGATGATTAAAATCACGAGGGTGTTAGCTTGAGTGGTTTAATATACCACATCAGAAGGACAAATTGGTGTTTATTGGCCAATAAACAATGGTAATGCGATAATTATTTAGATTCTCACATAACCTGACAACATTTTCCTCAATTACTATTTTTTCGGGTTATTTGTTGGTAGTTTAACAACGGCGAATGTTGTTCTTTATCTATAGAAAACTCTGCGCGTGTTATGTTAGCATATATCTTCGAACTTTGATTAACAGAGCGGTTACCATTTATTAATGCGATCCGGAAAATAATGGCGGCTATTTTGATATATGCATAGGAATTGTGAAATAGAATCTTAATGCTTCTTCCATTCCAGATAGTGAATAAACCTCTGTCATAAAAACAATACATATAATACAATATTAAATAAAATGACCTGCAAAGGGACATAACTAAAGAAATACTTGGATCAATGGACAAATGGAAAAACTTCTCAATTTTATTCACACTATGAATATACCGTCAGTCTGTAGTGTTTTTTTTTGTTAAACATTGTTTTACTTTAGATATCAATGTTAAATAGGATATAAAATATTTATTCCAAAAAAAATTCATACATTCCATTCATATCGACTTTACTACTACTACTAATTTTCCCACACCCATGATAGTTTCACCGATGACCACTCATTTGTTATTATTCTCAAATGTTTATAGAAACAAGGCTGTTGTATTTAATAATGCTTCAATATTAATTCTCTGTAAATGAACTTTTATTTTGCAAATGTTATTGTTGTTCTAAATATGTACTGTCGATATGCCCCTTTAAATCGCAAATACCATCTTAAGTCATAGCGACTTGCATTCTCCTACTGCTACTCAAAATCACAGACCCAGTCACCTGTAGTCTTGTGGTAATTTCACGGAACATATCTGTTTTTTTAATCTTCAAACCTGATCCACATCCTCAATTTCCAACTAAAGAGATTGTACATCAAAATATCTAACATGTGTCTGTCTGAAGCAAATGAAGAATTATGCACATTATAGTGTATTCCCGTGATTGATTTTGTCTTTTCAGTAATCATTTCATATTATAACAGCCTTTAAACTACATGATGGAATGCAGTATTTCTTAACCATTCAAGTCGAACAACCTTCTAATGCAAGAAAACACACACTAAAACAGTCATATTGGTCCCGACTGACTTTAAGTGAAATCAATCATTACGGGGGAGATATACCAGCAAGATGAGATCAATCACTACATGTAATGTGAACGATCAATCGTTACAGGGGAGTTCAATTAAAAAAAGGGGCCTCAATGATTAAACAGGTGATAACACATAACAGGGATGATCAGTTGCATCAAAAAACCATGCAGGCAAAATATATATTGGCATGAGTTGTTTGTGTTGTATATTATTGTGTAACCTGTACCAAAACTTACAATGTTAGCTCTCTTGTTAACAAGTTTGCCACTGTCAATGTATTGTGCAAATTTTCATCTGAAAGTATGTTGTCGTCAGGTACATGGCCATGGGACTTCGTTCTATTGTACAGTTTTGCTTATCAAAAATCTGAGGCTTAACTTATGCAGCTGATTAAATATTGAGAAAGATTAAAATGCCAAAGTGACATAAAAAAAAATGCTTTCATGCATTTACTCTGACTCACACACATATGTGCGCCCCAATTAATGCAGCATTTTTTTTCTAAATGGATCTGTGAATTGTGAATATAATTGCTTACAAAACTATAAAACATTTCATGAGAACTTGAAAAAGCTAATAAATAGTTTTAAACAGGATCATCATCAAAGTAACGTTTGTATGACCCATTTAATTGATGTTATTGTTTCATAAATGATCAATAATGATCTGTTCCTTTCCACCAAGTTCACAAAACCTTTCTGCTTTATTCCTGATTTAAACAAAACACATTAAGAACATGAAGTGAAAATTACATCAATCACTACAAGGGACACCCATGATAACATTGACTGCTATGACACTATCTGGTGTAATTAAAAGCTAAATTGCATCTGCTTCATAGTAAGAGACTCTGGCTTTTGAAAAACCTGTTACATGCTAAACATGTCAATGCTCGCATAAAATGTCACAACAAGCATTGTGAACCTGAACCATACAGCATTTGTGCATGGATAAACTCTGGTCATGGTCCTGTGTGTGTGTTTGTAACCTGTTGACAAGCAAAGATAATGCTGTATGTATTCGCCTTGAAGTACAATTAAGACAATGTTCCAGATTAGGAATGTTGCATGACTGATTTCTAGAAAGTGATGTGGTCTGTAGGTAACATCTTGTAATTTCTAGTACCAAAAGGCTGTTGATTTGATGAAAATTGTAACTTCCAGTTTAACGTCATTAAGATAGCTGTTGAGAGATCAGATGTTAGCCTTTATAATAAGTATGGTAACTGCATTAGTTGATTTGCTACCTCTAAATGCTGTTAGAGGTTTTCAAAACTGATAATATATGGTGGTTCAATAATATCTTATGACAAAACCATGTAATCCAAGTTAATATAATGTATTATTTAATGCTAAGTAGTGAAATATAGAAAAATATCAATGAGATATATCCCTATATTACTCACAGTGAGGGACAACTTTTTTGGGTCCCGATTTAATACAGTAAATAAAACGGACTGCCATTATGCTGGGCTCAAAACTGTGAAATGACGTCATTATTTTGACGTCATGACGATATGATTCCCGCGATATTTTTCAATAAAATGTGAAACAAAGGTTTATAAAGCATAAAATAAAAAGAAAATGTGTTTGTTTTTAGTGTGATAACGCGTTATATCATCACCGGAAACGGAGACAATTTACATATTTTCACTCGCGCAAGCGCTTCTGAAAATATAAATTGTCTCCCTTTCCGGTGATGATATCACGCGTCATCACACCGAAAACAAACAAATATCCTCTATTTATTGAAGGAGCATATCTACAGTATTTCGCTGAAATACGGACAATATTAACAAGAAATATCTTTTTTTAAATCGGCGTCTATATTAATTTTGAAAAAAAGGAATGCTGATGCTAATGGACTTAATGTGTCAATTGGTTTTGTGTTGTTGTTTTTTGTTACTTTTAGTTCACTTATCCATCGCATGACTGACTAGATTCAAAAGGTACACTATGCTTATATACTAATTTATACTATACTCCTTCTAATATATCATTAATCTTTTATTATGCCCCCCATCGGAATTTGGGTAAATAAGCAATTCTGAAACCCCATTTACACAAGTTATTTTATATTTGATGAGTAACAAAACTTTATTAAAATACCCAATACGCAAAAAACTGCAAACTCTGTGCGTAAAGTGATTGACTGACAGGGGTAAGAGTTGGATTTCTTGTTAAATGTATATATCATTTCTTGATTATTTGTTGATAAAATGATATGTTCACAAATTATTATCATAGCCACACACTAAGCACCTGTGGAAATATTCAGTAATATTTTGTTTCCAATTGGCATTATATCTCCTTAGTAATATCAAACAATCGTCAAAATGAGGTTACATCAAATTTGGGACACCCCAGGGTAATCGCATAATGGATTGTTTCCAACATCACTTAGGCCACAACTTTGCCAAGAATAATACAATTTATCAGTGTAAATGTGTTATGGCAATGTTTTATATTGTGTATCTAGTAATCAGACTTCAACTTGAAAACTGTTAGCATTATTTACCTACCAAAATTAAATATTTTCAGAATTTAGCCAAAGTTTAGTTACTTATGTGTTAAGAACAGTATGCACATTTAGTGCTGTGAAAAGAGAAATTGTTATGTTCAGGTGTATTAGTTAAGAAAAACTCAAACCCTTTGCGTACATTGTGGTTGTTTTACTTATTTGGAGATAAACTTCGTCTAATACTCTATTATTTTCATTCTAATGGGGTAACATAATTTAGAGTACTCAAACATTTTAATTTGCCCCCAATCAAAGATGGCGGGGTAAAATGGTTTGCTAATGTCAGTTGTTGGTAGACCACTTTTGTTTCCGGTCCCTAAGTTCAACAGTTTTCAACTGATCTTCACCAAACTTCATGAAAATGTTTGTTATAATAATATTTAGGTAAGTTTGATAATCGGCAAAATCACCTTAGGAAGTGTGGAGTTATTGCCCTTAAATGATTTAAAATTAGCCTGTTTAGCTGTTTCTGCTCTCTAAATCCAATAGTTTTTCATTCAATCTTCACCAAACTTCATGAAAATGTTTGTTATAATAATATATATGTCAAGTTTGATAATCAGTCAAATCGCTCCAGGTATTGTGGAGTTATTGCCCTTGAATTATCTTAAATTGGTCTTTTTTAGCGGTTTCCGCTCTCTTTAGTCCAACAGATTTTATCTGTTCTTCCTCAAACTACATGAACATGTTTGTGGGCATAATATATTTGGCAATGATAATAATCAGCCAAATGGCCTCAGTAATTGTAGCGTTATGACCCTTGAATTATCAAAAATGGGCCATTTAAGCAGTTCCTGTTCTCTAAGTCTAACAGTTCTTAGCCGATCTTCAACAAATTCGGTGAAAATCTTTGTGGGCATATTATCTCCGTTAATTTTTATAATCAACCAAATCGTCCCAGTAACTGTGGAGTTACGGCCCTTGATTATCCACAATTGGCCAGTTTTATAAACTGTTTTATAAACAGCTCTTGTTTATTTATGGGTGGCTAGATATCTCATTGGGTTGTTAAGAATATTCCAACATTACAACGAAAATTTCTCAACAATTGCACATATTCACAACTTGTCTGCAAGAGGTGGGGGGGCATACATGTTTTACACTCGTGTTATATTTCATTTTTTCTAAAAAAAAATTGGTTCTGCCAATGGATGGTTTGAGGAAGTAGTTACAAATAATACCTTTTTTAGAAATGTCATTTATTTCCATCACACATGTACATTGTGGGCGTTACAGCTAAATCACAAAGTACTGATATACATAGAGGTCACTATTATATTTCATCATTTTAATTATTGTTCATTGTTTATACTTTTTGTACATTTGTCAGTATCATGGATTCATTTCTTCATTAATTACTTACTCTCTAGAATCCATAGATTAAATCTAATTACCACAGTATTTGGACCAAATCACACCTACCAGTATCTTGTATATTGTCAACACAAAGTGTCTACATACATACATGTACCAATTAAAGCAGTAATCAATTGGAGATATGGTCTCTAATTGAGAAAATGTCCCCGAGTTTACTTCTCAGTCATACATGATGGGTCCATGCATGTTTATGCAAGTGTTTTGATGTATCATAAATATATGCATTTTTTGCGTTATGAAGCAGCATTTTTTGAACAAACAGCTTTTTATAATAAATATACACATTTGATTTTTATAAGCCAATATTTAAATGCATTAATGAAGTTTAAATGATGTTAAATATGTATATAGTCTCTGGTAATTCTTGTATGAATGACCATGTAACAATTTTATTTTGATATTTTAATATTGGCTTTATAAACATGGATGAGATTAATGAAGTATATATCTATATATATAGTGTAATGCATAATAGAAATAATTGTGTTGTGTTTTCGCTTACAAATATCGATGAAAGCGATGGATTTTGGGTAACTATGATGTTACCTTTTAACTTCACTCTTGTAGCAATACAAAAATTTCTTACAACATTTCAACATATTATGATTTGTTATTTCATTATTATTTTTTTTATCATAAGAGTTCTCCCCTGTGATATGATACGATTTGAAAGTAGCCAGAATAAAGTTACTGCTCAAAGCATTTATCAAGTTTAAAAATAATGAAAGATATGATTAGCTCTTACATCTTCATTAATCTTATTTAAATGTTGTTGTTTTTTTCTCTGAAGTCTTGCTTTTGACCAAACTTCTGATGTTTTCAATATGCATTTTTGAGATCTAAAATAATGAAAAAGATATGATAAACAAATTTTAAAGCCCGTCAAAGGTACGTTTTGACCATAATATGGTACGTTTTGCCCATAATTTGGTACGTTTTGACCATAATATGGTACGTTTTGCCCATAATTTGGTACGTTTCGACCATGTATGTTTTGGTCATGGTACGTTTTGCCCATAATTTGGTACGTTTCGACCATGTACGTTTTGGTCATGGTACGTTTTGATCATAATTTGGTACGTTTCGACCATGTACGTTTTGGTCATGGTACATTTTTACCAGATCCCAGAATAACGATGCCGAGTATACTTCCGACTTCAGTAATGCTACAAGTACGAGGCACAGGTGCCGGTAACAATCATGTTTATTTATGTTGGGAACCATCTCTTATTGTAGTGTTTATATGTATGGAACATACGGGTAAATAAACATTGTTACAGGCATGGGTGAGTAATGCCTAGCTCACAATTAAACAGACACCTATCCAATTTTCCTGAGTTTAAGGCATGAGCTGGGAGAACATAATCGGAGAGAGACGAATCCCCAGATGTGTTATTGGCCTGCCAGCAATCTGCCTATTGTTCATGACATTTGCCTAACTTTTAGCCCATTTTTGGTTCGCGTCGGGCCAGCATTTACTGCAATTTACAACTGCACTAGCCTGAAGTTATGACTTCACGATCCCCCTGCTACACTAATGCAGTTTACATGCTGATGTCTGCTTGATTATATGACATTATTTGTTCCAATGTTTTTGATTGTCAACTTGTGAAATTGAATGAGGAATTCATTAGGGGAATAAAATTAAGGGGTAAATGTAAAAATGAAATATTTTAAAATGCATGTTTGCATTTCCTAGCAAGCGCTTATATTTGTTGTCAAACACATTTTAGTTGTTGTAGCGTGTAAACTCCTCCCTTAAAATCGCCGCATTTGATTGGTTAATGAGATCGTTGTGGGCGGATCTACACTGTTCAGTCATTTGTCAGTAACACTGATGAAAGTGAGATCTTATTGATCAATACAGCGTTAGTTTATGACCCTTCGGTTAAAGATCTGTGCAATTTGATGAAAGGATTAAGGGTTGTTACTTTGAAAATTAATGCATGTCGGCGTTATTTAAGCATGTCGGCAAATGGCTAACTGCTTTGAAGGCATGTTAGGCCAGTCAAGTGAAACAGGCCTGCTGGAAACCTTGTACACTGTTAAATAATTGATAATTATATCATTATTTGGCATAACAAAATGCATACAGCTAATAAGTGTTGCCGTTATTATTCCTTATTTTTAAAAGAAGTCTAAATAGCATTAAATGTGTATAATGTGTGGAAAGGAACCAAACCATATTTGATTTTAGGCCTATCGGTACACAGAACTGCCACTCCTATACATGCAATGTGAGTCACACACGCCTGCACCCCAATGTCAGCAAACGAGCAGTTCGTCACTTTAGTTCAAGAGCTCTATAAGTGCTTGTATTTGGCATTGCAGATATTGAGTTATTGAACTAAGGTGTTGGCACCTAGGGCATTTCCTCAAGAAAGTTCTAATAACGTCGGATGGCTCATAATATCGAGGCTGGGCTGGTAGATGTTCAAGGTAGGAAGCCCAGTTGGCTCGCCCTGATTGTTAGTTTATATCCCTGGATGGTCTCCTGTGTGTTTGTAACCTGTTGACAAGCACAAATAATGTTTTATGTATTTGCCTTGAAGTACATTTTGGACAATGTTCCAGATTAGGAACATTGATTGATTTCTAGAAAGTGAAAAACTGAAATTGCAAATTGTAAATTCTAGGACCAAAAGGCTTGCGATTTTGGATTGCTTGAATATTTATATTGTTCTCAGATTTTGTACAGTTAATTGATGAAAACTGTAACTTTAAAGTTTTACACCATTCAGCAATGAGATTTTAGCCTGTGTAATAAGTATCGTTAAATGTGTTGAATCACTTATCAATAAGACCATCTAAATGGTGTATTCAGGTATCAGGTCGGGTAACCCCACTATCTGGGTTGCAAATTATTACTGGGTACCCTTGATAATAGGTTATCAACCTTCAATACAGCTTAAAATAACATTAGTTGAAGACTTCAATGTATTTTTGCTTTTAATGTCAGCTTAGCACATTATTACATAAATATATTTGTACTATACAATTATATCTTAGTACAAAACAGTATATTCCTAGTTACTATATGTATACTTAACTCAGAGTTAAGACCGTAACATTTTCAAACACCTCTATAAATATGCTATTTGATAAAATGAATGGTGACTAGTTAAAGTCCTGTTCAAGGGAAATAACCATTTTCGGTACCCGGGTAATTCAGCGGCAGGTACCCAGGTATTTATTGCAACTTATCCCAGCCCTTAACAGGCAGCTGTCAACTTACCAGTTCTATGTTGTAGCATTTATTGCAGTTAAATGAACTATACGTTTCTATGTTGTAGCATTTATTGCAGTTAAATGAACTATATGTTTCTATGTTGTAGTATTTATTGTAGTTAAATGAACTATACGTTTCTATGTTGTAGCATTGATTGCAGTTAAATGAACTTTACGTTTCTATGTTGTAGCATTGATTGCAGTTAAATGAACTATACGTTTTTATGTTGTAGCATTCATTGCAGTTAAATGAACTATACGTTTCTATGTTGTAGCATTGATTGCAGTTAAATGAACTTTACGTTTCTATGTTGTAGCATTGATTGCAGTTAAATGAACTATACGTTTTTATGTTGTAGCATTCATTGCAGTTAAATGAACTATACGTTTCTATGTTGTAGCATTAATTGCAGTTAAATGAACTATACGTTTCTATGTTGTAGCATTGATTGCAGTTAAATGAACTATACATTTCTATGTTGTAGCATTCATTGCAGTTAAATGAACTATACGTTTCTATGTTGTAGCATTCATTGCAGTTAAATGAACTATACGTTTCTATGTTGTAGCATTGATTGCAGTTAAATGAACTATACATTTCTATGTTGTAGCATTCATTGCAGTTAAATGAACTATACATTTCTATGTTGTAGCATTCATTGCAGTTAAATGAACTATACGTTCTATGTTGTAGCATTGATTGCAGTTAAATGAACTATACATTTCTATGTTGTAGCATTCATTGCAGTTAAATGAACTATACGTTTCTATGTTGTAGCATTTATTGCAGTTAAATGAACTATACGTTTCTATGTTGTAGCATTTATTGCAGTTAAATGAACTATACGTTTCTATGTTGTAGCATTTATTGCAGTTAAATGAACTATACATTTCTATGTTAGCATTTATTGCAGTTAAATGAACTATACGTTTCTATGTTGTAGCATTTATTGCAGTTAAATGAACTATACGTTTCTATGTTGTAGCATTTATTGCAGTTAAATGAACTATACGTTTCTATGTTGCTCATGATTTTGAAAGTGAAGTCAACAGTGTTTCTGTGTAATTACAGGGTGCTGCAGGCTACACCTCCGATGGCACCTGTACATGTGACTGGAACTTTGAAGGACCGCCCTTTGACGTACTTTGATGACTGCCACCTGCAGCCAAACTGCACACAAGGTTTGTTGTGTTAAATACAACAAAAAATAAAATACAAAACTACCAGCATACTTAGCATACTTTCACAGGGGTGGCAAAATCCTGTATTGCCTTATTTTTCAGTTTTTGTTTGTCTCCGGCATCTTGATGCTGGAGGCATATAGTGATTTTCCTTCCGTCCGTGACAAGGTTAAGTAGATTGTACCGTTTCGTCTAGCATGAACTATGCGTATTACAACACTTAGATACTTACACAGTTGTTACTTATGACCATTCTCAATCCACCCACATTACCCAACCTCAATTTGACCTTGACCTTGAACTAATTATGCCCCCCTTTGAAGAAGTGGAGGTATATTGCTTTGCACCTGTCGGTCGGTCTGTCCGTAGACCATTTCGTTTCTGCAAGATATCTAGAGAACGCTTTGACCTACGATCATATAATTTGCTGGTTACTTGGGAGACAAGAAGGACGCCTATTGATTTTGAGGTCAACAGGTCAAAGGTCAAGGTCACAGGGGCTTGTAACATGAAATTCGTTTTGGCACGATATCTAGAGAACGCATTGACCTATAATGATTTTAGTTGGTATGCTGGTTACTTGGGAGGAAAGGAAGATGCCTATTAATTTTGAGGTCAACAGTCAAAGGTCAATGTGACAGAGGCTTGTAACATGGATACTGTTTTATCCGTAGACCATTTTGTGTCCGCAGGATATCTAGAGAACGCTTTGACCTACGATCATCCAAGTTACTATGCTGGTTACTCAGGAGGAAAGGAAGAAGCCTATGGATTTTGAGGTCAACCAGTCCGAGGTCAAGGTCATCGGGGCTTGTAACATGACAACTGTTTCATCTCTAGACCGTTTCGTTTCCACATGATATGTCGAATATGCTTGGACTTAAGATCATCCAAGTTGGTATGCTGGTTACTTGGGAGGAAAGGAAAACGCCTATTAATTTTGTGGTCAACAAGTCAAAGGTCAAGGTCACAGGGGATTGTAGCTTGAAAATTGTTTTCTCCATAGACCATTTTGATTCTGTAGGATATCTAGAGAACGCTTTGGCCTATGATCATCCAAGTTACTATGCTGGTTACTCGGGAGGAAATGAAGAAGCCTATGGATAACTAGATTTTACCGTTGCGTCTAACACCAACACCGCTTACAACAATTGGATATTTATACATTTGTTACTTATTACCATTCCAAATCCACCCATATTACCCACCCTCAATTTGACCTTGACCTAATTTGAACTAAGAAATGGGCTATCCAGCATCAAACAGGGCATGTGTGTTTATCAAACACAGAATCTTGTTGACAAATGATTTTGCTGCTTGTCTGTAATTTGCAGTAATAATAAGTAATTGTGGCAAGATTCACTTGTCCATACATGCTTTGGGATAAGCTGGGCAATACACTACAGACAATTGATTTCGACAACCCTGTTCCTATAGTTGTGAACGTTCTAAAAATGCAGAGTGGGCTGATACTATTTCAATCAGCATACAGTAAGATATAAATTAGGTTATCATGTACTCTATCATGGCATCACATGATCTCATGTATACAAATCATGTGACAGTGAGTGCCAAGGTTCAATGTAAGGATCACAGGACGTCTAGGATCATCGTCCACAATGACCTTGAAAATGTTAGAGGTCAGATTAATTACCTAAAGGATGTATCTCAAAGTTAGATAGTGATGATACAGGTTTTCAACTAGTCCACTGTGTCACGAATAAACCAGATTCTGGACTGTGATTTTCGATCTCTCTGCTTGAAATGACCATGTATGTCACCAGGTATGGTAATGATATAGGGCCATTAAACTTTTTGTTCCTATGTATCAATTCATTCATACGGGTACATATCAAATGAAAGGTTAATTTGTGTTATGTTGGTCCAGCTTACAGGGACCTGTTCACAGATTGGCAACTAGACAATTTTCAAAAATTTTGTCATAGGTCTCAAAAAAGAAAAATACATTATATATAAACAAGCGAAATAACACTACTAACAAAGAATTATATTGGAAATATAGAGTCGTTTATGAAAAAACATAAACTGAAATGGATATAATTATAAAGCGTTCCGTAATGCTTTTTATCTGTATATTGGAAAACACATGTATTTACATAGCGTTAAAAATTCACTACCATGACTATAAGTCAGAATAGCTGAGTGATTGGTCTGATTTTTTATCTCAGCAGTCGTAGGTTCGAGTCCTGGCGAAGGCAAATCTTTTTATTGTTCTTTTTTCTTTATATAGTTTTTGTTTATGGTTAGTCCATCTGCTTTTTTAGCTTTTTTTAGGTTTTGCAGTTCTGACATCAAATATGTTTTTTTAATACAAAAATATATGAACAAGTCCCTTTAAAATGCAAAGCACATCCAGGCCACCTCATTAATAGTTCCACAAAAACCTCAGCACTAAAAAAGTTTGCAATAATATTTAAGGCAGAATATGAAGACAATGTTTTTGTATCCACATTTGTCGTTTATAGATATTAGTAAGCAATTATAAGTGAAATGCATATATCGGGACATTTAAAGTTTTATGAATCATAACAATAATACAGAATTAAAAAGGCAGGTATGAAAATAGTCCCTTTAAATGACAGTCACATGCCACCTTATTAGGACAATTATCTTTCTATATCTCAATAACTAGTATTACAAATTATCTGAGTGTTTATCATAGAAATGGTGATGCAGACAGATGCAGTTCAAACTTGTTTGATTAGTTGACGTGTTCTAAATTCATATCAATAGATACATTTACTTGTGCACGAACAATATAGGCCTCTCCTGAAACTAGGTAATCTTGCTCTGAATGGTTTTCTTATGTGCATGTGTGCTGGAAAAATTTTACTCTCTCGAGCCTATATTCTGGCTGATTGATTGACATTGTCTTTTCACATATCAGACAATTTAATTTTAGCAATTTAATCACAAAATACCAGCTGAAAGCATTTCCATATTATATTGCTGACCTGTATATTAAATGGACTGAACTGCAGATGGTCAAAACATAAAAACAAAAGAAAATTGTCAACAATACATGATTTCCTGACATAATTGTATCGACCCCATTAAAAAATTTGTATCGACCCCATTAAAAAATTTGACAAGTATGTTTTTATTTACTTGAAAAACAATTATTATCCCCCCACAAACGAAGTTTAGGGGGGGTATATAGGAGTGAGCTTGTTAATCTGTTAGTTTCCGGATTATAACTCGAGAAAGGCTTGACATATTCAAATGGTACAAATGTGTAACATCATAGAATACAGGTTAAGTTCAATGTAGGTTACAAACCACTAAATTTCGACAGAGTTATGGCCGCTTTTCGACTTGTAATTCCCTAAAAACATGGTTTCCGGATGATAACTCAAGAACGGCTTACATATTCAAATAATTTTTGGTACACATGTGTAACATCATACAATTCAGTTGAAGTTTGATGTAGGTTACAAACCACTAAATTTTGACAGAGTTATGGCCCCTTTTCGACTTATAATTCCCTAAAAACAAGATTTTAAATGATAACTCAAGAATGGCTTGACATGTTCAAATAATTAGTGGTATTCATGTGTAGCATCAGAAAATATGGGTCATGTTCGAATTTGGTTACAAACCACTAAATTTTGACAGAGTTATGGCCCTTTATTTGACTTAAATTCCCTAAAAACATGGTTTCCTGACGATAAGTCAACAGTGACTTGACATATTTAAATAATTATTGTGTAGCATCATAAAATTCAGGTCGAGTTCGACTTTGCTTACAAACCACTAAATTTTGACACAGTTATGGCCCCCCTATTTGACTGAAATTCCAGAAAAATATGGACAATAACTTATGAAAGGCTTCACATATTTAACTTATTTTTGGTACATAAGTGTAACATCATAAAATACAGATCAAGTTTAACTTTGGTTACAAACCACTTAATGTTGTCAGAGTTATGGCTCCTGTTGGAATTTTTTTTTTCAAATACACTGTTGACCATTCTCTGTCCATTTCTTTCGAATGGATGCCATAGTTTTGTGACAAGGCCATACTGTGGGGGTATATCGGTCACTCATGTGAGAATTCTAGTTAGTCCCCAACCAGTGTTTCACCAGTGGGGACTATAGGTTTGCCCTCCGTCCATCCGTCAGTCAGTCCGTCCGTCTGCAAAATATTGTTCATGCGATAACTCAAAAAGTACTGAAGATACTTAGATGAAACTTTGTATACATATGAACCGCAATGTGAGTATTATGAATGACCTTTTCTTTTACCAGAGGTCAAAGGTCACGTGACTTACTTAAAATAGAAATATACAAAAACAAACTGAATCCTGCTATAACTCAAAAAGTACTGAAGATATTTTGATGAAACTTGGTATACATATAAACAGCAATGTGAGGATTATGCAGGGCCTTTTATTTTTCACCAGAGATCAAAGGTCATGTGACTGTTACTAAAAATAGAAATAAACTAAATACTGTTATAATTCGAAAAGTACATAAGATATGACAATGAAACTTGGTACATTGATTGAACTATAGGTTTGCCATCTGTCTGTGCGTCGTTCTATCTGTTCGTCCGTATATTTGTCCGTCTGTCTGTCCGCCCATTCCCAAAACTTAGTTCCTGCAATAACTCAAAAAGTACTGAATTTATTTCGATGAAACTGGGTATACATATAAACAGCAATGTGGCAACGTGAGGATTATGCACAACCTTTTATTTTTCATCAGAGGTCAAAGGCCACGTGACTGTTACTTAAAATATAATAAACTTAATACTGTAATAATTCTTAAAGAACATAACATGTGATCATGAAACTTGGTACACATCATGGACTATATGATGGCCCTCTGTCAGTTTAGTACTGCAATAACTCAAAAGTAACTCAAATGTCTTGTCAATGTTACTAAAATAGAAAAAAAAAAACAATTTAATACTGCAGTGACAGATGTGATTTGATTATGAAACTGTGTACATCTACATATAAAGGGCGATTTGACAGTATTGCACACTGTTTAATTAGCACGGGTTTTCACCGGTAGGGGACTCTTGTATTGCTTGCAATACTATCAAAACCTTGTTGTAAATATTTCTTACTGGTATTTTCTTTCTTGATTCGGTAAAATAATGTATGCATTTGTTAACATGATACACGTTTATATGCCAAATGTGTAATGTAATCAGCCATACTTAAAATGCAGAATGTTTTTATTATTTTTTTATATTGTAGGGATGGGACAGAATAATCGAATATTAGAATATTGGATAATATTAGAATATAAAAAAAACGAATACGAATATTCGATTTTCTTATTTATTTAAAGAACAAAATTTCTTTAAAAAATCATGATTTTACCCAGTTTGATTGCAAAGTTAACATGAATTCCAGTCGTATTGCTTGCCTAGCAGGTGGGCGGGGGCAGAGTAACGTTTTCACTACACATGCTAAACATGTCCAATTAACGACAATTGATAATTGGCAGGGGGGCCACGTCTGTACAAGGGCCGCGAGTTAACGGTTTGTAGGAGGCGCGAATATGAGGCATTGTATCCACAAATAACAAAACTGGGCCATGTTGTGATAACGGTTTCACAGTTTGCACAAGGCACAACATTGTTGTTTATTGTCCTTAAGAGACATCTATACGGTTAACTTGTTGACAGTAAATTACAATTACTCTCTAAGTAAACTAATCAAAATGAATCCATTATCATTAACAAAATTAGTATGATCTGGTCAATCTTACTATACGTCACTTGTAAATTATTCTCCATTATATCAACACCGTATGTTATACAAGAATCTTTATTACTACACCATGCCACCATCACGTGCTTGGAAGTACTTTATGCGGTCATTAGACAAAACCCAGGCAACGTGTAATCTGCACAGCAGATACAAGCTTCATGGTTCTGAAAAAAACATGGAACGATTAACAAATTCACTATCAATACATCTAAAAATATCTTACATTTCTTTATATTTGCCTAACACTCACTAAGTTATATCGCTCATTTACCACTAAAATAAGGTAAAACAACTAGTATGGTATACATATTTCGGATACGTAAATATTCGGACAGGGTGCTGTATATAGTAGTATTTACATAACGAATATTCGTATATATTCGAATACCTAAAATTAAAATTCGAATATTGATTTCAGTATTCAGTCATATCCTTAATATATTGGTATTCAAAACGCCATAAAGCGCTTTGTACCAGTATATGTGATTGGTTATCATATTGCCTCAAGAACATGATGAGAAAGGCCTCTTTATGGAGATCCCAACACAAGAATCATTGATAAAATATTGTAATTGAAATATCAGAAAATATTTAATTATAGTGAAATAATAATATTGAATCAAGAACATTTCTTAGGCGCCAAATCTTCCCTGAAGCAAATGACATTAACGACGTCATTGAATGCCAATTGACGTTCTCGGGGTTGCCTATAGTGACTCATTTTAAATGCATTCCATTTTTAATAAGGAAGAGTAAAATTGCTGAAAGTTTGAAAATTGATGCAATATATATTCCAGTTTATTTTAATGTACTTTTTTTCTATGAAATAATTATATGTCTAAAAATATGAAAAAATTTACATTAAATTTGATCATCCCTCGTTCATCACTGGATATTTAAATTGTTTACTTAGGTGGCAGAGGTCTGAGCTCTCAGAGTGCCTACTGTTTGTTAACCTGTTTGTCAGTTTACAACTTTACACATTATTTTTATTTCAGGCGATTTCTTATTCAGTTACATCAATACACATGTACTTGTAACAATGAAATTTTATGTTCCATATGTATATCCACTAAAATAATCTTATTAAAGTGTATATACGTATGTAACATTAAAAAATCATTGTTACAAGTACCTGTGCATCAATATATCTTGTATGGCCATAGTTCTGGCTTCCATAACATAAAATGTCGCTTTGTAAAAAATTTTGTTGACTGTGCGCGACATAAAAGTTATTGAGCAACCCACATAGTTAAGTCCACCAGCAAGTCTGAAGAATTTGAGAGTTTATCAACTGTTAACAACGAACTGTCAAAGATGGCTTTAAATGCACTACTGAACCAAATAGGCAGCGTTATTGGATAGATGGATAATTTTTACATCTAGTTAACATACTTATGAAAAAAATACGGTCTAAAACACTTCTCAATTACTGTTTTGTTACTAAAGAGTGGAGGAAATCATTTGTCAAATTAGAATCTCACAGGATTTCACAGCCATTTTGACTTTTTATCTATTTTAACTAACAGAACATGTGCTGTAACTTTTGTCAAACACAGCCTGAAACAAAAATGGCATTTCCTGGATTTTTATTTCACTGCTGATTATTTTGTGAACACACTATAATTTTAATACCTAGTAAAACAATATTAGATTAAACATCACTATCACCAATATTAATACAATATGTTTGCTGGTCAGACATTAGAAATTGAACAGAAATAATGCATTACAGAAAACGAAAACCATGTTAACAATTTGAGCACGCGGAAAGGTCAAGGTCGATCCGAAAATATCCAGACGAAAATCTCGTAGTCATGTGATGAAACAACAAGGGCGGCCTAATTGTACATTGTGTGCTGATCAGAGTTATTTTCAGGTATTTCGATTCTCAAAACATGCCACAAGTCAAAAGTTTATATTGACTTACATGTCTATGTAGTGATTTCCTCCAGAATGTAAAAAAATTATGGATTTATAGCGTGACATAAATATGTTACGACTCTGGTTGACTTTCGAAACAGGGTTGGCTTCAGCCAACAGGTCTAGTCAGTACTATATAGACTGTTCGCTGAAGTTTCTTTAGCTAATATGGCCATGGCATGGGACCTCATTCTATTGGTACAACTACATGTTTGCTGACCAAAAGGCATAGACTAGAGGCTTAGACTTAGCAGTAACTTATTAAGCTGATCAAATATTGAGATAGACTGTAATGACAATGCGACAAAGAAAAAATGCTTGCATTCATTCCCTGTGAGTCACTTGCACATAAGCACCCCAAATTCAGCAAGTCATTAGGGCCCCGCAAATTTTTTGCGGGTGCCCTATAGTAAAGACCCTGTGCGTCCGCGTGTCCATCCACATCTTTCATGTTTTTCTTTTATAACTGAAAAAACGTTTCAGCTATTATTTTGAAACTTCATGGGTGAATAGATCTCATTAAGGAGAAGTGCAGTACACAAGAACCATTACTATACACTTCATGGTTCAGGAGTTATTGCCCTTTGTTAATTTTTAATACTTCGTTTTTGCCTGGAGCATAACTCTTAGACTGAAAGAGGTATTAACTTGAAACCTTCATAGGCTGATAGATCTCATTGAGGAGAAGTGCAGTGCACAAGAACCGTTACTCTGCAATTAATAATTCTGGAGTTATTGCCCTTTGTTAATTTTTCATTTTGAGGCGTATTCAACATTTGGTTTCAGCTCTCTAACTTAAAGAACGAATTGAAATATTTTAATAAAACTTCATCCATAGATACCTTATATCCAGACCTGGCTTGGGATTACATGGGAATGGATGGGGTCACTGTCAAGGTCACGGTTACAAAAAATAGCAAAAGGGTTTCCGATCAATTACTCGAGAACCAATTGAGCTATTGTAATTCAACTTCAAACATGGATACCTTTTATTACTAATTAGGGCCCCGCACATTTTTTGCAGATGCCCTATAGTAATCACCCTGTTCGTCGGTCTGTCCGTCCAACCACATTTTAGCTCACCTGAGCACGAAACAAGTGGAGATCAGAGACTTGCACTGTTTGTGTATAACCATAATGTCTCATTTGAGGTCGAATATGGGCCAGATTGGACGTGAAGTTGTGAGTATAAATGAGGATTTAAAATTTTCTCCTCCATTTGCAAGTTATGGCCCTTCAATTATTTTGCTTTTTGTAATGTATAGGGAAATTTTCTTTTGAATGCAACTCCTCCTAGAGTATCCAACAGATTGTTTTGAAACTTGTCTTCATTGTAGAGGATAATGTGTAGTTAAACAGTATGTAAAGATGGGGATTGAATTTTTATTAAAAAGTACATCTATTTTCATTTCCTATCATTACTTTCAAAATTGACTGACCCGTACCTTCAAACATGCTATCAATCGGGGCCAGCTGTCACCCATGTGACAAAGTTGTTGTTCTTGCTTAATTGTAATTGATCCGTGAAGTGTGTATACAATAGCTTACAAAACTACGAAATGTTGCAAGAGAACCTGTTTAAATAGTGAAATAAACAAACACAAAAAAACATTAAGAACATAAAGTGAAAATAACATGTATATTAATCACTACTAGGTACACCCATCATAAGGCTAAAAAATTTATATGATTTGTTTCTCAGGCAGCGCCGCAACGTTTTCTATTGGCCCGCAACGATTTTGATTTAATGCCAAACACAAATTAATTAACTATTTTTTGACGATCGCTTCCAGGGTTTTAAGGAGCAGTCCAGAAATATGTTAATAAAAAATAACACTTTGCAGAAAGTGTTTTTTATGGACATGTTACCTAACAAAATACACAAACTACCTATTGAAATCTGTGAATTATTAACATTTTGGTAACTTGCTATCTGTATGCGATAACTGGTGATAACTCTTGGGCAAACCATGTTTATTACAGTATATTCCATTTGTACCAAGTGCTTTTGAACAATGCCTTTTGTAAATAAGAAACAGATTTCGGACGAATAAACACCATAAACATTCATAAGAACTATTTACTAAAATTACGATGTATTGATTTACATCCTAAGGACATTGGCTTAAAATTAAACGTATCTGCATTTTAAGACAGTGGAAGAAGAGTTATCTGGTAGAGATTTCGGTATTTCCAGTAACTTTCTTCCTGCCAGATTTAATTATATAAATCGGATATACACAAATTGTGAAATACTTTGTAAATTTTGAAAAAAAGTCATGTTCGATTGGGACCGTTACAAATATTGTTTATTTGTTGACTTAAATTTTTGTTTTGTAGATGCTTTTCTCGTGTAATATTTAGCATTCCATATTTGTTGAAGAAAAAATGAGTCAATATAAGTCCTTTGGAAACAAATAAAAATGCCAGCTGCATTGACAAGTGTTGATTTTCTTTTCCAAAAATTATTGGTTATTTATTGCAAATAATTCCTATTTTTAACATTCATAAAAACATGAATAACGAAAAGTTCAATTCTATAAATAGGAGTACTTTAATGCTGATGGTATATCAATTTGAAGGCACTTATGTTAATTATGAACATTCAAACTGATTGCCTTTTTATGTCAGCTTCCATAAATGACCGTTTGTGATTAATAAATCTATATTTTGAATTTTATAAAAAGGGATGCTTACGTTGTTATTAAAACTTTAAATTGTCTTTAATCTGCACTTATTTACTTGTTTTAATAAGCCATTACATAGTGCCAATAGAAAAGAGTAGGAGAAAAAAACTGAAATAATTACTTAAAAATTTTTTTTAGCCCTCCCTCATGATTTTTTCTGAAAAAGTGCCTGAGAAACGATTCATTAATTGTTTTGAGCCTAACTTCATTAAGACTGAAACTATCTCACGTATTGTTTTATACATAATTGTGTCTGCTTCATAGCACACAAAACAACAACGAAATAACAAGGAATTCAGATTAACAGTGTTCTAAATAACGGTGATCTACAGTACATGCTTTGCATGCAGACAACGTTACAACAAGCATCAATCAATATTTTTTGGTCCTCCTGAACACCGTCCATGCAGTGTTTGTGCGTTAGCGATATTGATTATTCAACTTTAAAGTCAGTCAATAGCTATAAATAGCAAATGTTTACTTGTTATGTATCCCCGACCATAAAAGTTGTCTTGTCTTGTCTTGTCTTGAATAAACTTGAAACATGGTCTTGTGTGTGCATTTGTAACCTGTTAAGAAGCACAGATAATGTTGATGTTTTAGCCTTGAAGTCAAATTTGGACAATGTTCCAGATTAGGAATGTTGCATGACCGATTTCTTCAAAGTGATTTGATCTGTAGTTGCAAATTGTACATTCTATGATCAGAAGGCTGGCAAATGTGGATTCCCTGAATATTTATATTGTTCCTAGATTTTGTATAGTGAGTATTGATGAAAATTGTAACTTTCAGTTTTACACCAATAAAACAAAAGTGATCAGACGTTAGCCTGTATAATAAGTTTCACTCCCATTAGTTGAATCAGTTATCA